>OZ036002.1:15495880-15833380 GCA_964035015.1 Corallium rubrum
CTCGAACCGACCAAGTGACCGCAAGTGACTGTTTCGGCAACATTTGACGATCGATTATTTTGTTGTTAATTCCACTCGAATTGTACGATTTTCATCCAAGACCTTCACAATAGGTAGTTCTTCCCAAAAAAAGGTGGTCGAACGGGATCGGAAACAGTGGGCGGACGTAAAATGCGAAAAACCTCGTTTTTCCTATGCACTGTCTATGATTTTTGACCGGTTGAGCCGCCATCTTGGATTTTCAAATTTGGCGCGCCTCTTCAGCCGAGTCAGCAATCTAGGTCTCCTATATCTATGGGGTGGCCAGATTAGCTTTTGCGTCCCCCCCCCCCCCCCCCCCCCAAAAAAAAAAAAGAAAAAAAAGATATTACTGTATTTGATGAATGATCACATTTTTTGTTTTAAAATAACTCAAGTAGCAATATACAATATTACAACAAACAACGGGTTCTCTCAAAGGCGACGCCAATGCGTGCGCTGAAGTAGCGCCAAACGTCTAGGGGGGTCCGGGGGCATGCTCCCGCGGAAAATTTTGAAATCTAGAGTCTCTGATATGCCATTTCCTGCATTTGGGAGTGAGATTTTACGGAATTCTGAAGATTATAAAACTTCATAGAAAACACAAAAGACTACAGATTTCAGATCTTTATATCCCACCATTGAAGATCTAGCTATACAAAGAAATAGGTTTATTTTGTTAAGTTTTGGCGCCCTTGCTAGTTTTGGCGCCCCTTCTGCAACCCCACGCCACTGCACCTTTTCAGTTTGCTCTAACACTACCTACGCAGCACTCTACTTTTTTTTTAATTCTGCCAGGGAAAAGTTTACTTCTCCCTCTCTCTCGTCATGGTAAAAACCCTGTCTGTAATAGACCTTTCCGCATGAAGTGCGTCCGCATGAAGATTTGTCAAAAAGAAAGATCACGTGATTCATTCACTTCATGCGGAAAGGTCTTTTAGGTCAGGTTCTAAAAATGAATATTTTTGTGTGATTTAGGTTTGTCAGGTGGCAGCTTATTGCCTTGGTTTTGGACTTAGTGTTGATCAGATTTCTGTGAAACCAACTTCAAGTCTGATGAACCCTAATGGTATAAATTTACTTTCTTCCTTATATCTAATGGTCTAGTTCCATCAAGGGGCGAGGGTTAGGTTATCAGTATCTAAATACTGTCGTATATGTCACCTTCATTAAATTAGAAACTTATGAATTATTAATTAATTTGGGAAGTCTTTTTTAAACTACAGGATCGGCTACTGGTGGTAGTATTACAAGTGAATTGTGCTGCAAGGTAAAACTGAATAAATCATAACTATACTACATATATAATACATATTTATAACAGATGTAATATAACTGCGTTTCTGACTGGTTACCGTGCGTGCTCCATAACGCCATGGCTCACGGCAATTTCAAACGTAATGAGAAACTCATTTTTAATCAGCGAAATAAATATTGTTTTCCGTCGTTTTGTGTCCGATTCTCTGTTATAAAAGAAATGGTTCATGGTTTGGCGTGCTCCATTGAGTTATGTATGCACTTGGGAAGTTGGAGAGCACTCAAAAGTTTCGGCTACGCCTCGACCAACTCTTATGCTTTTATCGTGCTCGCCGAACTTCCCGCGTGCATCCATAACTCGATGGAGCACGCCAAACCATGAACCATTTCTTAAATGTATAAGGTTTACAAGACGAGCTCGTTTTAGCTTAGTAAATCGAAGGAAAAGTGCAAACTAGGACGATGTTGTATTCTATTTACAACATATTAATTCGGACCTATTTCTTTTGTGTTTTCTTCATGAATTATTAATGAGCAATTGTGATGGTATTTGTATTCCAGGCTGTGATAGAGTGCTGTAACACTCTCAAAGAAAGAATTTCTCCAATTGCTAAAGACATGCCAAAAGCGACATGGGTAGAAATTATCGACAAGTGCTTTAGCGTGGGAATTGACTTGTCTGCCAAGTACATGTATGTGCCAAACGTTTTAGTTATGTACAGTACGACATGTAACGCTCCGTCGAGATAACATCACTATTTATGTACTAACATTTTTATACTGTTTAAGTGTCCATGAACAGAGGAGCAAGCTAGGAGCCTTCACTGAAAAGTTCAAGAGATCGAATCTGACGTATATTCTTTGAGTTATGAACTCTCAAAGTTTGCCATGGCGAGCTCGTTTTTGAAGAAAATTTGGGCTTTCTGTAGCAATGCCTTGTGACGGACGGAGATGAACAACTATGGATAAGAACAATGGATTTTAGCATCAATGATCATTTGTGTACATCCTAAGGCATTGTTACCAAGAAGCCTAAATTTCTCCAAAAACGAACTAGGCATGGCAAACTTTGAGAGTTTATAACTCGGGAACTATACGCCAGATTCTTTTGAAATTTTCAGTGAATGCGCAATGGCTGTTCTGTTCATTAAAACAATAAAAATGCTAACTTTTCACTGGATAGACACTATAAATAATATAATATGTAAAGCGTTACTCTTTAATTGCAGGGTTTATGCAACACAGGATCATCCATTTGTCTATAATACATATGGTGCAACATGTACTGAGGTTGAAGTGGATGTTCTCACTGGTGAAACTGAAGTTCTAAGGACAGATATTTTGTACGACTGTGGAAAAAGGTGATTGGTGGTTTTCTTAGCTTTGCCGCCCTATCTGCATGGAGGACTGTGGAAAATGTGGTAAATTGCCAATGTTTGTGGTAACGGACTTTCTTTTACTGTATATATTATAACAAAATAGTGTGAAATAAAGATTTGATTGATTTGACGGAAGACTGACGTTTCGAAAAACCTCCGATACCAAAAACCTCGGCAATTTACCATCTTTTCACTTTGCTCTATCTAAAACAATGCCTACGCAACACTCTACTTTTTTTACATATCTGGACCACTGATCCCCAAATTAAGAAGACTAATGTTTGGAAAATTACTAAGGGACCAACTGCTTGTTTGAAAAGTCGTTAGAGTTTCTTCTCGTCCTTATTCTTCGTTTTTCGCATTTTCACAACCAATAATACAGCATTGTGTCCCATACCTCCACAATTGCTTGACCGCCGCACCAACAAGGGACCAAATCAACATTTTGCGAGCTTTATTTTCTAATCCTGTCGAACAATGAGTTACTCGATTCGGTCTTCGTTTAGGGCCTGTTCAGACTAGGTGCCCAGGTACGGTGCTCGGGCACGAGCCACTTGTTCACATTGATGGCGCCCTGGATCTGATAAGCGTTCACACAGAAAGCTTTTCATGGCCTTTGTAGCTATTTTGTGGCTTTGAGACTTCGAATTACAAGGAATATTGAGTAAAAAGCGTGGGCACCACTTTGGGTACTCCGGCACTATGAAAACGTGTTCACATTAGTACCCGGCCACCGCGCCCGGGCACCTAGTTTGAACAGGGGGTTGGAGACCAATATTCTGGACTAACTTGCTAATTGCTACTAAATAAACCATGTACCAATCTGGTCCCCACTCCTCAGAGCCTCTCAGGTGACTGCGCGTACGAAAAATTCACCATAAGTTTACTTTTTTTAGTATGAATCCTGAGATTGATATTGGTCAAGTAGAAGGTGCCTTTGTCATGGGACTTGGAAACTGGTTGACAGAAAAAGCAATTTATGACCCTTCATCTGGCTTGGAACTTACCAATGGAACTTGGGTATGGAGATCAGAATATTCCACATTGCTTGTAACTTAATTCATTCCTGTCCAAGATGAATAAAATCGTCTGACGTTAGCCAGAATAAAATACCAAAGATCAATTCGGACGAGAAAGAGTTGGAGAGATAGTTTATAATAAAGTAAATGTGTTTCTATTTCAAACAGGACTATCATCCTCCGTTCTGCAAAGATATCCCAATTGATTTCCGTATTTCACTTCTTAAAGACGCCCCGAATCCATTGGGCATTCTACGATCAAAAGGTAGGTCACGTGATTGTTATAGTTTTAGTAGCCAATCAAGGGACGCTATTAGTATTCGTCCAATGAGAATACAGGGTCAGATTCTGACTCTAGTTCAAATCCATTGGCGTGGCAGGATCAATCAACTGCCACGTTCAGACTTTTTTGAGAACTCGTCTCCCTTTTCTCCTGTTTCCTCAGATATCGAGGTAATAGGCGAATTTCAGGGTATTGTGTGTGCATACAAAACTACAAAACTTTATTCATCACTCCCTAAAAGGGCGTTTCAGTGATAATTACTAAATTACATAATGCAAGGTTTCACAATCTTAATATTATTATCATTCACAATTTTATTACTATTAATCAAATTACTATATCACTATTATATTATATTATAACTATTAATATAGGGCAACAATTTATTCAAATATATTGCGGTTAATGCACAAACACTCTGCACGTGCGTCGTACCCTCTGGGTACCTGTAATTAGCTTTTGGAGATAATCCTGTTGAGCCTCTTATGCAACACTCTGAGGACAAAATATACAAGTATCAAATGGAAAGAATGCAAGATAATGCATGAGTCAATGTAAACCCCGACCCCCCCCCCCCCCCCCCCCCCCCCACCCCACCCCGGGACAAGGTGGGGGTTAATAGGGGATTGGTAGGGGATTTAGACCAGTGAACATTCCCAAGGGGGTAGGGGATTTGAAGCTTTTAGAATTTATTTGTCCCAAGGGTACGGGCATTGGGTAGGGATTAGTAATGAGCCTGTTGTTGATATTTCAGCGGTTGTTCATCTCAAGTAGCGTTTTTGTATGGTACTCAAATTAAGAACCGAGAATCCCTTGTAGACCTTGCACGGTTTTGATCGTTTTAAATTAGTTACGGTTGAAGCGACGGTGCTTACTTTGTGTTTCGCGCACGAATATTTTATTCTCTTACCCTGACCCTGAAAACACCCTAATACTCAAACCTAATCCTAATACTATTCTAATTCTACCCCAACCCCAACCCCAACCCTAATCCTAACTCTAACCCTAACCCTAATGCATATTCGTGCGCGAAACACAAAGTAATAACCGAAGCGACGACTGGTCAATTCATCAATATTTTGTTGCCAGTGACCTGGGAACGAGATTGGTCTTTTATTGGTCGGGGTTTACATTGACTCATGCATAAGTACCCGGTATTATCCCAATATTTTCCCCGTATTATTCCATATCATGATCCATGTGCCCGGCACTCGGGCACATGGATGATGATATGGAATAATATGAAACTATCCACCCGCAAAACGCGAAGTATCCTTTCTCCGAGCAAAGGTCATTTTGCGCACTACTTAAGCAGCCAAAACGCGCCAAATATTATCAGTCTACTGGCAAGTGATCCAAAATCTAACCTTGTCTGTGTCGCAAAGGGCATCATTATTTCAGCATACAGTCATCCTTACGAGAACATGCCTCCGACAAAGCGACTATCACGCGCTTCCAAACAGCGCAATCCAGCGCCAACAACGCGGCGCTTAGCCTCTGCGCGTCCGCCGATAGCGAGACCGCCAAGCCAACAGTCCGTGGCGCGAAACCAAGGTACTGGTCCGCTAGCCTTTGACGAGTCAACTTCGACAGAAGTGCTCCAACTTCTCCTGGCTCAATGACATCAGCTGGTGACTGGCTCTCGCGCAACCCTTTTGGCCCGTCTCCGTTCTCTCCAACAGCAAGAGCCTCAGCATGGTTCGACCCGCCTCACGTAAGATTGCTCAAGAAAACCCTGATACAGTCGATGTGACCTCGATTCTCAAAGGGCCTAATCTCGAACGCTTGGTTTCCCAACTCGCCCCTCTGCTTACCGCGCGACTTCAAGAACATTCTCCACCACTACCATCCTACCCCGATGTCAATTCCCAGCGACCCTCAGCCTCAGCTATACCTTCGCCTACACTACATTTGGACACGCCACACACATCGTTCACCAACACCACCTATCAGCATCTTCCGATTGCACTCGCTCAAGAAGACACCGCTTTCGTCGACCTCCAGGATCCACAATCAGTTCAATAGCTCCTCGGCCGGCCGGCCGGCCGCCAATCCAATGGCAGAACACCTTTCCAAAACGACCGAACAAGCCATCACCAACGGTGAGTACGTCGATCTCTGTTCTCTTTTGCCTTGCAATACACATAGAGGGTTAGATCCCCAACAGTTTACTGTTTCGTTGAACAACCTGAGTGTGACAATCCCCCTCCCCCAAAACAGTTCCCAACGCGCCAAAACAAAGATTGATTCTATCGAGAAATGGCTAACAGCTTTCTCCATATTTATGACTGTCATTGTTTCCAAATTTCCGAATCGTGCTCTGTCGCTGCTGAACTATATGCACATAATCCGAACTGCTTCGGCAAAATTCCGGGGAATGGCGTGGTATGCATATGACACTGAATTCCGAAAACGCGCGGCCAAAGACCCATCGCTCGATTGGGGACAGCGGGATATGCAATTATACCTAGATAAATTTACCGGTCTCGCTCGGGGTTCATGTTTTTCTTGTGGCTCGGTAGACCACCTTGCTGAAACCTGTCCTCTTTCTGTTCCCAAACTTAGGTTCAACCGCTTTGACTTCTGCCTCAATTTCAATCGGGGTCTTGCCTGTGCTCGTACCCTGTACCTTCCCTCATCGATGCAACCATGACACCCGCAAGCCATCGTCTGAGGAGTCGTCTCATAGCCGTCGACGCCGTGAAAATTAGCCACCTATCCGACTTTTCGCCTTCTACACCTTTTAATATTAACCTACTTGAACAATATCTTAAGAACTATCCCGACCCTAATTTTTCTGCTCAGCTCTGTCAAGGTCTACGTCATGGTTTCGATACTGGTTATCAGGGTTGCCGCCGCCCTTACGTTAGTCCCAATCTAAAAAGCGCGCTTATTCACCCCCACGTTATTGACGAAAATCTTCTGGACGAAGTACAGCAGGGTAGAACCGCAGGTCCTTTCGATAAGTCTCCTTTCCTAATTTTCAGATTTATCCTATTGGCATTGTGCCTAAAAAATCACAGTCAAAAATGACGTACTATTTTTCATCTATCCTACCCCAAGGGTTCGGGAACCAGTGTTAACGATAATATCCCTGCCGAAAATTACTCACTTCAATATATTCGTCTGGATAATGCTATTAAGATTGTCCTAAATCTTGGCCAAAACTGCTACATGGCGAAGACCGAAACAGCCTTCCGTAACATCCCAGTTCGACGGGAAGATTGGGAAGGCATGTAATGGCGCGATATGTATTTCTTTGATACGGTTCTCCCTTATGGGCTCCGCAGCGCTCCCTACCTCTTCAACTTGCTATCCGACGCGCTAGAATGGATCTTGAAAAACCACGTAGGTGTCCCACGGGTGCTTCACATCCTAGACGATTTCTTTATCGCAGAGCCTCCCCCAGCTTCAAATTGTGCCACTTCCTTATGTAGACTACTTCACCTATTCACTGAGTTAGACGTGCCGCTAACCCCTAACACAACATTCAAACCTTCTACAACCCTCGAATTCCTCGGAATTACCATCGATTCCAACAAAATGGAAGCTCGACTACCCGAGGATAAGTTATATAGATCGCGCTCGCTCTGCTGTTTCGCAATGGACAATAAAAAAGTTTTGCAAGCTAAAGGATTTGCAATCCTTGATTGGCACGCTCCAGTTTGCATGTTGTGTCATTGCGCCAGGGCGTCCTTTCCTCCAACGTATGATCCGCTTAACTTGCGGCATTCAGAAACCACACTATTATGTTCGTCTTAAGGTCTTCGTTAAGGTTTGCAGGGTCATTTCTCTAAAGGCCGCTCAATTCGTCAGAATTTATGCCACAAAAATAAAATAGATATCGTTAGAAAGCTATGAATTTGCGGAATACAATGGTGTCGTTGGTTTCGCGATAAACACAAACCGTTAATAGTTGTGAATTTTTGAATTAAAACCAGAGGGCTTCACTCGGGGCGACTTAAGAACAAAGCGTTTCATTTTGTTCAAAATTTTTTTTCGCAGTTCGATACCGAGATAAATGTCCGGCAAAACGGTGTCGGCATTTTTTTATTTATGCCTGTTTTCGAATTTATGACTTATTTTGTCCGAATGTTGGTCGAAAAACAGCATTTTTAACTTTGGTCGTCAATAAAATCGGCAAAACTCGACATATCAAGAAACGCTGACACTGTTTTGATGGAAATTTATCTCGGAATCAAAGTTCAGAAAGGATTTTGAACAAAATAAAACGCTTTTTACTCGAGTCGCCCCGAGTGAAGCCCTCTGGTTTTAATTAAAAAATTCACAAGTATTAACGGTTTGTGTTTATGGCGAAACCAAAGACACCATTGTATTCTACAAATTCATAGCTTTCTAACGATATTTATTTTATTTTTGTGGCATAAATTCTGACGAATTGAGAGCGCTTTACAGAAATGACCCTGAAAACCTATACGAAGACCTTAATGGGGAATTTCGAAAAGATCTGCGCATGTGGGGCATTATTTTCCTCCAAGGATGGAACGGTGTTAGTCTCTTCCTAGACCCTAACCCAACTTCCTCACTGGAGCTACAATTATTTACTGATGCCTCGGGAGCTATTGGTTTTGGGGGGTTCTTCCACAACGCTTGGTTTCATGGTAAGTGGCAACCGCACCAGCAAATTAACAAATCCAAGGGTATCTCCATTGATTGACAAGAATATTTTCCTATTTTCATAGCATAAGAGCTGTGGGGAGCGCAGTGGGCCAACCAAAGGATCACGTTCCGATGCGATAACACCGCTGTTGTCGCCATCTTAAACTCCAATAGTTCAAAAGCTCCCCGAATCATGGACCTAGTACATCAGTTTTACAGCCCAACATGTGCCCGGTTCGAGTAATAAAATCGCTGATGCACTCTCGTTTCCAGATGGAACGCTTTCGAAAACTGGCTCCAAAAGCATCAATAGCACCCTGTGTCATCCCGTCATACATGGTATAACTCTGATTTTCAAAGTCCACTACGTTCTTTCTAATTCCTGGGCACCATCAACACTGAGGACGTATCAAGTCGCTATTAACCATTTCATCCGTTTTTGTTTGTTGCGGGGTATTGTCACATCTTGGTTCTCCCTTCTTACCGGCAAGTGAGATTACTCTAGTCTACTTTGTCGCCTATCTAAGCGATACTGTTTCGTTCAAAACAATTAAGACTTATCTAGTAGGCGTTGGTCACCTGCACCTACTTTTTAACATCCCTTTTGGCATAACCAAAATGCTCTTACTAGGTCAGATTAAGGGGGTAAAACGTATTCAAGGCATTAACGTTCGGGAGCGGCGTCCAGTCACCGTTGAAATCATATCGAAACTGCATAAATGTCTAAATCCAAATTATACATGCGAGCTGGACTCAGTTATGTTCTGGGCCGCTTTTACTTTGGCCTTCTTTGCCTTCCTTCGCTGTAGCGAATTTACCTGTAACTCGGATTTTGACCCCGAGGTCCACATGACGATTACTGATATCATTTTCGAACCAAGTATCACTGACCCTTCCTGCATGCTAGTTAAAATTAAGAAGTCCAAAACGGACCCTTTTCGCTAGGGAAGCCTACTCACGATTGCTGCGTCCAGCTCCCACATATGTGCTGTCAAAACAATGAAAAATTACATCTTACAAGCATCGCCTATAGCACCAGATAAACCTCTTTTCCGACTCCAAAACGGCAGACCTCTGACACGCAGTTTGGTGTCTACCGAACTCCATCGCCTACTAGCTATGTGTGGTCTCGACACCTCTGCCTACGCAACTCACAGCTTCCGTATCGGTACTGCAACGACGGCCGCCGCCTCTGGAATACCATCTTGGTTGATCAAGACAATCGGTCGTTGGTCTTCCAACTGTTACGAAAGATACATTCGCACACCATGCGAACTCATTAAAACAGTACCAGAAACTATGGTAAAAAAATTAGGACAGCAAGAGCTTGCCGATTAAGGATAATTAGTTCAAATAACTGTGTTTGTTAATCCGTTTCGTTGTTATGGTTAAGTTTTAAGTATATTAGTATGCTAATAACGTTAGTCAGTTTCAGTGGGGGAATTTTCCGCTTCACCTCAATTCTTGGCAGGGAATCGTTGTCCTCCAGACACCTCCTACCCCCACTTAAAAACTTAATCTGGCTCAGTGCAAAGAAACGTGTCCTGAGCCACTTTTTCTCTCCCTCCCCTACACAGAGTAGCTGGGGTTCCGACTTCCGAGCTCAACCCCAGCAGTCGGCGCTCCCGACTTGGGCACCCCCTTGCTCTGTGGAGACTCACAGGCCTGGTATAGTGTCACTTCAAAGCGGGTACACATTACCTAGCTTGATATTTACCAGCCAGAGCTTGGCAGCCCCACCTCAACGTCTCAACGTCCAGGTTTGTGTGATGCCACGATCATAGCTGCTGGACGATCTCTACAGGTAGGTATCCACACTTCTGTCTGATCCCCCAGATGGATCCTTACCCCGATGGATCCTTACCCCTTTGTGTCCGTTGGACTAGCTTTTCTCCTGCTTCCTTACTGCCAAATAAGTCTAGTAGTTTTTCTCTTCATTTTTCCGGACCTCATGGTAGACAGAGGAGTGAAGTGCATTAAGTGTAACTAATAATAAGGGTAAGAGATAGCGCATCATTTGGCAAAGGAATTGGCGGGCTCCCCCCACAAAGTAAGTATATGTTATTTTGAGGCCACGAGGGGATATGTAATTTATTCACCGAGAGCGAAGCCCGAGGTGAATAAACACATATCCCCGAGGGGCCTCAAAATAACGAACTTAATTTTCACATGGACGAGGTTGACAGTAGTTACAATAGAAATAGAAATATTGAGGGGAATATTAGAGGGATTATTAGAGGGGAATATTAATCTGTTGTTTTGCCGGGGCTATTGAATATATTACCCGAAAAGAACAAAGGAAACCGAGGCATGTGAAAATTAAGCAATGGTAAACAGACTTGCTAGCGAGTCAACAACAGCAAGATAACAGTGTTAAACACCCAGAAATTATATCTATACCTTGTTGAATTTAAACAGTATGTTTACTTTGAGTGGACCTTGCCAATTTTCTTGAAAAGTGATGCGCGCGTAACACCGTGAAACTCTCCTATTACAGTTATTCTTAAGAACAAAATATTTTATTTTTGTTCAGCCGTTGGCGAGCCTCCTCAGTGTATGTCTTGTTCCAGTCTCTTCGCTGTTCAAGACGCAATATACAGTGCTCGAGCGGAGATTGGTAAAGACAAAGAGCACTTTGCTTTGGATGGCCCTGCGACTGTGGAGAGCACTCAGCTACAGTGCTTGGTTGATGCTTCACAATTTGTTATCTGATTTTATATATTAACAATATTACGTACCTGAAAATGATTATAATTTACGGGATTAGTAATCACTATAGATCGCAGGAAATTTGTTATAAATTACGAGAAATTGATTATTGATGACATACTACTGTAGTCATTAAATGTCTCCGTCCGGGGAAAGTGGAAGTGTGATCTTTCACCTAGCCTTTGCAAGGCTTGAGGTAACATTTTGTCGCTAATATCTACAGTAGTTGTCATGTAATTTGTACTTTCTTTCTTTCTTTCTTTCTTTCTTTCTTTCTTTCTTTCTTTCTTTCTTTCTTTCTTTCTTTCTTTCTTTCTTTCTTTCTTTCTTTCTTTCTTTCTTTCTTTCTTTCTTCGTTCGTTCGTTCGTTCGTTCGTTCGTTCGTTCGTTCGTTCGTTCGTTCCCTCCTTCCCTCCTTCCCTCCTTCCCTCCTTCCCTCCTTCCCTCCTTCCCTCCTTCCCTCCTTCCCTCCTTCCCTCCTTCCCTCCTTCCCTCCTTCCCTCCTTCCCTCCTTCCCTCCTTCCCTCCTTCCCTCCTTCCCTCCTTCCCTCCTTCCCTCCTTCCCTCCTTCCCTCCTTCCCTCCTTCCCTCCCTCCCTCCCTCCCTCCCTCCCTCCCTCCTTCCCTCCTTCCCTCCTTCCCTCCTTCCCTCCTTCCCTCCTTCCCTCCTTCCCTCCTCCCCTCCTCCCCTCCTCCCCTCCTCCCCTCCTCCCCTCCTTCCCTCCTTCCCTCCTTCCCTCCTTCCCTCCTTCCCTCCTTCCCTCCTTCCCTCCTTCCCTCCTTCCCTCCTTCCCTCCTTCCCTCCTTCCCTCCTTCCCTCCTTCCCTCCTTCCTTCCCTCCCTCCTTCCTTCCCTCCCTCCCTCCCTCCCTCCCTCCCTCCCTCCCTCCCTCCCTCCTTCCCTCCCTCCCTCCTCCTTCCCTCCTTCCCTCCTTCCCTCCTTCCCTCCTTCCCTCCTTCCAGGGGAGAATTTCAGACACTTACAAATGATATTCAGATTGTCCAAATGAATTTCAGACACTTCCAAATGATAATCAGACATTTCCAAATGAATTTCAGACATTTCCAAAATGAAGCGAAAGGCGAAAGTTCGCTTGAACAGTAAATAGTTTGGATCAGCTGTGGAACACATACACCTTTTGCCCTGCATTACTCAATAAAAAACATTCAATTGCACTCATTGAAATAAAAATAGCACTTTATGTAATAAATGCTATTGATGTTACAGAAGCGTTATTGAATGTCGTTTCGCGCTAATGAATAAAGTGCTATTGTTATTTCAAAGGGTGGTAATTGAATGGTTTTTTTTGAGTAGTGCAGGGTAAAAGGTGTGTGTGTTCCATCAGCTGATCCGAACTATTTAGTGTTCAAGCGAACTTTAGCCTCTCGCTTCATTTAGAAATGTCTGAATATCATTTGGAAATGTCTGAATATCATTTGGAAATGTCTGAATATCATTTGGAAAATCTGAATTATCATTTGGAAAATCTGAATATCATTTAGAAAATCTGAGTATCATTTGGAAATGTCTGAAATTAATTTGGAAATGTCTGAAATTCATTTGGACAATCTGAATATCATTTGGAAGTGTCTGAAATTCGTTTGGAAGTTTCTGAATTTGACCTGAAAAAGGTGTAGTGCTAATAAATAGAGGATACTGGCAATGTTTCAATACGAATTTCAAGATGGCGCTAATGTTGGTGTGTCCTTGCGTCCTATAAGGACGATAAATTGTCCTACATATTTCTAAATCAATAACTTTCTCCAAAAGCATCGTTGGCTCTTGTAAGATGTCTAATGGCGAGGTCTTCTGGTAGACAGAAATCTAAAGGTGTTGGTCTTTCCACTATGTCTAATACATCCTCAAAACCTGAACAAAAACAAAAGAGAAATATAATATATAGTTATTTAGTAGGGGTTAATCAATGGTCACGAGTGTGATAAAAGAGGATTTAACATCACGAGTGAAGCTTAATTACCATCTTATTTCATGACTCATTTAATGAAATAAGTTGGGGTTGTGTTTTTTTTTAATTTACTGAGAAAGAAATTTCAAGAGTTAGAAATCAAAGCACTCCTTAATATGTGATAAGTGGTTATCACGTATTTTGTTTATGAATTATTCAGTTCACGCATACGATCGCTCTTACTGCGTGAAACTCTGTATAACAGAAAAAATATAACCATCACTGTTACGCAGTAGAACCTCGCTATCTCAAACACGAATTGGTTTTCCTTTATTGTTTTACAATATTTTTTACCTCCCATTAAGAGTTCAAGATAGCAGGGTTCCACTGTATACTTATATAGTATTATTAATTATTAGTTTTTCCCGGCCCGGTATCTATCTGATTCGCGCGCTCTGATTGGCTGACGAGCGGTCCTTATCCTACGATACGGACCCCGATACAGACCGCTCGCGGATTGAAAAGACAAGTTTAAAAACAAAATCGTTTTACTAACATCGATTTTTCTAACTATTTCGCTTGACACTGGAGAAAATATGTTTTAGATTGCTTCTTAAACAACAACATCCCCAAAACACTTGAGATATACATTGCATGTAGACTGTATTTCGAATTAGTTGTTAAACTATATATATATAGAAATATAAAATATAGAATACATACCACTACGACGAAGGCTTTAAAGCTATTGAAAAAGCTTTAAGTAACTGTTTTCCGTATTCGAAAGTCCCAAACAAGATCGTCACACTATATGCTGTCACGTCAGGGAAAAAACAAGGAAGCTTCTCCAAATGCTGACAAATCTTTTTCACAAGCCAACACTCGTTGAGTGTTATGTCTTTGAAACATCGCTTATCACAAGCATTTTTGTCTTTACACTCGAACGTTGCATTTTTGGTATCCAGTATTTTTAAACCAACCTTCCAAGCGAATAGCCATGCATAGACGAGCAAGCGACGAGGAAGAACGATGAAGTATCTTTATTAACGAACTAAGCATTGACAACACACAGACAGAATTTTAGCTCTTCGTGACTGGATCGGTTAAAGTTTTGACTGTTTCGCCGTTCCCAAAAAGGATTACAAGCTTGGTGTCAGCCCAGGCTTGTTGACTTAAACTGCCAAACACTCAAACTGACGGACTTTAGACTTTAATAATATCACATGCACCATAATTATGATAAAAAATAAATATGTTATTTACCGGTTTTGGTCGGTCCGTACTGGGAAATATTTGCCCTCGATCTCAAAAACAACCCTCGGCCTCCGGCCTCGGACAAATATTTCCCAGTACGGACCTCCCAACCGGTAAATAACTATATATATATATATATATATATATATATATATATATATATATATATATATATATATATATATGTATATATAACTACAGACGGTACCGTTTCGGCCTTTCGGGCCTCATATATATATATATATATTTTTAGCATATACCTCGCAGGTGAATAGTGCTTTTTACGCAATCTGATTGGTTCCTCTAGCTCGGGATATCCTGCACTATTCACCTGCGGGCAAAACAAGATGGCGGCCAGTTTTGCTTTGTTTACCGAAGCAGAAGATTTTATTGATAAACAAGGCTCATGTTGTAAAATAACGAGAAAACTCAACAAAATTAAGTAGAAGAGTGTCCACAGGTATGTTTCTTTACAATTTTCTAGCCATTAATATATTCAAAAGTTGTGAAAACTGTTTTGTCGACAAATATCGAGTACGCCAAGTGCCGTTATATATAGTGCCCAAGTTGCTAGCGGCCGTGTCTTGTATAAAGTACCGAAAATATAAGATCTAGAATGTTAAATTTGTTATTTCATTTATGAGGTATATGCTAAAACAATTATTCACCTCAGTGTCGGTGAATAGTGTGGATATTCACCTCGCCGAAGCGGCTCGGTGAATATCCAGCACTATTCACCCCCACTTCTGTGAATAATTGTTAAATATATTTAGTATTTTTTTACCAATTGAGACAACACACGACCACGTTTGATAATTTTCATCGACCAAGCTACCACACTTCACAATTTGTCAACACCTGCACAACGATAGTTTCTTTTGACTAGAGAAAAATATAAATAATGAGGAAAAACTATAAACAGTCTTGACTCCTTCTCGTACAGGGGCGTTATAACAGCGCACCTTACTCGAGATGGACGCAAACACTTGCCTCTCGTACCATCCACAGTCTTTCTCATTCGCCCAGATGATCAACGTTAACAAACATCTACTGGTTTTCTTTACTTTCTGCTTCCTTTTCAGTTTCGAGCTCTGCGCAGGATTAAAGTGGAGTTTATTGTATATTGTTTATGTATATTTATACATCACCATTACAATGAGCAATATAATTGCCCAAATCACATCATCCCTGCTACAAAACCATCTTGACTGCATGGTGACTGACGTTATAAAGTAAATGTTTGCACTTAGGAGTATCAGTAGGTGTTTGTTGAAGTTGATCATCTAGGTTAGTGTAGTCTTGAGAAAGACTGTTGGTGGCGTTATAAAGTTAAGGGGGTTGAATCTGCGATGGATGCAGGCTATTTCGATAGTCCACGGCAGTTCAGTCGTTCCTAAGAGTTTGTTTATCATAAAATGTTTAACCTACCATGGATTCCTTGCTTCTGTTGTATCGTTCATGAGTCGATTTTACGAAATGAATGGTTCTCAGTCTTAAAAGTTGAAAAAAAACCAGCAAAAATTACTTGGAAAATACAAGTTTGAGAGTCTAAAACACGTACATAAACAATTCGGAAAAAGAATAAAACTAAATGTTATGCATAATTAAACAGTCTGACAATCAAAAACTGTTACCAAATAAATACCAACAGTTGTTGACATGGCAACAGTGACGTTTCAAAATGGCTGCAATTACTCTTCATACTAATTTAATTCGAAAAAAACTTTGGTGACCCCCAATTTTTTTTTGATTAAAACTTTTCTTGAAGTATGAGTAATCAATAGGCCGGTTTTAAAAAAATTCTGTAGAACGAATACTTTTTTTTCGGAAAGATCATGTTTCGCTCTACAGAATTTTTTTAAAATCGGCCTATTCATTACTCATACTTCAAGGAAAAATTCGGGGGCACCAAAGTTTTTTCCGAATTAAATTAGAATGAAGCGTAATTGGCAGCCATTTTAGAACGTCATTGTTGCCATAGCAACAACTGTTGGTATTTATTTGGTAACAGTTTTTGATTGTCAGACTGTTTAACTATGCATAACATTTAGTTTTATCCTTTTCCCGAATTGTTTAATCACGTGTTTTGGACTCTCAAACTTGTATTTTCCATTTTTCAAGAAACTGTATGGAGCCACCGTAAAACGAACAGGAAAAGAACATTGACTATTTGCTGCAGTTGTTATTCGATTCCTTTCATGGAAATCATATTTGTTATCAATTCATGGAAATGACAAAAACAGCGAACGAACAGACACATGGAATTTTTACCTGTTTAGATGTGACGGCAGATGCTCCAGAGACATCGATACCAAATGATTCGGATAACTTTCGTGGGGCAGCTGAATTATATTCTCTGCCGGACTAAATAAGCGATAATTATATATATATATATATATATATATATATATATATATATATATATATATATACTTCAAAAATCGTTAATAATTCATGAAAAGCCACAAAGGAAATCAGTACCATGTCCATAGTTTTTTATCTGATAAAGAATCCTACTGATTTACATAAAATTAAGGTTTGATTTTCTGATGTAGTTCGTAGTACCGGCGTTGCATAGAGAATGATAATACAGGTTGCCAGGCCTTCTCTTACCTTAATGCGATAGTATGCCATAAAGACGTCCCAAGCGTGCATATTTTGACTGCAATGCGGAGATGTACCAGGCATAATGCAATTTGCTAAACTCTTGGCTGAAAGACGATAGTCGAGATTCTAAAGAAAAAAATAAGTGGAGAAGGTCCTTAAAAGTGCTGGAAAAGTCCTTGGATTTTATGTTTTTAGAAGAATAAGAATGGAAACTCATATTATAGTACTAAATATCTAGTTGTCTTTATTTAGCCTAATCCAATCTACATACCTTCTCCAGACCATGTTCAAACAAATCTCGAAGACAGGTCGAAAATTCTCCTCGAATAGTTCTAATCAGCTCTGCTTTCGTTGTCGTAAATTCACCAGACTATAAACCACACAGAAAAAATAATTTTAAATTAAGAAAAAGAAAACAATATTTTTTCTCGAAATAAGTAAAAAATTCGGAGAATGACAAGAAAATTTTCTTAGGAAATATTTAAAATTTCTTAAGAAAATTCTGAGAAAAATTTTTTCGGAAAAATGGAGACTAGCAAGGAAATTGATCCACTACGAGATGTGCGAGATAATGTGGCCGGGTTTAATTTTCAAGAAAAAGTAAAGTCGTTCATGTAACCGAAAAAACAGGTATAAGTATCGAGCGATACAGGTCAGTAATCGATACCGATACCGCTTTGCATGGTATCACTGGTATCGATACAAGTACTCGGTATCGCCCAGCACTATTGTTAGGCTGTAATGTAGTTAGTAGGTTGACATTCCTTATATGGAATATGCCTATTCTTAATATGTAAATTAGGACTATATAAGTAAGAGGATTAGAGGAATATTTAAAAAAGTTAGTTTTCTATAGCGAGCATGGTGTGTCTCGTACGTTATTACATTTGGCGACGAAGATAAAAAAAAAAAACCCCTGAGAAGTCTGAATACATGGCAGTCTCCCTACCAAACTTTCCTGCTTTCGAAGTTCACCTGGACGGTAACACCAGACCAAGATGGAAGAAGTGGTTAGCCCGGCTAGAAAGACTGTTAATTGGAATGAACATTACCGACAACAAGCGGAAAAGAGCACTAATGCTTCACTTCGCTGGCCCAGCAGTCGACGAGATTTTTGACACTATCGATGGTACCGAAGATGAAAGCGACTACACGACTGCTGTAGAGAAACTCACTGCCTATTTCGCCCCACAGACAAATATAGCGTATGAGGTCTACAATTTCAGACAAGCTAAACAGAAAGAAGAAGAATCGCTCGACAGCTATCACACCCGACTTAGACAACTTACCAAGACGTGTGACTTCACAGATACTGACAAAGATATAAAAGAGCACATAATTCTCAGTTGTTCTTCGAACTCTCTGCGGCGACGAGCTCTACGAGAAAATTATGACCTAGCCAACCTTTTGAAAGTCGGAAGATCGTTGGAGATAAGTGAAAGCCAAGCAAGACATGTCGAAAGAAGCGAATCGGTAATTAACTCAATCAACGAGAACAACAAAATAAATAACAAAGGACGCCACCAATCGAGACAAAATCATTTATCGCGTACAAAGGACAAATCATTTTTTCAACGACAGCATGCTCACTCGAACAGAAAAAAATATTCAACATCGGAGCGGAGACCTAAACACATGTCGAAACTGTGGTAAACAATATCCCCACAAGTCGGTCTGTCCAGCTAAAGGCGAAACCTGCAAAGCATGTGGAAAAACTGGCCATTTCGCTCGCGTATGCCGTACGAATCCAGCGCAATCGAAGCCTGTGAATACTGTCACCCAGTCACAAGATACAGACGACCAATATGAGTATGTTTTCACCGTTAACAAACAGTCAAGCAACCGCCCACCCACTTGCCAAGTGGAAATAGAAAGAAAACAAGTCAGCATGATGATCGACACTGGTGCATCCGTAAACATCATAGACGAAGCAACCTACAGTGAAATATACCAACACCGAGTAGAGCAACTGAATAAGACTAACCGCAAGATCTACTCCTATGGTTCTACAACACCTTTGCCTGTACTTGGAATGATTACGACAGCAATCAAAGCACCGTCAGCAACCACAACAGCCCAGGTACACGTCGTTAAGGGAAATACTGTAAATCTATTGAGCTATACCACCGCCAAGCAGCTAAGCTTCTTTACGGTTTTGGTTAAGTGAAAGGACGAAAAATCAAGTTACACATCGACCCTACCGTAGACCCAAAAAGATAACCACATCGCCGAATTCCCTTCCACATACGAAAGGATGCGGAAAAAGATCTTGCACGACTGGAGAGGCTAGATCTAGACATCATTGAGAAAGTCGGTCCAACCCCGTGGGTGAGTCCTATTGTAGTGGTTCCAAAAAAATCCGATCATTCCACCATCGATGATTTGGTCTCTGATTTGAATGGTGCTACAGTCTTTAACAACTAGATCTCCTCTGCATACCATCAGTTTGAACTGTCACCTTAAAGTCGACACATCACATTTAGCACTCACATTGGCCCGAGGAGATACAAACGTCTTCTATTTGGAATAAACGCTGCAGCTGAAATCTTCCAGAATGCCCTTGAAGAGATACTGGCCTGCCTGCCAGGATGCAAGAATATCTCAGATGACATTATAGTCTATGGCAAAAATCAGAAGGAGCATGACAGTAATCTACGTGGAGAACTAGAGAGACTCAAGCAGTACGATATTCGGCTCAACCAAGAAAAGTGCAGTTTCTCACAGACCGAAATAATGTTTTATGGTCACATCTTCACTGCCAAGGGAATAAAGCCAGATCCTAAGAAAATTGACGCCATCAAAGCCATGAGTCCTCCTCAGAATGCAAGTGAAGTAAAGTCGTATGGCACAATACGTCTCACGTTTCATCTTGGATTACGCAACAATCACAGCTCCACTGCGCAACCTGACCAAACAAGACGCACTATGGAAATGGCATGAAGAGGAACAAAAGACTCTCGACAAGTTAAAACAAGCTCTCACTGGAGACCAAGTGATGACATATTTTGACCCGAGAAAGGAGACGAAAATCCTCGTAGACGCAAGCCCGGTAGGACTTGGTGGCCTACTAATGCAAGACGGAAAGACCATCTGTTACGCAAGTCGTGCCCTGAGTGAAGTCGAGAAAAGATATTCACAGACGGAACGAGAAATGCTCGCTGCTGTTTGGGCCCCGGAACATTTCCATCTATATGTCTATGGCGCTAAGAACATGGCGGACGGTCGTGCCTCAGTGAGCTCTGTTGCTCAAACGAAAAATAATTTATCGATCGATAACACTCATGACCTATGCTACCATTCAAGGAATTTCCAAATAGTTTCTACTGAATACCTTGAATATGGTTCAGATAGTAAACTTAAATTGCAGGGAAGCTTCGAAGACCTCAAACAGTTTGTATCTGACGAACTGGGACAAGATGGAAAATCGTGTTCTCCTGGCGGTCACTCTACGTCATTTAGCAATGATAATATCAAAATTACTTGGAACTTCGATAGAAAGAGTCAAGGTGCAGAGGGGCCGTCTTTGAAGAAACGGATCGTCAATATGATAAACTCAGAGAGTTCGCCATCGGCTGGTAATTCAACCGGCTGGGAAGATTTGTTAAATTCCAGAAACGAATTAACTATTGGCAGAATGTTGGAGCAGACAAATGATGTCTTGTCCCAGCAACCTGAAATTACAAGTGATTCAAATAAAAATGGACGTAATGAATGCCGAAATTTCATTGGAAATGGCTGAAGTTAAACTCGACCTCGAAATCCTAAGGGTAACTTTGAATAAATTTATTTGTGAATCAACAAAAGCTAATGATTGTCCTAGGGAAAATGTTGGAGAGAAACGGGAGGCTTTCACCCAAACAAATTGGCCTGGTGTGACGACCGAAGCAGAAAAGGATATTTCTTTTAATGACGAAAATGCTAACAAGAAACGTACTCCGGTTATTATCACTGAAACGCCTGGTATATCTGGGCGTAGTAACACGGAATATATTTCAGATTCCTCAGAGGAAAGTCTCATCTATGACAACACACAGCTTAGTATTAACTCCCCAATGTTGGATCAACATCCGGCCCAAGAGATGATTCCAAGTGCAATGACCGAATCAGAGAAGAAAATTCCAGATTCCTTTGTTTTTTAACTCGAGAGTTACAAAGAAAAGCAAAAGAGAATGTTTTCAGGTAAACAAGACACCTGGGTCAGGTGTTCACTCGGGCTACTGGAAAGTGCAGAGGTCTCTATAACGAACGCGCGAGCAAAGAGGTGGGAGTGGGCCGAGGAAGATCAGATCGAAGGCTGAATGTGGTGCAGGACTATCCTGAATTGTCAATTTAAAGTATCTAGAATTATCCTGAAACCTAGGGGACATCTCTGTCCCACATGCGGGATGTTAAACTAAAAAGCATATAACAAAAAAATCAGTAGGGGCGGAAGACGAGAATAAATCCTGATACTCAAGTTAGTGTCTGAGAGGTGGAACTTTCTCCCGGGGGTTGTCATTAGGTTTAGGGTGAGGTTTAAAGGTGGGGGTAGAGTTGGGTTTCATTTTCTTTAATATTCAGGATTATCTGAAATTCTAGACCATTTCACAATTCGGGATAAACATGTAACCAAATACAATAGATATAAGTTGTTAAGGTCAGTAGCAGTAGGGTTTAGAAGAGAGATTGATTTCCAAAAAAAAGTTAGTGACGTTGTAAGCATTAACTAATAATTACAACATTAATGTAGTGATTAGAAAGTTGAATTTTAAACTGATTAACTGAGGTAGAATCTGGTATTGAGCAAGGTAGACACTCCAAAGTTTAAACATACAGTTCAAGTATTAACTAGCTTAAAAAGTTTAGTACAGCACTTATAAACTAGTACAACTAGTTCTGAACTGTTTCTAGTGATTCTGACTGAATTATTGAGTTGTGCAAAACTATTAATAGGAATATTATAGTGACCTGTATAACGTTTAAAATAGATAAGATCTTTCAAGTCATGCCAGTATGGTAATGGTATACTAGCAGATTAACTGTTTTCAGATGATCATTCAGATTGTATGATAAATCAACCTGCCAGTTCAAAAACTTAAAATATATTTAGTTTCCCTGCATTGTAGTCTTTCAACCTTACTGATTTTTAATTGTTATTGTCTGAGGTGCCCAAACGTCACATGTGTGGGCCAGGTACAGATGCACTAGCAAATATGCAATAGGTGACTAGTAAAATATACCCACACCCTACATCTATGCAATATCTTCATAAACATGAATCCTGATTGGGTCATTCCAGAAAACATTCCACACCTCCCCCACGGAGGAAATGTGAAGTTGACCCCCTCCCCCCTTCGGATGTCCTAGTACATTTTACTATTATCAGAAGTAGATTTATCCCCCTCCCCTCCCCGGATGGCACAAATTTCCTCTGTGGGGGAGGTATGGATCTTTTCTGGAATGACCCATTCCATGTTCTTGCTTTAGAGCACGTTGGGCAGGCTCTTCAACTCTGCAGTGCTAGTACTGTAGTTAAATGTCAGACTCTAATTTCTATATATATATATTGGTACCATCTGCATATAACACACACTTGGCTGCTGATGTTATAATGGCCAATATGTCATTAAAGTATTTTAATACTGTATACATATGACTATGAGGAACATGACTGGTTCAAAGTTGTTTCTATGATGAATATCTTTTTACTCAATCTATGCATCAAAATTTATACAGTATCAAAATGAACATCAAGATATGGATAACATACTTGTCACAAAATTACATACTCAAAGGTTCGAAGCACTTTGAATATAAATCCTAATGGATCAATAGGTAAAAACACAAATGGTACATACTGTAGAACATACTGTACATGTGTATACAAGCTTCCTACCCAGCATAACAAACATACAACTCGTTTGGTAATAAAGCACATAAATAATAATGCAAAATATAAAGATACTGTTACTGTCAACAAACTGTTTCCTTAAAGTCTGTCATCTTCATGAATGTTGCTTGTGTTTTCACATCTTGGATTTTGTTGCATGAGCCAGATCATTGAACAAATGAAGCCATGTGAAAAACCTATGAACATCGCAATTGCTCGACCAAAAGCATGAAAGTGTATACAGTGCCAATATAAAGATCCAGAATGTTAGCGTTTTGATCCTCATCTCTGTACCAGCGGTATTATAAAATATTTATAGAACGTAGAGACCTGTTTAGCCATGAGAAAAATATATTGTATGTCATATCGTTGTCGGTTGTTCGGTTGCCACTTGGATGCAACAGCTTCGGCTAGCTTTGCCTTTGACGAAATTGTTGGTAGGTTTTCCAAGTAAATTGCTTATATGGTTGATCGGGTGATGTGCCTGATACAAAAACGAAGGAACACGACTGTCGATGAATTTTCGAAGTGATGGAACACTCGAAGTGTAGGCTCCATCCATACCATATATGGGAGGTATTGCGCAATTTTGCAATTTTGTGTGGCGAAAAAAAATAACAAACGGAGCCGAAACCTAGACTCGGCTCCCACAGTAGCCCGAGTAATTAACCGTAACAGAGAACAAAAAAATTTCAATTCAATACCCACAAAACAAGTTTATTTTTGGACGCGAGGGAATTCTCAAAGTACACGGCTTGGGCCAGGAAATAATAATACCACCTTAAAAAGAAAGAAAAATCGGCTGGCACTACATAAGTCAACGGGAAAAATCTTCGATAAGTCATATGTGCTTATTCTGGGCAATTATTGTACAAAGAAGGTAAATCCAGGAAATTTATCAAAAGATATACGTAAAAAAGTCTTTGGCAAATCTACATGGCTGAACAAAACTAAGGACGACTTCACTCAATTGGATGAAACTATTAAACAATATAGACCAGACCATCTAATCATTCAAACGAGAATCGACAAATTTCCATCAAATACCGCTACCCAAATCACCCAACGATCAATTGATTTGTTGATGCAAGCAAAACGCTATTTACCGGCGGCTAGCATTACACTTTCAAGTGCCATAAACAGTCGGTTCATGCATGGGTGTGACAATTCCCATTGTAAATCAAAACCTACGACGGTTTTGTCGATTGAATGGCCGGATTTGGCTTTGTTAACCATGGTAATCAGATATCGGCGAGCTGGTTCAACGATGACACTCACCTACTAAGCGCACGTGGTTTGAATCTATTCGAAAATAATTTAAGTAAATGCCTGCAGAGCAAATGACTAGGTACTTTTGTTGAATGCAAAGTCAGCGAATTAGGTAGGGATCAGAGAGGCAAAATTTATTTTGAAGAAGATAAATTTTGCAAAATAGCAAAATCATCAGCGGAGTCTATTCGGTTATTTCCTGTACTACAACCAAATGCGAATCGACAGAGTACGCGATTTGCATATTTGCAAAGCAATGCCAATAGTTCTCCGCGCTATCGTCGCAATCCAAATATTGTTTATGTTACATTGACTGCTTCTGACACAATTAGAGCACATCCAAATATTACCACAGCCGCTAATTTAAATATTCAAAACAGAACACAACCATCAGTTATTGATAAGGATAGTCGGAAGTTGAATAAAATCAAACTGGTTCACCTTAACACGCAATCTCTTAAGAACAGGGATCACTTAATCCAAGTAAGAGAACTAGTAACTACCAAGAACATCGACATCTTAACAATATCTGAATCATGGCTCAACTCATCTATTACCAACGCAGAGGCAGAAATCTCTGGATACAAAATATACAGACTTGACCGTAAGCATAAAAGGGTGTTGGTGTATGTATTTATCTGCGTAATGATTTTAAAGCGAAAGTTTTAAAAGATCCTTCATACATTTCTACATTCGATTTCCGTCAATTATGGCTATAAATACAGGTGGGGAAAGTCAAATCGTTAGTTGTTTGTGTTTCGTATAGACCGCGTGATTGTCCGGTCAATTGTATCAGAGATGAATTGAAACCCAAGTATACTGAAGCTTTGCTTTTGGGTAAAGAAATTGTCATCATGGGTGACCTGAATTGCAATCTCCCCAAAGTATTAATGGATACGTGTACGGAACTCCATTTAACTCAGCTCATTAATGAACCTACAAGAATAACTTCCGACACAAGATCATTATTAGACGTTATTATGGTCTCTTCTTCCTCTATCGTTAGGGAAAGTGGTGTCGTAGAAATTGGCATAAGTGATCACTGTATATTGTGTACTGTATGTTAAAACTAAAGACCAGTAAACCATCACCTACATATATAAACGTGATAAGTTATAAACATTATGATCCCACTATGTTTTCTATTGATTTATCACAACTTCCTTTTCGCGAGATATCCTTTGTTGAGGATATGGATGAAAAACTAGACCTTTTTAACCGATTTTTTAACAATACACTCTGTAACCACGCGCCAATAAAGTGCATTAAATTGAAAGGCAGGTCACACCCTTTCATCATAAAACAGCTTATGAATGCTAAATGATTAAAAAGATCAAATGTTAAAGATTTTTAAATCAACGCATAATATGGCAGATTGGGAAAAATACAAACACCTGAGGAACACCGTTAAGACCAATTTAAGAAAAGCAGAAACAAATCACGTCCGTACACAAATTCAAAATTATAAAGGAAACACAAGATCTACATGGAAGGTGATTAGACTATGCATACCAGCCAAATAATCTTCTAAAGCTTGTTATCGGAAAGAATCTAGCATAGTAGCCAAGGAATTTAACACCTATTTTACTTCTGTGGGAAAGACAACAGCAGACAAAGTTAAGTCACTAGCAGAAGATTGGTATTATGGAATACCACCTACGCCACCTACAATCATAGAATAATTAATTGGAACATTTTCCGCGCGAGCGCAATTTCTGACGGCACCGTAAACTCTCTGAAAAAAAAAATCCGTCGCCTGCTCCAAACCACCATCACAGGTCTTCCTCTACTCTCACAAGTCTACCCTCCCCCCTTCCCCCCACCATGCAATGTTGGTCCCTGGGGGTAGGCCTTACCCGCACCTCATACCATGTTTCTGAACCAACATTGTATGGTGGGGGAGGAGGGGAGGAGGAGGATAACTTAACTGTGCAAAATGCATCTTTGCTTAGAAGTGACATTGTTGCAAGTTGTCCCAATGTAATTATTCCATGATTGTAGGAACTGCAGAGTACCTGAAGAAATGTTTGAATTTAGAGTGGTCACCCATGACGAAATCCGGAAAATAATTTTGAAGATGCCATCTAACAAAGCTCCTGGACCAGACAAAATAGGCATTCAATGTGTGAAAGATTCCCTCGACATTATCTTACCCCGGATATCATTAACTGTTCTCTGACGACATCTAAGTATCCTTCGATCTGGAAATTAGCGGAAGTTATACCATTACACAAGGAAAGTGACCACGAAGTTGCATCTAACAATCGACCTTTGTCATTATTAGCTGTTCTTTCCAAAATCTGTTGCTCTGAACCAGTTTACATTATATCTTACTAAACACAAGTTATTATCAAGTCATCAAAGTGGCAATCGTAAAAAGCATTCCACCGAAACACTTAATATTGCAGTAACAGACACCTTCTTGGAAGCTATGGACAAAAAAACAAGTATATCTATTATGGTTTCACTTTCACTTGATATGTCGAAAGCTTTTGACAGTGTTCAACATGACATTAGACAGATTTAGAAAAGACGACGCGACGTTAAAGACGACGTGAGTTGACCGAGGAGGACTGGAGTCGACGACGCCGTCGTGTTGTGAGTGAAATGTGATTTAGAAAAGCAAGACGACGCTGTATTTGTGTTATCGAACTTCGATGCCATTTTGCTAATTGATCAGTGCTTACGAATAATATTTTCTTCAAACGGATGGACAACTAAAAGTTTCCGAGGCTTAAACGAATAATCCTCATTGTGATCGCTCGATGCTGTAAAGTTCAAACGTGGTAACTTGATCGCCATATTTTGTCTTTGTGGTTTCATTGCTCGATATTAAAGTGACTTATTTCTTTCATAATATTTTTAGTTTATCACTGTAGTAATGAGGTTAAACAAAATAAATTTGTGTCGTTATATTTATTGTGGTATCGTCATGATGATTTTTTTACACTGAAGTTTTTAAATATAGTTGTTTGTATATTGTGTAAGTAGTGGCAGTGGAGTGGATGTTTGGAAACATCACCAAATTTTTCAGTTTTGTTGACTTTAAAAGACAGATGAAAATCAATTTAAGTGCGGTTGGTAAAATGTACTTTATTTGTGCTTTGCTTGAGAATGCTCGTGCCTGCCTTTATGGCAACATTGTTTCAACTTCTTTTGCACATCCACCACCTTTTATTTGAATATTTTTGGTGACATTTCTATTTATATAATGTATTTATATATATATATATATCTATAATAATTTTGAATTGTTGGCCCTAGTTTACCTGACAAATTGCAGTCTGGCAATCAAAAGCTTGTAAAAAATCAAATCTGATTGGTCAGAGAACGTTGTCAACTTATTAATGTATTTTTATTAGATCATAAATATCAAATTTTGTATAAAACAAGATATGTAAATGACTGAACTCACTTGTTGAATTCATAAATAATTAAATTACATTTGAAATAAATGTCTGAAAATGTGACAAAGTTATAAATAAAGTATTATTTGTGTCTATTTGTCCATGTTTTTAAAAAGATTTGCTAACATTTGAGTTCGTTGTTGTTGTTGATGCACATCATTGCCATCATTTGCTGTTGTAGCATTGTAAATGGTTGCTGTTGTTGCTGAGCTTGCTGTTGTTTCTGTTGTATCTGTGCATTGGTCTGTGCTTGTGTAGCTTGCAGCTGTTGCGCCAGTAGCATTCGCTCTTCTTTCTGGCTTTCCCTCTCTTCTTTTTTCCCTTGCATTTCCTTTTCCCTCATGATCTTGTCTGTTTTGGTCTTTTCTTTCAACCACTCCAAGGCATCACCTGACCTCCTCTTTCTTTCATTTTTCTCATTTTCTTGCCCTTCCTGTATTCTCTTTTTTGTCTCTCCAAATCTCTCCATGGCTCTATTCCTCATTTCAACTGCTTGAGCTTTCTCCCTTTCACTTCTCTGCTTTTTTGCTTCATTTTCATCATCTGCTTTCTTCTCAGTTTCCTCAGATATCTCTATTAGCCCTTCCAACAAACTTTCTTTCTCTGCGAGTTCCTCCCCTCCTCCACCAGTTTCTCCCTCTTCTTTTGTCATTTTACTTTATGTTTGCGTACCAGTGTTGCAAAGTGATCCCTTACTGAGTGTGCTGTGACATCAACACCAGGCATGCTAGGCTTAAGTTTGTTAGCCACAATCAACCCCCTGGGGAGTGCAATTAATGATTTGAAAAAAAATGGCGGCTCGGTTTGTAAATACAAGCGAGTCTGACATTCACTTACTTAAAACAAAAGCAGAAAATGAAAATACACAAAAAAGCACTGCCAATTGGCTAAAAGTTTGGCAGGAATGGGCTTTCTACCGAAACTATGATGTAAATATGGAAAATTATCCACCTGAAGAGCTAAATAAAACTCTGCAAAAGTTTTACGCGGAGGTGCGAACAAAGAAGGGTCATGAATACGAGCCGGAGAGTCTAAAAGTTCTGCAGGCTGCTTTCTACCGTTTCCTCAGAGAAAGAAAATACCCCTACTCAATAATTCGCGATGATAAATTTGAGCAGTCAAAGAAAGTCCTCGAAGGAAAGGCTCGGGAGCTTCGCAAAGAAGGCCGCGGTAAACGGCCTAACGCTGCCAAACCTCTTACTCTACAAGAAGAAGAAATGTTATGGCAAGAAGGAAAATTTGGCAACTCCTCTCCGCATATTTTAACAAATACAATGTGGTGGTTACTCACTGAGCATTTTGGGCTGCGAGGAAGACAAGAACATCACACTATGGCTGTTGAAGACTTCTCTTTCGGCGAAGACGACAACGGAAATGAATACATCACTTTTCACGAAAGCCCGACGAAAACTCGCCAAGGCGGTCTTCACATCACAAGACGACAGCAGCTTCCCAAAATGTTTGCAACCGGCGTAGAAAGGTGTCCAGTCGCGCTATTTTGGGAATACATCAACCACCGTCCACACGATATGCGCTACGAAGGTCCATTTTACTTGACGCCATTACCGAAAACAACACCACCCAACGTTTGGTACAAGCGAGTGAAAGTTGGCGTGAACTCCATTGCTAAAATCATGAAGTCGCTAATTGCTGATACATCCCTCGGAGAAAGTGGTAAAAAATTGACAAATCATTCCGCCAGAAAGACACTTGTCAAGAAACTACGAGCAAGTAACGTAGAGCGATCGTCGATAATGAATGTCACGGGCCACAGAAACGAGCAGTCACTAAACGACTATGATGAAGGAAACGAAGTCGAACAACGCCATATCTCAGATTTGATAAGCAATACTAATGCTGGTCAAAGCCACCAAATAGAAACGATGTCTTCGCCACAACAAATACCAAAACAAGCTTTCAACTATCCACACTGGGCTTCAACGTCAAGCAGTTCATTGAGTCGATCGGGTCCAAGCAACGAATTCTACAACTGTGATGTCGTCTTCAATATAAACCAAGTTACTTCTCCCAAAGGTCAAAAGCGTCCATTCAGAAGAGTAATTCTTCAAAGTGATTCCGATTCCCAGGAATAAACTCCTGAAACTCCCTTGTTAATGTTGAACTTTCAATATTTTGAACTTGAACAATTGTTTGTTGACAAATCAAGAACTTGCGGTTCGTTTTATATCGCTGCTTCGCTTGGATATTTCGCTTAAATATTTGAACTTCATATAAATCCTAAACCATTTATTGTTGAGCAAGACGTCTATAGTTATTTCTTGTATATATTTTAGATGTTTAAGTAAACCAGATCTTGTTTATTTCAACCATGTTTCAACTGTCAAATGGTACATGTGTTCTCTGCATTCACGTGACAACAATACCGGGGGGTAATAGCTATAATTTTGTCATGTGTATAATAAATAAATAATCACACGGGAAGGAGTGCAATTAAATGTATTTATGCATCAATAAAATTAACTTCATGCCCGCTTGTGTTCGTCTCACGTCCTTTCCCTTCTTACCAGCCGCAGGTTCCATTTCAACCCGCATCCCGATGCAGCCCGCGTCCCAGCACAACGGATATGACGTCAGATCACCCCATCGGTCTCGATGTTGACTCACCTTGGACTTCGCCCCCAAAGAGGTCACTGACTAGTTGTTTACGAGTTTTTGCCGCCTATTCTACAACAGTTCTTTCAGCTTTTTCTACCTGCTGAGTAACCCGTCAAGTTACGATGGAAAGCGACGCTGGGGCTTCGGTTTCCTCCGCAGAGACCATTAATCCGCCTTCGCTGGTGCCGCTGTCAAACCCAATACGAGAATCAATGCCTGGGGCCATCGTTTCAATTCCGACTTTGCAAAGACTGCCGGTTTCCTCGCCAAACCTTACGGCCTCCTCCGCAGCTAAGCAACCGGGACCCACTCCGGGATTCCAGTTATCTAGCCCTGTGTCGACCTTCTCGTTGGCTCAGCATCCGACACTTCCATACGCTCCTTCGCCGCTTTGGTCAACGACAACCTCCTTTTCTTCACCGAATTGGCTGAACGCCACACCACCATCTGCCAGCTTCACAGCCTTTCCTACTACGACAACATGTTCAGCACAGCCTGTACAACAGCAATTTTGGTCTAGCAGCTCGCCTTTATCATCTTGGCCAATGGGAGCACAATTACAAGCAGTTAATCCTTTATCGCAGCCGCCAGGACAATCGCCGCGGGCTCCGTCTACCGCCGCGTATTCGCCTGTCTTACCCCCTTTACAGCATGATTTTGTGATCGGTCCTGGTTTTAACCCGGACCCTTATCGTACAGTGTCCAACATAACGGCTGGTCAGTACGTTGAGCTCATATCTCTTCTTTCGAAGCCTTCGGAAGAGCAACACTGCCCCACGGTTACTATCGATGGGCGTATCGTTTTGCCGCAACTTCAACGGCCTAGTCGCCGTATAACCTCAATTGGGCAATGGATTCAAGCCTTTTCCATCTTAGCTATGATTTTGGTATCCTTTTTCCCGGGGCGAGCGAGGGATTTGTTCGCATATCAGCTTTTAATTCTACGCACGTACACCCAATTCGGGGTACAGCTTGGCTAAATTAGATGAAGCCTTCCGACGCGACGCCGCTGCCCGCCGCATTGGAGATTGGTCTCATATGAACGCTGAACTGTATAATTTTCATACATCCGCTTACAAGGGAGTCCCCCCATCTCAGGAACCGTCAGCACCTCAAGAGCCTCCGGGTACTCCGTTATCTCCTTTCATTTGCCGATCGTGGAATTCTGGCCGTTGCATTTCTAATGGAGGGACTTGCCGCTACCGTCATGTGTGCGACACCCCTCGATACAACGGTGACCACCGCAGACTCAGCTGTCCTTTACGTTCTCAGTCGCAAATGGCCTCTCACTCTCCTCATCCATCAAAGTTCCGCAAACTTTGATTTTACCTGCATGGAATAATATTCCTAGAGAGGAGTTTGTTGTTATGGTTATTATCAGTTATAATAACTTAGTTGTTAGTGCGCGTTAGTGTTTGGTCTTTACATTAATCCTTCGTTCTTTCTTAGTCCAGTTCGGTTTTATCATTACAATAAAGTTATAACATTAGACCTTTTTCTTGGTGTGTTGTCTTGTTGTAGCATTCCTGTAGCTATACTAAATGAAAAAACCCAAAAAAAACAAGGGGGAAACACAAAAAAACAAAAACAAAAAAAATACCCCCAACAAAACAACCAAAAAACAACCAAAAACAACAACCAAAATCAACCCCCCCCCCCCCCCCCCCCCACACACACACACACACACACACACACACAAACACCACCACCCCACACACCCCAATCAGGGCCCTCCTCAACATTCGGTGATCCTTCCCTATTGTTTGTTTGTAGCCACTTCGGCTGTGGAACTATTAGCTCGTCCGATCTCTACAATTACCCCATTGCGCTATGAAGCCTTCGCCCAGGAACTTGCTGCTTACCCTGCTCACAAAAAGGACTATGTGTTAACGGGTATACAACACGGTTTCCGACTTGGTTTTTCGGAGTCCTCGACTACCCTTCGTTCTGCCCAAACCAACATGAAGTCTTCCTTGGACAGTACCGAGGTCATCGACCAATATCAGGGCGCGAAATAACGGCCGGTCAACGGACAATGTCCGGCCAAAACGAGCAGTTGTCCGGCCAAACTTTCGCGTGACCGGTCATTTTGACCGGCCACTTTTTAAAGTATAAATAATCGAAATCGGCAACAAAACTTTTAGTCCAGAACTAATTTTCCGACCAGTGAGGTTAAGAATATTCCTTACCTTCTTTGTCTCATCATTCTCAACAGAATTTCCGCCTTCACAGCTCAATATCACTTGAAAAATTTGGAACACTGTATACTCGTTGACCCGCCATTTTGAAAGTTTTAGTTGGCGTACTTCATGTTATCTGAACGTTTTGGATACTTTACCAGAAAGACCGCTGGACATTGCGTATCGCATATTGTGCATTTTCGCAAAACGTGTTGGACGAAAATGTTTATTGTTTTTATACACTTATGGAATGTACTAAATGTCATCGAAAAAGCATTAAATATCGCTGTATAGGGTGCAAAATTCCAATTTGCAATGCGTGTTCAGTGGCTTGCTCTGAAAAAATGCCTGGTTATTGCGAGCAGAGCTATTTCGTTGGAAAATGTGATGAATGTCAGACAAGCAGCAGCCAAAAACGACCGTTTTCTGAACCTCAGGTCTTAAACAAACCTCGACAATCCACGCTGTCCACCTTTTTTATCGAGAATGACAAGACTCCATCGGGAAATAAAGAGTCAGCGCTAGCTGATACCAACTCAGTGACTTTGACAAAAGAATCTCCGCAGTCAACATCAGGACAAAGAACACTTACGGCCAAGAAATCGCGAAATTTAACAGCAGCAGCAGCTAATCGATGGAAAACAACATCCTTGGCAACATACATGGCGAGTGACTGGCTTGTACTAAACGCAGACAATGCCAATTGCGTAACTAGCTTGAATTGTTCTGTTTGCAAAACCTACGCCGACCGTTTGAAAGGAATGAAAAACTTTTCCACTGCTTGGGCGTTCACAGGTTCTACAAACCTCCGGTTAAGCAATGCGGAAGACCATGCATGCGGAGAACCTCAAAAGAAAGCAATGGACCTGTATTTAAAAAGTGGGAAGGGACTAAGTGCCACGGACAGAGCAGAGTTAATAAAAAGTACTCCCGGACAACAAATCATTACGCTTGGTATTACAAACATGCAAGCCAGTGATCTTGCCAAGACAAGAGGAAAATTCGAAGTCGCATACTTCATTGCAAAAGAAGAACTTCCGCTGAAAAAGTATCCCAAACTTTTAAAGCTGGAAGAAAAGCATGGCGTTGAGATTGGCAACTCCTATCGCAGTGCTAAGAGCTGTAACGTTTTTATTAATCACATAGGCGAGGATTTGGGAAAGAATCTTCAGAAGAAGTTACTAAATGTAAACTTTTTCAGTGTCTTGACGGATGGCTCAGAGGACGCATCTACAACTGAAAAGGAAGCTGTCTTTGTGCAGCATTTAGACAAAAAACCACCTGGCCGAGATACAGTTCAAGTAGTAACATCATTCCTTAACTTGGCGGATTTAAAACACAGCAATGCCGCTGGGATTTTAGGCGCTATAAAAAGCAGTTTTAACAACATCGACATCCATGATGAAATCTTTGATAAGAAATTAATAGGTTTCGCTGCAGACGGTGCTAATGTAAACCGAGGGGATAAAGCTGGAGTTATCAGCATGCTCAGAAATAACCATCCGTGGGTGATTTATGTCTGGTGTGTGGCCCATAGACTGGAGCTTGCTCTCAAAGATGCGCTACAGGGTACTTCTTTTGATGATGTCGATCAGGTGCTGTTACGTCTCTATTACCTCTACGAGAATTCCTCCAAGAAACTGAGACAGCTGCGTGAACTACATTTCATTTATCGCGAGACGTTTGAATTTGAAGAAGGAGGGGTCCGACCAAAACGAGCATCTGGTAATTTCATTATTCATGGATTTCATTATTTACTTCTTTATTTATCTATCTATTTTTTATTTCATCAATTGCTTCATTATTTATTTGTTCATTTGTTTATTCATATATTCAATTATTCCGTTAATCAGTTATTGGCTGTTTTTATATATATTAAAGACGTTAATGTATCCGCTGATGTTTATATCGTTTCAGACGTTAATATCGTCTAGTGTAAAGATCGTTCAAAACAGGACATATCGTGTAGCGAGCCTCGATTTCACCTGAGTCAGCTTATTGTTGTTGAACGCATTGGTTTAACGCCGTCTGTTACCCCGACTCGTCTTTATACTAGATATCATCTGTGTAATTAGGCCTACCGTATTTACACTAGACGTTAATGTCGTCTGAAGACGTTAATATCGTCTTTAATATAAAAACGGCCGTTAATTCAGTTAGTTAGTTAGTAAGATAGTTATACTTATTAGTTATATTATAGTTATTTAGACTAGTTATATAGACTTTTGTGTTTTTACTAAAAATAGATTTGTACCCGTTGGATAACGCACAAAATCAACGCATTACAACTTCTCGTTGATAAATATGGTATTTATCTGCAACACCTACAAAAGATGTCAGAAGATATGTCCTTCAAAGCTGCTGATCGCCAGAAATTCAAAGGGTGGTTTAAAAAGTGGCAGAAGGCACGAATACCACTCCTGCATGGCATGTCTCTTCATCGGAATCCTCAGCCCTGCAAAGGTGTTGTCGCTAGCATTCCAAGACGAAGATATTGATACGGTTTCCTCACTGTCGCGACTAGAAACAGCTAAAAAGCAGTTTATACGCATCAAGAAGAAAGAATTTGAAGATCTTCCGACCGTTACACGCTTTCTTGACAAAGTCGAAGAGTCAAATGATGCATTTTCGTACCAGAATGTGGTCCTGACGTCCTTCAAAAATGCAAAAGAGTCTGCAAGAAAAATGAAGAATGCGCTATTGGCCAAAGTCAAGCAAGCCGTGGAAGCAAGGTTGGAGGTTGCAGAGAACAGACTGGTCATCTTTGCTTGTACCGTTTTGAATACTGAAGGGTGGGAAAGAATGTATGAAGAAGGCGAAAAGGATCTTCTATTCGCAGATGACTGCGTGACAGAACTCTACAGCCACTTCCAAGAACCCCTTTCAAATGCTGGCTTAGATGGATCTTTAAGTGATTTGCTGGAGCAGTGGCACAGTGTAATCGAATACACAACACGCTATCTCAGCCCCTCAACAACCCCTTACTTACGTGTAGACGGATATTTGATTCAAGTCGGAGCGAAGGTTCGAGCATGCATGGTATTGCTCTTGGCGGAACTATTGTTCTCAATCCCCATCTCCAATGCGAAGGTTGAAAGGTTGTTTTCGTTGATGAATCGTATCAAAACAGATTCCCGCGCAACACTCGGCGAGAGTACTCTAAACAGCCTGGTCAGAATAAGTATGGAGTGCCCAAAGTTTGAAGAATACGACCCCACGTCAGCTATCCACTTGTGGGCGGATATTGCCACACGTCGACCTCGCCAGAAACGACGCAAAAAGTACAAGCGCAAAGATTCTTCCAAAAAGAGAAGAGTGTTGATTGACGATTCATCTATGGAAGAGAGTGCAGAATCTGAGGAAGATGAGGAGAGTAGTTGATCACCAAGCGAGGTGGAGATCAGTTCAAGATAGTGTTCGAAACAATAAATAGAGACTGTACAAAGATTATAGCGTAGTGTTTACTTTTAAAATTGAATTGTTCACTGTTATTGTTTATGTAACCAGATCAGGTGTATATTTATTATCATTATAGTTAAATTACTTAAGTATACCTTATGCAAAGTAAACTAAAGTGATGACATATGCTATCGATCACTAATAAGACTTATTGATACAATGCCAGTAAGAAACTAAGGCACAAAGAAATTATCATTACGATTTAGTTATAGTACGTTCACTTCTGTTCACGTACACAAAGTTGACCTGTTTGAATATATTGATGGTTAGCGTCACTTATGATACGGTTAGCGTCGCGGGAAGCTGCTTTAGTTACTTCATTTCAGTCTTTGGGTACACTTTATGAGAGCTAACAATAATGACATTCTATTTGTGTTGACACGTAACGATACCAAGAATTTCGTTTTCGTCTCGCACCACTTATTAGTCTGTCGTCTTCGTATTTTCCAGTTACGACTTACGGTGACCGTTTCGCACATTTTTCGTCTTGTATACTGTGTAAATCTTAAAGCGACGGCCATAGGCATAATCAGAAAGCTACTCCAAGGCACTTTACATGAAAGAGTATTACCGATTACAGTATTAGTAATGCTTATCGTAATACTATCGGAAAATGTCGCATTTAGGGGGACTTCGTCAGGCTTTAGTTTAGCTGAATAGTTTGACCGTCCACAAATGCGGGATGTCCGAGCCAAAATTGGTTTCGCCGGTCACCTGACCGGTGACCTTCCTGCCGTTATTTCGCGCCCTGAATATCTTGCATCAGAACTCCTTAAGAACCGCTTCGCGGGACCTTTTCGTCAACCCCCCCCCCCTGTCCAACCTTCACATTAGTCCTTTTGTGGTGATTCCCAAGAAATCTCAACCTAATAAATGGCGACTCATTCTGGATCTTTCATCGCCCACTGGCCATAGCGTTAACGATGGGATCCCAAAAGACCCTCTCTCACTCCATTACATTTCTGTCGACGACGCCACCCGGGCTCTCGTAGAGCTCGGCCCTGGCGCTTTGATGGCTAAGTTCGACGGGGAGTCTGCGTACAGGAATATCCCCATACACCGTTCCGATCGCTACCTATTGGGCATGAAGTGGCAAAACCAGTTCTACGTTGACCTCGTCCTACCCTTTGGGTTTCGATCCGCCCCATTTATCTTCTACTCCGTTGCCGCGGCAGTGGAATGGATTCTTTCCCACAATTACGCTGTCAAACCCTTATTTCACTACCTTGATGACTTTCTTACCCTCGGTCCGCCTGACTTGGACGTATGTCAAGTCAATGTCGATACATCAATTGCGGTGTTTTCCCGCCTCGGCCTGCCGCTTAACGCCGCCAAATGCGAGGGCCCTACCACGCTGTTAGTCTTCCTGGGGATAGAACTCGACTCATCCAAACAAACTGCTCGTCTACCTCCGCAAAAAGTTGATCGCATACTCGCTCTACTAAAATCATGGGCCCGCAAGAAAAGTTGCAACAAGCAAGAATTAGAGTCCCTTATCGGGCACTTGCACCACGCTTCCAAAGCCATAGCTAACTCGTAAATGGCAGATTTTAAATTACCACACAGAAGAATACGCATTACGCCATCATCGTAGGCTTGCATCCGTATAAAAAACTTTACTACTAGTAAAAAAAGATCGCAAAATACGAAACTTTGGCATCTTGTGACTTTTTGCATCCTTATATAATTTTTTACTACTTGTAAAAAAAAGTTGGCAAAATACGAAACTTTGGCATCTTGCGACTTTTTCCATATGCATATATTCTTTTCCTACTATCATGGAAATTAATTCGTAGACTATCTAATAATTTCCCAAATGTTCCCCCTCCCCCCTAAACAATGTTGATGTGTGCATGAAATCACATCCATACGTTTATGTAATATTACATATATGAACAACGAGAGCGAGTGTTTCACCGGGATATCAAAACACGAGAAAACAATGTATGAAAACACGAGCGCGAAGCGCGAGTGTTTTTGTTAGTTGTTTTCGAGTGTTTGGATATCCCAGTGGGACACGAGCTCGATGACTTCTCAAATGAATACGATTTTAATAATGTTCAATAAATTCTCGTGGGATGGTGAAAACCAAGGTGTACAAAATTTATTCATACCGAGTTGTTTGTCAAGAAGATGCATGAAGCCGCGTATACTTGACTTTGTCGTTTTTCAAATGGTTGAGGATGTTTTGGCTATAGCTACCTGAAAACTCAAAGAAGTTTGAGAAGCATTCAGTCAAGAAATTCGAAGTTTTCGACCAGAAAAGGAGCGACAAATACCTTAATTTTATCGTTACCAACACACCGTGACTGTCTGCAGCTGAGAAGGCGACCAGATTTTTGTGACTACCGCTGACCTGTCAGCGGTAGCCATAATGTCGGCGAAATCTTGCTTGCTTGCTTCAGTCGATGCTCACGTTGTAACCTAGGCTCGGTTTCCAGCCTTGTTTCGGGCTGCGACCCGCCCCCGAAATCACGGCTGGGCTCGTGAGCTTGCCATTGTTAATTTCCACCAATCACAAACGCGCCTGCACATTTTCAGCAGGCATGCATATATTATTGAACATTTGTATAAATTATCGTGACAGCCCAGGCGTATGACCGAATTTTCGACACTTTTGAAGATTATTTTTTAAAAGATTTGCAACGTGACCATTAGTGGCCAAGATGTGTTTGCCATTTAACCTACTAGGTCAGGAAAATCACTGATATTTCAGTCAGGGTCAACAGTTTGTTGATATTAACTCGAAATCAATCACAACTGCGATTTCGCCTTTGATTTCTTTCATGGAAGATGATCAGATACGGTTTCTCAAGTCAGTTTGAATCACGGCAGAGTTCGGCGACGATTTATAGAACGACGAAGATGTTAAAAAGCTAATTGAACCTGGTGAATGTCAGACTGTTTATACTTTATTTACATTAATACCGTTTCAGACCGTTTGTGTCTTCTTGAAATGGCGGGCCTATAAATTGTTGATTAAAGATGTCCATAAGAAAAGATTGCACCTTGCTTCAGTTCACGAAGCTCACTGAATTATAAGTCGTGTCTTTGCTGCATTTCTGCCATTTCAAACATCTGCGATTTATCGTTCACTGACTCTGTTTATAGTGTTGGTTGGATGAATGATAAAAATATCTTTGCCGTGGGTAAATTATGCATTACGTCACAGACATAACAAGCTGCTCACGCGTCCAGCCGTTCGTAGAGGGCGGGTCAAGTCCCGCGAGTCGAGATAAGGCTGGAAATCGAGCCTAGGATAAAATTTGCTTATCGATTATCCTTGACAATAATCCTAAACGTATAGTGTCTAAAAATAATGAACTCAAAACATGAAAAAAAACCCAGTCCCAGCCTATGTTATCTTCCCATTATGCTTTAATAGACACGATGTAATTTGCATATATAAGGGCCCAAATTGAATATGAAACTAATTTGCATGTGGGCCTAAATGAAACTACGATTTGGTGTATATGAACGCATGCCCTCAATTAACGAGTCAGTCCAGTTACTCGACTATATATTCGGCACATAAAAAGTCAGTCACTTGTCCAGTCCCGTTTCGCGGCTTTTCCAAAATACGTCGTCAAACATGTTTTTCCAAAAGCTAGGGGGTAAACCATGCAGACTTTCTGATTAAGGTTTTTGTTATGGTGAGGATTTATCGTTCACTGACTCTGTTTATAGTGTTGGTTGGATGAATGACAAAAATATCTTTGCCGTGGGTAAATTATGCATTACGTCACAGACATAACAAGCCGCTCACGCGTCCAGCCGTTCGTAGAGGGCGGGTAAAGTCCCGCGAGTCGAGATAAGGCTGGAAATCGAGCCTAGTTGTAACCAGTAAACTACTGTAATTGTAAAGCATTGTATGCAGTAAGTTACCGGAAATTGTTTAATAAAGAGGTTTTTAATGAAACCCTTCCCCCCCCGAACCCCCTAACCCTAACCCTCAAAAATGTGAATTTCCCGGGGGTGACCCTAACCCTAACTTGAAAAGTGTCGGGGGGTTTTTCTTAAGCCGCCTCCTCCCCGTCCAACCCCCCTAATAGTGTTTTTAACTTATGGTCAACAGTTCTTGACAAAGATTGTGGGGTGCGCAGTGAGTTTAATCCGTTAATTCGCGCATCTTACAATTTCCAGTAACTTACTGCATACAATGCTTTACAATTGCAGTAGTTTACTGGTTACAACGTGAGCAACGGGTGCTTGCTTGAGTGTTTTGGACATCCCTACGTCATACTCGACATCTATCGCAAGATATTCGGCACGATCGCCATATAGTCGGGAAGATCGCCAGGTATTCGAGAAGTACTCGAGTTGTTATCGCGAGGAATACTGAAGTGAATCAAATGATCTCGTCTTTGCATTTTGGTTGCTCTCTCGATGACTGTTTTGATTTTTGAAAAGTGTTATTACTTTGCAAATCTTTTCTTCTTGGAACGGTTTCTCTCCTTGATCAGCTTATACAAGGTAAGAAATAGTTTGAAAACTGTGACGTTGTTTATCTTATATACTATATATAGACAATTTCTTCGATAAAAGAAGGTTGAAGGCCCAACTTTATAAGCGAACTTTATAAACTGAATATTTCTAGTACGTGCTATAAGTACGAAGTACGAGGTTGGCTTTGAGATATTAAATTTGTTTCCGATCAAGTATTTACTGTATAGATTTCGTAAATACTTGATCGGAAACAAATTTAATATCTCAAAGCCAACCTCCGAACCTCTTAACCTCGTACTTCGTACTTATAGCACTTACTAGAAATATTCAGTTTATAAAGTTCGCTTATAAAGTTGGACCTTCAACCTTCTTTTATCGAAGAAATTGTCAATATACGCGAAAGTCTTTGATATAAATGATTTATGATGATAAAATCGCTTTATGAGTTTAAGTTTAATTTTGGTTGAATTGTGTGTTGTGTACATGTATATATCATACACCAGTGCATACACTAAGAGTGAGAAGTGTGCTTTAACCAACTTCGAGCTAGGTGTTTGGATATTAGATCCAACACAACTTTCAAGTTTTTCATGATCAAACAAATCAGGAAATGAATCAGGAGTTTGTCAAATGAACCAGTATTTTAAGATAAGTTTGATGTAAGAGTTGGCTTATTAATCACATATCAAACCTTTGTCTCGCTTATGTTTTCCTATGTGTTTGGTTTATGAATTATTAACGAGTTTGAGAAGTATATATCGCAGTGCCCTGTATACACCAAATTATAGTTTCATTTAGGCCCACATGCAAATTAGTTTCCTATTCAATTTGGGCCCCTATGCAAATTACATCATGTCTATTAAAGCATAACGGGAAGATAACATAGGCTGGGACTGTTTTTTCATGTTTTGAGTTCATTATTTTTAGACACTACGTTTAGGATTATTGTCAAGGATAATCGATAAGCAAAGTTTATCCTTATAGAATACCTAAACATTAAAAAGTTTCTGAAATCAGAAATGTTATGTTTACTACGGCTGCTTCAGCCTCGTGTTATAAATGAACTACGTTTTATCCCGACTCAGTTTGTATTCACAGTTGAATCCAATTTCGTCTATAAGAAATTTATGCTTTATGCTATGGGGTGTTGGTAGCACACTGGTTAGTGCACGTGCCTTTCACCTCTGCGAGCTGGGTTCGATACTGCACGGTGCAGTTATCTGATTAAAATAATTCACCTCAGCCGCATGTGAGGAGTGCTTCCAGTTTGACTCTACCAAACACCACAGGTTGCCTCTGGGTACTCCGTACTCTGGTTTCCTCCTGTAGTAACACTGGACCAATGAGGGTGGGCCCTTACTGGACCTCTGAGGATAACAGTTTAGATATAGCTGATAGAGTTATCCAGTATAAATAAGGTTAGTTTAATGTAGTTTAATTTAAACAAAATATGTTGGCTGTTACATAGACATTACAAAACCTTGACTTGGTGCTTTGTTTACTTGTTTTAGGTCTTGTTCAATATCCTGTATAATGAAATTAAGAAACCAAAGTTTGTGCCCACCAGAGCTGGTACAACGGTCTGACCATAGAATAGAAGATACACCAGAAGTCTGACTTTTGTGAAAGTACTAAAACATTCTATAATCTAGTGTCTAAGTGCCGCCAATTGTATATTTTGATAAATTGTTGTAAAGCTATTGTGAACTGTGGGGAAACTTAAAGCCTTCAATATGTTGAAAGCCTTGAAATGAAGAAATATATCTGTTGACACTACAATACTGAGTATTGTTGTACTGTCTTATTTAAAATACTAGCAGAATCACAAAATATTAGTGATACATGTGCATTACACTTGAATGCCACTGACAGCATATTTATGGCAGGTAAACTGTTGTTTTGGAACACAATGTTGATTATCTGGGGTGATTAATTCTATGAAAGTTTTCATGATGATAATGTAATACATGTATAGATTATTTTTGTGGAAACACCATGAAAAAATAATATTTATTTGCTAAGCTTTCGGCCTGAGTCAACAGGCTGAAAGCTTAGCAAATAAATAGTTTACATGGTGTTTCCACAAAAATAATCTACATGATGTATATGATTGGAGGTGAGTTGTACAAAGCCAAGATAGCTTATCTAGTTGATAAGTTCTAGCTGAAGAACAGCACTAATCATGCTTTGAACAACCTAATATAAAATTTTATCCACTGAATATTTAGTTATGTACAGTATTTGATAGTGCTGTTTAGTGGATAAAAATTAAATTGGGTTGTTCAAAGCACCACTAGAGTGATTCTCTAGCTAGGATTTATCCACCAGATAAGCTATCCAGGCTTTGTACAAAAATCTGAATTTTACAAGTTCACTTCATGTATAACTTGGGGGCATGTTTATAATGCTAATATAATATGCTAGCAATCTTATGTTTTGGAAACAGCCAGTAAAGGTGTATGTATAGTATGTGTCATGTTCAAAATAGCAGTTCATGTATAAAATGAATCAAAATAACTATCAGTTTTTTTTGTGTGTGCTTTTCACGCATTGTCATATATCTCTTTCTGTGCTTAGCCGCGGTAGTCACATGTACGCATTGCGTACCTATTTTTATTATTAGCTCACAAGTCTATCTTCGTTTGGCTGTTTTACCGATTCGTTTTCTCGTTCAACTGTTGTTCTTTGAAAGAAAATTACTATAAAGTATATATATAAAGTTCGCAAAATACGAAACTTTGGCATCTTGCGACTTTTTGTATCCGTATATAATTTTTTACTACTAGTAAAAAAAAGTTGGCAAAATACGAAACTTTGGCATCTTGCGACTTTTTCCACATGTATATATTTTTCCCCGAGCCCGGGCGTAGGACCGAAGGCCCGGAGCCCGGGTGAGGGTGCTAATCTCGACGTGCGTGGAGTCCACTTTACACGCGAGATGAAAAGCCGAAAGCAATTCTGAAACCTGTTTGTATATATATATATATATATATATATATATATATATATATATATATATATATATGTTATCAAATCCACAACTTGCGCAGTTCGAATAGCAGGGTACTGGTAACTAACCTGTTAAATTATTCAAATTATTTAAATTTACGTCAGCAAATATATAATTTATAAGTTCGGTTGGATTACGAAATGTAGTTTTCAACGATCATGACGAAAGAAATCTTTGCCAGAAAAAATGGTTTCAGCTAAAATGCTAAAATGTACATTAATATTACTATGGAAAAAGACCAAAGAAAGAAGACTAACAAGAGATGTGGCAGCGAGAAAAAGACAACAATACCACTGGAAAAAGCCTAAAAATTAATACGATAAAGACCGAAAACGATGCCGACCGAAATGTAAAACTGAAAGGAGAAGGATGTGTCCTGAAACTGTTCAAAGCCGGTTAGGAATTTTGCTCTGGTGTATTCTACATAACTCGAGAGGGAACAATGAAGAAATTTTGAAACAAACAGCTTTTTAGATCATGAAGAGAACTGAATGATGCCTTGTCATATTTAATTTAAGTTTATGTGTCAACAACGAAAAAAAGTAAGAAACCGCGAACGAGAAAAACAATCCGAAAAGACTAAACTGAATTGCCAGTGTTTGTGGTGACAAAAGCAGAAGAAAGTTTAACGGTAGGAGATTCGTATTACTATTTACCAGTTTAGCTGAGTTAAATCGGAAGAAATCTTGAAAATGAAAATTAATATAAATAATATTTTGTCTAGAATTGTCTTTGAACGCTAGGACGTTGACATTGTGTCTTTTCTTGGCCATTGTTTATATATTATATATTTTTGAATGAAAATTTGTCATTTGCTTCATCTCGTTGTTTGTTTGTTTCTTAATATTGACTTTGCATGTTCTTTCGGTGTGTCAATACATGACTACAGATGAACCTTGCTAACTAATTTTCTGGGATGTTTTCTGATCTGTGTGCCATTTATAATACAACAAAAAAACAGAAATTAGGGGGGAGGTGGGGGGGTTAAAAAATGCATATAAAGCGGGCGAGGGGTTGTTGCGTTCATGTATTTCTAGTTACTACTATAATCATGGAAATTAATTCGTAGACTATATAATAATTTCCCGAATGTTCCCCTCTCCCCCCTAAAAAATGTTGATGCGTGCATGAAATCACATCCATAAGTTTATGTTATGAACAGCATTGTGTTTGAGGGGAGGGGGGACTTTCAAACTATTTTGACAGTGAAATTTAAATCTTTAACAACTGGCCTCCAACAATGCTAAAAGGACATGCTTTTCATAAGAAGTCTACGTATATTATTTCCATGATTGTAATAAAAAAAAGTTCGCAAAATACGAAACTTTGGCATCTTGCGACTTTTTGCATCCGTATATAAGTTTTTACTATGTTACGTGACCGCTATACGCAACAAAAAGTGTAACCTCAGCTTTTTGGTTTTTACAATTATTTATTTAATTAACAAGAAACTTAGAACAGATATTGAAAATGTATATAAAGATTAAAACTAAACTATAGTTCAGAAACTTATGGCTGTCGTCTGCGCACAACGAAACAGTCAACAGGAGATTCCGGCAACAGGTTAACAATCCGTATGGACTTGAAAAGGAAGGAATAATAAACCAACGGCAGGAACTCCGGGACTGACTTCGTAACCACTTTGATACATATAGCTCATGCATGCCTGAGAACTGTTCGATGGCTGCTTATGTAGTTTCTAGAGTATATAATTATATATCGTAACATACTTCATTCTATATATAATATATTTACGTAATTACTAAATGACATCATAGCTGACTCATAAAGTCACAAGTATGTACTAATTGGTTACAAGTACTTATTAAGTGTTCAGTGATCAAATAACGTCTAGTCAATTAACTGCCTTAGGATAGGCATATCCGTAACACCCTCCCTCTTAAAGAAAAAAAAGTTTGATATAACTTGTTTTTTAGAATATAAAATGTTTGACCATGTCTATGGCCTAGAAAGACAGTCCGCAATCAAATTGTCTTTTCCTTTAATATGTCTGATTTCCAAATTATATTCTTGTAAAACTAGACTCCATCGCAATAGGCGTTGATTCTTGTTCTTGAGCTTGTGAAGGAATACCAAAAGATTAAGATCACTGAAAACAACGATCGGCAGACTTGAGGAAGAGACATAAACTTCGAAATGCTGTAAAGCGAAAACCAGAGCTAAACACTCCTTTTCAATTGTCGAATAGTTTCTCTGGTGTTTGTTGAACTTTCTGGAAAAATAGCACACCGAATGGTCAATCCCCCCGTCTTCATCTTCTTGGAGCAAAACAGCACCAGCAGCTACATCACTTGCATCCACAGCTAAATTAAATGGATGGTTGAAATCTGGAGCTGACAGAAAGGGAGAACTTCTCAACATGGCTCTAAGTCAGTTTCCAAACGCCACATTACCAGAAAATTTGGGACAAGATGGTAGCGCGCGTGCATATTAAGGACCATAATAATGTAGATTCTCAACAGTAAATAATAAGGAGAGCACATAATAATTCAAATTTTGCTTAAATGGTGATATATTTCTTCTTTGCCCGACTCCATTTGACTTTAGCATGGACTAAGGAACAGTTATAACTGAAAAACATTTGCTTACTTCGACGACAAAATACTTCCCTAGCTCGTCTTATTTTTGCACTGAAAGCGCCACTATCCATAGTGTTAGCCATAGTAATCTTTGCAAACAGGTTCTAGAAATTGGCCAAATTGCCCGACAAAGTTACGGGCGATGCGAAGTGCCCGACTCGCGTTCCATTCGGCATGAGTCAGTCTACTTCGAGGGCACAGAAAGGTCCTCATTAGTCTCTAGCATAGTACTTCCAAAAGCGTTTGAACTTGCTTGATTTCATCGTCCTTTACATGCACGATTTAGGCGAATTCTAAAGAACTCAATGACCTGAATAATGAAAACACTAGAATACAGTAGAATCACACTCATTAGAAATTCTGGAATACATAATTATATTATTAAGCGAATATAGCCGCTGACCGAGAGCAGCGGCACAAATGACCCAAATTTCTGGTAATGAGTTCACATTGATCTGTCCAAATATATTTAGCATTCTTGCGAAGTAGCTGAGTCAAAGGCACAGTGATGGTGGAGAAATTTGGACAGACCTTTCTGTAATAACCAGCCATACCCAGGAAACGCATCAAATGTTTCTTTGATGAAGGTCTAGGACACTCTGAAATACAACTTATCTTGGTATCAACAGGCTTTACATAACCCTGACCAACAACATGACCCAAATAGGTGACATGTGCACACCCAAACTCACTTTTGATCAAATTGATGGTCAGTTTTGCCTTGCTGAGCCTCCTGAATAAATCAAACTTGGTGACGTACTTGGCTATTCCAATTCTATCGATACAATCATCCATTCGTGGGATTGGAAACGTATCGGACTTAGTCACATTATTGATTTTTCGGTGATCGGTACACATACGATAGCTTCCATCAGGTTTCGGCACCAGGACACATGGAGAGCTCCAATTACCTTGACTTGGTTCTATGAAGTCGTTTCCAAAAGATATTGCACCTCCTCACGTAGTTATTTCCGCTTCACTGGGTTTAACCTGTAGGGATGTTGTTTCACTGGTGTAGCATCACCAGCGTCGACATCGTGGAAAATTTTGTCTGTTCGGGTAGGAATATCTGGAAACAGGTGTTCGAATTCTTTAACCAGGTTCTGAAGATCTTGACGTTGATTCGGTTGAAGATGAGATAGCTTGGAATCCAGATTATGTAGGACATCAGAGTTGTTGAGTTTTGATGAGGCAGACAAACTAGAAAGTTCTCTTATGCCTACATCGTCTTTGTTTTTATGAGACTCAGAACTCACTACATTAGTACATTTACAGAATGTATTACCCTATCATTATCGTAATACGGCTTTAACATATTTACATGGCAAAACTGTTTTTGTTTACGCCTATCTGCAGTTATTAAGACATAATTTAAATCACTCTCTTTCTTGTCTACAACATAGGGACCAAAATACCTAGCCTGAAGGGAATTTCCAGGAACTGGGAGCAATTATATGCAAGAACCTTATCACCGCGTTTAAATTTGCGGTTTACTGCGTTTCGATCAAACCAATTTTTCATGTTTTTCTGTGTTGATCGAAGATTTGTTCTAGCTAAATCACATGTTTTTGTAAGTTTTGTGCGAAACTCCGAAACGTACTGCAAAAGGTTTAACGAACCGTCGTCTTCCGTAAGGAATTTTTCTTTTAGGAGTTTAAATGGTCCTCTAACCGTATGTCCGAAAACTAACTCACATGGGCTAAAGCCCAGAGATTCTTGAACTGACTCTCGAGCAGCGAATAAAAGTAAATGGATGCCATGATCCCAGTCTTTTTTTGTGTCAAGGGCAGGCAATAGGTTCTCATCATGTTTTTTAAAGTTTGGTGAAACCTTTCGAGAGCACCCTGACTTTCAGGATGATAGGCAGTAGATTTCTACTGCTTGATACCTAACTCGTGCATTACTTGCTGAAAAATTCCAGACATGAAATTTGAACCTTGATCCAACTGAATGGACTTAGGAAGGCCAACTAAAGTAAAGAATTTAATTAAGGCCTTAACAATGGTTTTTGCCTAAAAAATTCTCAAAGGTATGGATTCAGGGAACCTTGTAGAAGCGCACATAATAGTCAACAGGTATTGATTGCCTGCCTTAGTCTTAGGTAATGGGCCAACACAATCTGCAATTACTCTACTAAAATGGGTGGCTGTAAATGGGCTTTTGGATTCACCTGATTTGGTTTCCCAACAACTTGACAAGTGTGGCAAGTTTTCAAAATTGCGCTACATCTCGTCTAAGATTAGGCCAGTAGAAATGACTCAGAATTTTGAGATAGGTTTTGGTAATACCTAAATGGCTAGAAAGAGGGGTTTCATGCGCTCAACTCTCTACGTCATCATCCTGGTCATCCATAATTACTTATATGTTTAAAAGTTATCTGTTATTACTTATAATATTATGTTTATATATACTGTATAGACAATTAACTGACTCGTAATAGGCCTATGAACTGAGGACGAATGTATTATGTAAACTACTGTGGAAAGGCAATCTGACTCTGCATCATGATTATGACATATAAATTAGTATCTAGAATTGAAACACTACTAAGCAGTGTTTATAGTGCTACATGAAGCATTTAATAGCTTTGGTTTATACCAGTGTGCTCAACGCAGATTATGCTAATATGGAACCGAACGGATATCAACAAAGGGATAGGAAAGTAGCATGACAACAGACTAACATCGATATTGAATCCATATTGATAAACTACTGTACGTATCAGCTTACCTTATGGCTTACTCTTGTCTGCCTTCATATGCTGGGTAAATAGGCCGTCTTAATGACTTAATAGCACCGATATCTCGGTATGTAAATGTCTACCCAATCTTGGGGAAATGCTCTACCGCCGCAGGGGCGGATCTAGAGGGGTGCGAGCGTGGCTTGAGCCACGGTCAGATTTTCCTAATTATTCCAAATTAAATAATATAATTGATATTTCAAAAATAAAAAACTATTAATAACAAAAGGATAGTTGACGTAAGAACGACATTAGCCACCGTAAAAATACTAAACCAATTGTCAAAATAGCAGCGGATTTTCGCATCTTTGACAATCAGTTGCACCGCAATCGGTCTCAGGTAGTTAGAAGTCCGAGAATGTGTCGAGAGTGGCCGAAAAAGTTACTGAACGTGCTACGAATTCGCTGAAGAAATTGGAGAACACTTCTGCTAAATTCAGCCACGGTCAGCGGAGCGATCTGCTAAATTCAGCCACGGTCAGCGGACTATTAAGGGGTGCAAACCAATCAGAGAGCCAGAATAGAGTGGCTGAATTTGGCGGGAGCCACGGTCAGCCACCCTTGCCATATCTTGTTACAATTATATTGCGAAATAATGCAATCAAATCGTCGGTTCCTGTAGTCGGTAGTGCACGTAAGTCTGTCTTGACCGGAGTTCTTCAGAATGATATTAAAGAATGGCTGCGCGTATGGAGGGACAATGATTGTGCCTGTGACAGATAGTCGAAATACTAAGTGGTAAGTTCACAGGAAAATTAAGGAAGAGATGTTGGTTTGTTTGGTTTCTTTATTTATAGTACGAGTTCCTCAGACGCTAGTTACTATATTAATAAGACTGTGGTGTTTATACTCAGACTATATAAATCTTTAAAGCATTGATCAATTTGAAGAACAAGCATGAGATCGTTTGACGTTTCGAACTATTATTTATAATTAGCTTACAGACTGTATAGAGCGACGATATTTACGAATCTATTTACTAACTCAGTTTACATCTTCTGGCTCTCATCAACTCCATTGTTGTTATTCTCGCTTTATCGAGGGAAAGAGTTCGAAAGACAGTATAAAACGTAAAGGTACTCCATTTCCTGATCTGGAGTCTGACAAATGCTAGCTCATACCTATAAATTGTTAATATTAATATTACACTAGCAGGGTTGCTTTGATTATTCTTGTTTCAAGTAAAAATTGGCTGGCATTAGACAGAATACTCAATAGAATTCTAAATAATGGCCAAAGGATACCCAGCTGCTGGACTGGTTAGTTTATATGTCACACAAAACTCGTTAAACATACATTACGATTCATATTGGATCAATTACTCCTAAAGCATTTTATTGAATAATTAGAAGATCTTGGCTTGAACTTAAAGAGAAAAGAAAAATTTTGATTTGAGTAAAATTTATACAAAACATCTCGGTGAAAAACATGTATAAAACGATCCTACAATATGACTCTAGATCTCTCTCAAAATGCAGGAAATGCGTTTTCAGAGACTCTAATTTTCAAAGTTTTCCGGGGGGGCATGCCCCCGGACCCCCCTAGATTGTGTTCCACGGTCAGATTTGAGGCTAGATCCGCCCCTGCACCGTCAGTACTCGACATGCAAGCACTGATTCTCGCAGACAAATCAACATACATTTGCCGCAAAAGGACATCATGGTTGCTTTTTAAAGCACACAACGTACGATCTAACAAGTTTTGAGGGCCACAAGTTTATTAGTGCTTTGCACTATTTAGTGTTTACCCTCTGGAAATAAAGGCGTTACTTATACTTACTTACTTACTTACTTACTTACTTACTTACTTACTTACTTACTTACTTACTTACTTACTTACTTACTTACTTACTTACTTACTTACTTACTTACTCACTCACTCACTCACTCACTCACTCACTCACTCACTCACTCACTCACTCACTCACTCACTCACTCACTCACTCACTCACCCGATAATACTGCGTTTCATCTCCCTATCGCGGCAACGATTAAAGTTGACAATTCCTGGGGAAAAGATCTGTCTTCCAAAGTTCCAGATAAGCGTATAGCATGGTCTAAATGCACTTCTGATAAGATTGCGATGTACTGCAAAACTTTATCGGCATTATTACCTCCATGCAATGGGGAATTGCTTGATACGCCCACTAAAATTGATGATCAAGTCTTACGTTTAGGACAAGCAATGATTGCTGCTGATCGTTCCTTACCACGCATTGTCTATAATAATAAAATCAAACCTTATTGGAGCAAGAAATTAAATAAATTTAAAAAAATTTCCCGAGAGAAGTTCAGATATTGGAAAGCTGAGGGACGACCAAGGGGACTTCAATATCCAAGTTATGTTGAATATAAAAGGGCGAAATCCATATATAGGAGAGAACAAAGGAACCTTGCACAAAGAAGTGAGCAGGATGTATTCGATGAAATAAGCAGGAAACGTAGTAAAGGTCGGAAAAAGAGTATGACTTTGGAGATTGACGGTAAGACTATTTCTAATCCAAAAGAGTTGTCAAGTTTATGGGGCAAATATTATGAATCACTTTTCACTCCGAGTCGTGCATTTAATGAAGCCTTCAAAGATCACACTGATAGTGAGGTTGAACATCTAGTAGCCTGTGATGTGCCATATGATTTCATTTTAGACGATCCTGTGACAGTTGAAGAGATCCGTTGTGTTCTTACGAAACTTCCTTCTGGAAAGCCTCCTGGACATGATGGAATATTCTATAAGCATATAAAACTTGCTGGAGATATCATGGTGACGTATTTGGTTCAACTTTTTAATAGCATAATTAAAAGAGAGTATATTCCGTGGTCGTTCAAGTTGGGAGTGAAAATTCCAATTCCCAAAGGCAGGAAGACTGGTGTGTATACTTTTGATGATTATAGGGGGATCAGTTTGCTTACATCCTTCAATAAAATTATGGAAAGGTTCGTTCTTTTAAGAATTCAAAAGAAACCTAAATGTACACTTCATAACTTACAAGGGGCATATCGAAGTGAACAGGATGCATTGACAACTGCTTTTATCACTGATGAAACGATCAAGCACTGCTGCGAAGAAAAGGATAAAGTCTACGTATGTTATATTGATATTACCAAAGCGTTTGATAAGTTATGGATTGACGGTATGCTGTATAAATTGTTTCAGAGTGTAGGCATTAGTGGTAAATGTTTGAGAATTATTAAACTATGGTATACTGGCATGGCAGAAATGGTGTGTATTGATGGCAATTACTCCAAATGCTATAATATATTACAAGGAACGCGTCAGGGAGGGGTATTATCTCCATAGTTATTTACCGTTTTTGTCAACGACTTAATTTTAATTCTTCAAAGAACTGGATTAGGAATTGTCATACATGATATGTATTATGGTTCACCAATGTTTGCTGATGACTTAACAATGCTATCACGATTAAAATTTGGTCTTGATCAGATGCTAAAGTCACTTCATGATTATAGTTTACTTTGGAGAATAACATTTAATCAAAAGAAAACGGTTGTTATGGTTTTGGGGGAAAAGAAAGCTGATAAACATGAAACTCAGTGAAAAGCTTGTCTGGAAAAATCTTGGTAAGATCTGGCATGTTGATCGAAAGTCTGTGGAACCTGTAGAAGATGCAGTTAAGAAAGGCTATATGGCAGGAGCAGAGCTTGCTGGAGCAGGATGTCGATGTCAAGGGGTGAATCTAGTTATTGCTTGTAGAATGTGGAAAAGAGTAGTCCTTCCAAAAATGCTGTATGGGTGTGAGTTGTGGCAATTCAACAAACAAAATATTTTACAGCTTGAAAAATGTCAGAATGTATTTGTTCGTATAATTGAAGGTCTCTTACCTGGAACTTCTGCTTCCGCAGCCAGGGGTTTTCTGGGACTATGGAGTGTTGAAGGAGAGATTGAAAAAAGAAAGTTGTATTTTCTTGAACGGCTCGTCAATTCGTCTACTTATCTCGCGCACAGGAAGCTCTTGTTAATAAGATTTTTACGATAGAAATACAGACAGATGGAAGCAACTGGCTTTGTTCCAGACGTTATGAATGCTGCTTGGAAACATGATCTTTGGACGTATATTGAAGAATTTCTAAACCATGGCACATTTCCTCCTAAACGCCAATGGAATCGGGCAGTGTTTGCAGCAATTCAAGCCAATGAAGAACGTTGTTGGCAGGAGAGACTTGCGTTAAAGGGAATGGAAAGATACTTGCGAATTCATAGTAAGCTAAAGCCATTATGTTGGTTTACTCTTCTTAGACGATATCCAAGAATGAATGGTCCTATCACAACAGTGGTAAGGTTATTATGTTACTCGTTTATGGTCAATGGAGAACGAATGAATACGTGTTTGGCGCCTGGCTTATGTCATGGATGTAATCGTACATATCTGGATCCGGTTGCACATATTATCCTAAATTGTAGGAGAAGTGAAGATCAAAGAGCAAGATTTTGGGATCGGTTATTAGACAGCATGCCACTGGAATTTTATTCATATTTTTTACAAATGGATGATGAAGATATGCTTGATGTTCTTTTTGGGAAAATTACCGCACTACCGAATGAGTTTGTAGATGACTTCATGTTACGATCAGCCTATTATATAGACGAAGGTATACAGTTATACGTCGAGAAGATTTTTCTCTGTTTTTCAGGCCAACGTGACTTAACCCTGGTAATATATTATATAGACGGTTGCGTCCGAGATACTGTACTGATTATAGTCAGCTAGTTTTGTTTTGTAATTTTATTTATTTATTTAATTTTGTTGTAAATTTACACTTTAATTAATCTCTCCCATGGAGGAGGCAAATAAAGAATTTAACTCACTCACTCACTCACTCACTCACTCACTCACTCACTCACTCACTCACTCACTCACTCACTCACTCACTCACTCACTCACTCACTCACTCACTCACTCACTCACTCACTCACTCACTCACTCACTCACTCACTTACTTACTTACTTGTAGAAGCCATAATCGAACAGAATGGACTAGACCTTGCAGACTGCATTTTGCAGGCTTCCGGGTCGGCATACTTTCGGCAAAGCAATCAACCAATCAGATTCAACTATTCGCCTCGTTTTAGCCAATCACAATGGCGCTTGTCAGCGCTCGCGATTTAGACGGCCGGCCAAGCATCCAAAATATTACTGTTGATGGCATTCTTTGTTACAAGCAGGCAACCACGCTAGATCGCATCGAATAGTGTTTACTTTGAAGGTTTGGGGGGTTGCCATCCGTAATTCGGGATTTCAATATAAAAATTTGGAGTTTTTTGAAAGCACACTACGGCTTTGAAGTTCCGCTTTGACGACAGATGGGTTTTTGGTGGAGCATGAAGTGAGTCCTAATGTTTTACGACGATTGGCTAATATTTTCGGTCATCCAATCAGCGCGCGTAAAGTTTCGGATGTCATAATTCGCATCAGCCACAATGACAAACAAACAAGAAACGTGGCGTGGATACACCTAAATTTGAACACAACACCTCAAAGAAAGGCGATAAGAAGGTAAACTTGTAAAGTTTTATAATTGTTTTGGATCTGGTAGCTACGGTAAAGTCCTTTACTACAGTTGGTTTTGGTAATTTGCTGATACAACCATAATATATTTCCTTTTTATAAAGCAAAGCAGTCGTCCTGTGTTGCTCTGAACTTGAACATGCATCATCAGAGTCAGAGCTAGCGAACCAAACTGAGTTGTTGTTCGTTATGACTTACCACTTAAATATAAATATTAACCTTGGACGTGGCAAATGTGTGTACTGTCTTTAAGTTTTATATTTTATTCTGATTTCGTTTAACAATATTAGTTTACCGTATTTGTGTTCGCTATTGTATAAAGCTTATAATTATTTTGAAAAGTGCTGTCTAGTATCGTTGAGAGGTTGGCCTTCTTGAGAAAGTTTGATGTTTATGAATTCTTGTTGATTTCCTAATCCAAGTAGAGAAGTAGTTGTCTTCAGTACAGATGAGAGAAGCTTCTTTCCAAATAATTTTGTGGTCCGTTGCCCAGATGTATTTGGCAGCAGAAGATTTTTCACAGCGACCATATTTTGAACAACAACCAAGATGCATGTTCTCTTCCAGACATTTAGCCAATTTTCCCGTGTTTTGGTTGAAAGCCAAATATATGTTATTCAGATAGTCCATGAAATTAGAGATTCTTGTCTGTCTGTATAGCATAGACAAGTGTTGAAAGTATACACTGGTGTCAAAAGTTTGGTTTGGTGTGCCAGATCGTTGCTTCCAAAGACTTGAGAAGAATATCCCATGGCTGAAATCTCACTCTCTTGTCTCTATTTCAAATAGCACCTTAACTGCTGCTGAAATATTCGGGTAGTTTACACTTTACCGTACCCGAGTCACATCACGGTGTCAGGTTAGCCTATAAAGCTAGGCAATAAACACGTTAGTAGGTCGGTAAGCATATAAGATAAGCGGTAAACACAGTTACGGATTAGGGTTAGGGTATTTGTTTGGGTTAGGTCATCAAAATAATCTCGTTTGGTGGCACTTGAATCGCTGGATCACTCGGGTACGGTAAACTGTAAAATTTCCAAATATTCAAACAAAATCGTCTTCTGTTGCCAAACACAATTGAAGAATGAATCACAAATTCTCTGCAAACAAGCTTCATTCATTTGCAACCTGTCAACACCCACTTCAACAATAAAATAGCAAATATAACTTACGATATTGTAATAATATATTATAACAATAAACGCTTGAATATATCTACAATCTTATACAAACTTTCAGTTGTTGTCGTTTTGCCTTCTTGCAATAAAATAGCCTGATTTCGCGCAATATAAAAACTTGAGAGTTGAATATTCAGATCGAATATAATTTGCATGAAATGCGCCGGCATCAATGTACCGGGGGGCTTGTTTTGCCATTCGCGTGTTCTCATTGGCTATGTAATTATAACCTGGCCAATCACAAGAAAGTACGGGTACTTAAATTGTTGCTAGGGAAACCGAACTTGGAATTTTCAATCCAGCTCGTAGCGCGTGAAATAGCTGTAGAAAACCTCAAAATTTACACATACACTGTTATTTCCAGGGAGTTATTTTAACTCCAATTTTGGAGTTAAAAAAAAAAGGTTCAGGACCATCCGCTTTTTTGGGGTTATTTTTACTCCAATAATTTGGGGTTATTACTACTCCCTTTTTGGGGTTAATTTTACTCCAAATATGGAGTATTTTTTACTCGAATTTTTGGGATTATTTTTAACCCAATTTTTGGGATTCTTTTTAACCCAATTTTTGGGGTTATTTTTAACCCAATTTTTGGGATTTTGACCAATAAATATTGGTCAAGTAGATGCATCTGAGACAACCAATAAAAAACGGTTAGAAATGGTTTTTTAACCAATTTCAAATTGGTTAAAATCAACATTGGTTGTTGCAACTAAACTCAAATTGGTTAAAATCATAATTAATGTCATGCAGTAAACAAATTTCTCAAAGATAAACAACAATTGAACACATTTAATTTTCACTACACTATGTCAATAAAATCTTACTTCCTATAGTCAAAGACTGCCTATACTGTTACTGCTTATACAGTTACACTATGTTACTCAATATGCATAATGTAAGAACATAAGTCTGAAGTAAATCCCCATTTACACGGAGCCAAATTATAGGCATAGCGATCGCGAGCCATCGCACTTGCCTTAGACGCAATATAGCTCTCCATCGATATCACAATCCCGCTAATTTGGCTCAATGTAAATGGGGCTTAGTAAGCAAATTTAACAATTAACTTGAACTAGATAAAGTATTAAAGTCATTAACAATTAGCAAGTCAATTCACAACACCAACCGGAATAATATACTGGACATTCGTGATTCGTAGGTTCTCGCGGCCTTGCTCTTCCATCATTATCAAGTCCACTGACACAATTGTCACAAGAAGTGGAAGTGATGATCCCGTATTCGAATATAATATAGTAATCATCCTTTATGCGCGTGATTCCTTCGGAGTTCCAAAGCCCAGCAACGCAAATAGATTTCGCCTAATCGGTGGGAAGAATTCCGTAGAAGTTCGTGGTAAAACAAGACATTCTCGCGATCTTCCTCGCTGGAAAAGTGTTCCGTTTCTAGTCTGTCCGAGGTATTCAGCAAAGGAAGTCGAAGAACAGTCTTTCTTTGGTGAAATTTGTTGTTGATATATACCATTCTTTAACTCTCCTCGTGTCGACAACGCTTTCAAAGCTTGAATGCAAGCAGCGAGCGTAATTTGAATAAACTTGAATAATTAAGTGGATCAAAAAAATTCGAGGCTGCTAATTGGCTAATCACTCGGCGGACCTATGCGAAGACACCCCTGCTCAAACGAGCATTAATTAATAGTCTTGTGTGATTGCTTGAGTATTGAAGCAATTGATCCGCTTGATATTCAAGCTCGACGAACGTTTGATATTTTGTCCCTTTGGTGCTACACTAACTTTATTTATTTCGTAACACTCTTCTTCGGTAGCAATCGAGTTTTGATTCAAGCAACCTGTCCCATGAGTGTCGATTTGTATGATGCATTTTATTAACTTTATTCATGTAAACAGTAAATGCATAGCTTTAAGTCAGATGCCGGTGGAAAAAAACACAACCCAATTTAATGAACATTTTCAGAGTTATGAGGTGACATCTACTGAACATGCAAAGAAGATTGTATATCATAAGGACTTCACTTGTTTCATTCCATTCAATATAACTAAACCAGTTGGAATCCATGCAGGCACAGAAAAATTTATATGTATGCGCGTGGAAATGCCATGTTAGTTGTTTTTTTAAAGTTTAAAATTCAATTCCTTGATAAAATATAAAGATGTTCTTAAGTACATATTGATGTTGTTAAACCCATACTCCCTCAGTCATGTTTATCCAATTGCAGTCTTATTTTAATTAATTAATTTCATATAGTTCTCCACAACCATTCCGGTTTGATCAGCTTTGATGGATCGCTTTCATTATTTTATTTTGGCTAATGCCACAATATTTAACAGCAAATATAGAGTTAAAACTACTCATGCAATGAAGTTTCTCCATCCTGGGTTAGTTAACATCCTGGGTTTGTTAACACATAGTTAATGCTCTTTTTTCTTGGGTTATTTTAACTCTGAACATGGAATTAAAAAAAAGAACTCCAATGAAATAACTCTATCCCGACTGGTTAAAATTACTCCATTCTTGGATTTTTTTATTTAACTCCAAAAAAAGAGGCAAAGTAACTCCAATGAATTTATTCCGTTCTGGTAGTTAAAATTACTCCTTTCCAGGATTACTTTAACTCTGAAAGTGGAGTTAAAATAACTGCAAAAAATTTATCCGTTCTTGAGAGTTAAAATTACTCCATTCTTGGATTATTTTAACTCCGAAAAAAAGAGTCAAAGTAACTCCAATGAATTTAATCCGTTCTGGTAGTTAAAATTACTCCTTTCTGGGGTTACTTTAACTCTGAAAGTGGAGTTAATATAACTCCAAGAAAATTATCCGTTCTAGAGAGTTAAAATTACTCCCTCTGGGGTTACTTTAACTCCGAATGTGGAGTTAAAACAACTCCAACGAAGTTACTCAATCCTAAGTAGTCAAAATTACTCCCTCTCCGGGGTTATTTTAACTCCTTGAAAATAACAGTGTAAAAACCCCGAAACTCGGATGGCAACCGGCCTAGTCGTCTTTGTCGAAGTCTAAGCTACATTTCTGTGGTGGTTGCCTGCTTGTAACATGAAATGCCATCAAAGGTGTTTTCCAGGCACTTTTATTGAGGTTGGCCGGCCGTCTAATTTGGCTGTTTTGGACCAATGAGAATGGCTAAATCGGCCTAAATCCTGCAAAATCTAAACCAGTCAGCGCCCGAGTTTTGGCTGTTTTGGACCAATGAGAATGACTAAATCGGCCTAAATCCTGCAACACGTCACGTTACGTAATGTTACTTCACTTCTAAGCATAAATATAATATAAAATACAATTTTCGCTTAACAGTTTTCACGTTAGTCATCTCACTTATTTGACTAATGCTAAATCCGCCCCTGATACGGTAGGTCTTTGGCACAACGATCTGATATCTGATAGACCACTCATCGTCTGCCGGAACATCAGGCGGTCTCCACTTTCTCATGAAAATATCGTTTTTAATAAAGTAACAGACCGGATTCTTCGCAATTTCGGCCTCGTCAACTGCTTTGTGAAATAAGACAGAGATCTCAGGATCATTTTGTTGTGCATTAATAAGATTTGGCTTTGAAAAGGTTTCTTGAGACGATTCAGATGTTGAATTAACGCCTTCGAAAGCTTGACCAAGAAAGGTGTCTGACATATCGATGACGTCTTCACTAGTGCCATGCTCTAATTGCTTTTGCCTACGCATGGCTCGAGTTACCGCACATGCGGGATATAAATCTGAAATTTCTCGCTCAATAGGATCAGGAGTTTGATTAACACACGGTTTATCAGTCAAAATTGCGTTAACGACTACTTTCTCGCCTACAAGGTCATTGCCGAGAAGTAGATGAATTCCCTCGAATGGCAAAGTCGTTTTAATACACAAAAGTACAGGACCCGACACTAGGTCTGACGACAAATTGACTTTGTGAAGGGGAAGAGAATTAAAAGTATCAGAATTGACTCTTCTAATCAAAACATTCTTCCCAGAGTAAGATTCTGTCAACAAAAGAGATTGGGAAGCCCCAGTATCTCTTAAAATTTTAATAAGAACAGTTTTTGCCAGATCACTTGTAAGTGATACGAAACCATTATGGATAAATGGTTGAAAGACATCCATAACTGGGTCAATAGACGACTTGACCTCACAGCTAAGAGAAGGCTTAATGACAGATGTGTCTTGCACATTGTCACGCATGGACTGTTTTGAAGTACAGCCATTGGGTTTCACTTCACCTTGCTCTTGTTGTCTCCGATTTAATTTGTAGCAACCTGATATTAAATGACCATTTTATCCACAATCACTACAAACTATGTTATTGAAAGTTTGAAGGCTTGCCGTGAGAAGGTGTTCAAATCTTGAAGGGGGTGGTTTGGATTTTTTAGCGTCAGGATTAAAATTGTCTGAATTTTCCTTTGACAATTTCTTAGCACCAAACACATGCTTGCTATCAAATAAGGAAGAATTATTACCTCGAAAAGACTAAGACTGTGGCGCCTTACTTGTGAATGAAACCTTCTGTGTTAAAATGAAATCGTCGACCAAACGCGCGAAGTTGTTAAGGTTGTCACCTTTTGTTCATTTAGAAATACGCATATGTCACTTTGAATGCATCTTTTAAATTCTTCAATCAAAATCAATTCCTTATCGGATTTTTCGGAGGCATACCAGCGAGAATTGCTCTTTTTCTCTAGCGAATTCTAAATAGGTCTGCCTACCTAAATTTCGAAATTTTTGACGATATGCCTCAGGGACCAACTCGTACCCCTTAAGAATTAATTCCTTTAAGGTATCGTATTCCGAAGCGATATCTAACGAAAGCTGTGGGTAAATATCACGAGCTTTTCCAACTAAAACACTTTGCAATAACACGGTCCAATTTTCTTTGGGCCACTTAAGATTTTCGGCTATTTTTTCAAAATGTAAAAAATACTTATCGACATCCCGTTCCTGGAAAGGTGGAACCATTCTAATGTGCTTAGTAACATCAAAACTCGAATCTAATTTGGTTCCAGTATGAACATTATCCCAATTTTCCTTGGAACTCTAATTTTCTCATTGCTAACTCAAATTTCTGTTTTTCTAATCTCTCTTCTCTTTCCCTTTCCCTTTCCCTCTGACTTTATTTATCTTCTCTTTCCCTTTCTCTTTCTTTATCTTCTCTCTCCCTTTCTTTTTCTTTACCCTCTCTCTCCATTTCTAATTTCTTTAATTCCAATTTCATTTTTTCTGCTTCCATTGCAAACCTCATCCCTTCTATTTCTATTTCTGGATTTGCATCGGGATTGCAGTGATGATTTTTCTTGCATTTATCACAGGAAGTGCCATCAGGTTTTCTGCAATCATTGGTGTGATGTGATTTCAGACACTTGCGGCATCTTTTGTTTTGCTTGACAATTTCCCATCTTTCGTTCACTGTTGAGGTTTGATAATAAGGACATGCAGCAAGTAGATGTTTTGTCGGGCAGCCAAGGGGACACGTAGTTTCATCTTCAGATGTTCCAGAGCTAACGGCATGACTGTCTGACCTCTTGTAAAAACTTTCTCGTGACTACGTTCAGCATTCTCTTCGTCAATGTCTTGCTTACCTCTTGACCGAATACTTGCTTCTTGATGTAACCAATCAATAAGGTTTGAGACATTTTCTTCTTTTCCATTTCTTTTCATTTCTCTGCCAAAGTTGGCATTGTCTCTTGAATCAAGTTTCGACAGGAGTTGTGACATAAAGAATGGTGCTTCTGAGGACGACGACACAAAGCAGTCATTATCCTCCATGTCATTCACATAGCCAGATATAAGTGTAGCATAACGAGTGAGTGACTTGGAATCCCTTTTCACTTATTTTTTATTGTTGATACCAGCTAACAGTTCATCCATAAGCTTTCGTTTGTCTTCAAACTCAACATCAAGAATGTCCCAAGCTCGATCGATATTCTTGCTAGTTTTTACTTGATCTGTCCACCAAAGTCCTTTTGGCATTGCCTTCCTGAAACGTTGCTATTGTTCATCCTTATCTTGGGAATATTTTATCATCCAATGATTAAATTCCTTTTTCCAGGTGGAGTATGGTCTACGTCTCCCATCCCACGATGGAACTGGTAATCTTTCGAGTCCACTAGCCTTTGACTTTGAACCCATGGTTTCTGCCATTTGCTTCACTGCAGAAGTCATTGCTTCCAAAGTTCCTGAACTTCCAGGAGATGCTACAGGGGGTGAATGTTCTTTTGGTAGGCAGTATACACTTTGACTATTTGTAAATAGTCAGTCTTTACTTTGTCCCCAATTGTTTGATTGGCCAATGTTGATTCATCCTCACCAGTAGCGCCTTCTTCAACCAACCTGTCTGCAATGGTTTCTTATTGCTTCTTGATACTCTTGTACTTTGATTCGATTAGGTTAAATGTACTCTCTAATCTTTCCAATTGTGGTTCTATTGCAAAGATTGTCTCAAATTCTTCAAACAGTTCTTTAAGAGCATGAATTGCATTATCTCTTTTTGCAAGAAGTGTTTTAACATCAACTTTCGGTGGCATATTGAGTGAATATTTGAATTATTCAACTTTTGAGGTATCTTTTCTTAGCCTCGTTTTCATGCAAACTCCATGCGGTCGGCGTTGATGGCCACTAGAGAGCTTAAGCATACAGGCGTTTTAGAGCCACGGACGGCGATTGAATTCAATAGCATTTTTCATTCAAAACAATGATAATGAGCAATTTAAGATCCCAAAAGCAAAGTGAACGCCGTCGTCGTTCTACACAAGACGTCATTGAGTGCATTTTCACGTTCTTGAGACGACGGGAACTTCTAGAACGTTGAGGCCTGTCATCGTTGTTTAACTACAATGAGACATGCTTTTAAAGTAGACTGAAACTTGTATTTTAAGGCAGATAATTTTTTTACATTACAATATAAAATAAAGGATCTGTATGTAATACGTAAAGATGAAATTTAAGCTTATAAGCTAACAGTTTAGATATGTGATTATTCATAGCCTTTGTTTTGGGTAAAATAGGTCTTTTCAAAGAATACGCGGTTCAGTAGTTCTGTATTGTATTCCTGTTCTTCCGGTCACCGTCCGTGTCTCAAGAACGCCTAATATGCTTAAGCTCTCTACTATGTTTGTTGATGTATAAAATGTTTCAAATGTCAAACGAACAATAAATGTGAATTAAATCGGGTCTTTCTAACCTTGTTTATGCAGTTTTGCCTTTATGAGGTAGAGATATCTTTAAGGACGGTCAGTTGCTCCTTTGGCTGTCGGTGGTCCTTAAAAATACAGCTACAATGACTTGAGTCTTGTACTGAAGTTGTCCCTCGGATGGCGAGTTGGTGAGTTCTTCTTTCTTGATAGAATTTTGACTGTTTCGCACCTACGGGACGAGGTGTTACTTTTTTCGAAGAATTATACCGACGGTTAAAGATACTCGGATTGTCCTTTTGTTTTGTTTTGTTTTGTTTTGTTTTGTTTTGTTTTGTTTTGTTTTGTTTTGTTTTGTTTTGTTTTGTTTTGTTTTGTTTTGTTTTGTTTTGTTTTGTTTTGTTTTGTTTTGTTTTGTTTTGTTTTGTTTTGTTTTGTTTTGTTTTGTTTTGTTTTGCTTTGTTTTGTTTTGTTTTGTTTTGTTTTGTTTTGTTTTGTTTTGTTTTGTTTTGTACTATTTATGTGGTAGGATATCCAATAAAGATCACACCAGCCCAAACTTACCACGTACAGTAGATGTTATAAAAGCGTACGTATATATACAACGTCGTTAGAAATGCTTACCCAGACATGCAGTTCGTTCTCAGAAATCCTAAAGGTTATAGTTACTTACAATTCTGTCGGGAAACAATCCTACAGTCCGTATCTGATGTGATGCGATTTAAAACGTATGTCGAACGTTATAATTTTCATTAGTTCCAGTCCTCTTCAACCGTTTGGCGCCAAAAACGCCTACGTTCACAACAAGGACACTTGGTGCAAGCGAGTACGCGAAGATCGAAAGAAAGTGTTCGCCACGTCTGGGGAGTCCAGGAGAGCCAGTAGCCGAACTGACCAGTTTCGGACGGACCATTCTATCACCTGGTAAGGAAGCTGAGATATCCAAAGTACTGTTGACCCAGACCTCGCAAACCGATTACGAGGCTTTATGCAACATGGGTGATGGAAAATTCGAGTGTAGAATATATACATTTTAAGACCAAACCGGGACGAATTGCGAAAAATGCAACTACACAGGCCTTCCGGCAGGAATCGTGGGTTCAATTCCTGCCGGAAGGCCTGTGTAGTTGCATTTTTCGCAATTCGTCCCGGTTTGGTCTTAAAATGTATATATTCTACACTCGAATTTTCCTTTACCCATAATCCTTAGAACATGCTATGTAATCGAGTGAAATGCCCAATATTACTTATATTATGCAACATGGACGTCCTGGGACTAGAATATCCTCCTGCCGGAGATCAGGCAATGGTCTACGCCGAGTTCAAAGAACAGCTCAAAACTAGTCCCGAGCGGTGGTATGAGACCGGACTGCCTTGGAAAGGGGACCGTCCGACCTTGCCTAACAAAAAAGCTGGCAGTTTCCGGAGACTTAACAACCTTTTGCGGAAACTGGAGAAATCAGAGATGACGGAGAAATACAACAATGTCATACAAACCCAACTCCAAGATGGCATCGTCGAACGAGCTGCCGATCCACCAGTAGGACTTGAGTTCAACATTCCTCACAAGGCAGTGGTCAGACAGTCGGCCGAGAGCACTAAACTTCGAGTGGTCTACGATGCCTCAGCGCGTGCCTTTGATCAAGTTCCGTTTTTGAATGATTGTCTTGGGACGTGTTGGTAAGGGCAAGATTCCATCCTGTGGCCATCACGGGCGATATCAAGGAAGCTTTTCTTCAAGTGAGAATAAGAGAAGAGGACAGAGATGCTCTGCGGTTTCACTGGATCGCTGATCTAGAATCTAAACGTGTGGAGACTTTACCATCACCATTCCTTCTCGGAGGTGTGGTGCAACAACATCTAGAGAGCTGCAGAAACGAGTACAAAGAGATGGTGAAAGAAATCGAAAGGAGCCTGTATATCGATGATCTGATTAGTGGAGAGTCTACCGTTGAAGATGCCCGCAAGTCAAACTAGCGTCGACTGAAATATTCTCTCAAGCCTCATTTGAACTGCACAAGTAGCGACGCATCAGAAGAGGAGCTAGAGACCTTCGCAAAAGAGCAGTTAGGAGTTCCTAGACGAGGGAGACTGCACTTCTTGGCCTCACGTGGAACAAATCAAGTCTTCCTAGGGAGTAGCTGCACCGAGATCCATTCCAAAACATCGCGAGGGGTCCCGAGCGTTTCACGAACCTACGCGAAATCCACGCATTCTTGGTTTCGCACATGCGCGGACAAATTGCCCATCTGTTTCACACGCGTCAAATTTGTCTATATACGTTTTAAACTTTTCGGGAAAAATTCATTAAGTTTAATTTCGAAGTGTCTTATTTAATACCGATGCAAAAATTTAAAGTTCATAACGTAAAAAATATAATCACAGGCAGCCCAATTTGAGGTTGTAGGCAGCATGCCCTGCGCGGTTTTTCAACGCGGTATTGAAACGAAGCCATAATTTCCATTGAAAATCATTGAAATAAACGAATTAGAATCACCTTGCTTGTTATCTGTTAAGACTAGTGTGTGATATTTCGAAGTTTGAGGGAAATTTCTTGGAGTCGTGTTAGTCGTGTTTGCCCTCGCCACTTAATTTCCTATAAAGAGAAGAAAAAACTGCACACTAATTTCCACCGCTCGGTTTGTAGCACGAAAACCCATCTGATCGACGTCGTTTCTGTGACGATTGAGGTCGCACTGTAAAGTCACCTGTTAAACTGGGATTTACATAAGCCAGAAGTAAAAGTTTGATTGCTTATCACTGCTATAACGACTTATGACAATTTTAGAATTCAAACTTTAAAGCTGAGCTATAACAGAACTCTGTTAAGATTAAGTTAGTTTTTAGTACATTGTAAGGACACATATCCTATAACATATGAATTGTTGATTGATCTGGTCAAACCTTAGAAAGGGAGCAGGGGGGGGCATGAAGCGGACTTTCACATGCGCATTGAGATTATTGAAAACGAGGCTTTACTATGCTCAGTTCTGTTTACGTCTTCGTTGAGAGAGGAGCTCTTTACGCAAAGTAAGTGTATCGATCAATACTTAACGAAGAAACTTTGCTCTTAAATTCATCAGATGTGCCCAGTTTCTATGGCACATCGATCTGAAATTGAATGAGTACCTCCTAAAATCAGGACATAGAGTATATAGTTTGTAGTTCTCTTTCACGATTTGTTTGAGACTTTGTTGCGCAACGGTGATACAATTCGAATTCAGTCAGTCTGGTTTGAGTATATTAAAGTTTATAGGTTAAATATTTGATTTCCAGTGCTGTTTTGTTGGGGTTTTTTGCTTATGTATACGTACAGAGTGCTGACGAGTTTACACTGTGGTTTTAAATACACTCGCGACTCGTTCATATTTGACGCATTTGAGTAAACATACGCTCGTAAACGTATGTCATTTCTCTCATCAAGGTGTGCATTGAAAGGATACGATTACGTTGTCTCGCCTTATGAGAGTGATGCTCAGCTTACTTACCTGCAAAAGGTCGGCCTTATCGATTACATTTTGTCTGAAGACTCAGACCTCCTTGTCTTTGGAAGTTCGGAATAAACAAAGGTTATTTTTTAAGATTAATTTCGTTAATATGGACAGGGAATTAATTGTTCCAAGCAATTCTGATAAACTTTATTCATTCTCTGAAGATATTTTTCGATACATGTGTGTATTGTCTGGATGTGATTATTTACCTTCAATGAGGGGTATTGGATTGAACAGAACATTTGCTGCAATCAAACAAAAACCTTCCCCTCGTAATGCAATTCATTTTCTAAAGGAGAAGCAACATAACTGCCCCTGCCAATTATGAGAAAAATTTTCAACCACCAATTCGTTCATTTCTTAGTCATCCAGTATTCAACCCTTTTTATTTGACCCAAGTTCCACTTTACAAAACCTAAACTGGCAATGATAGAACCTTTTTACACAAATGGCAGGGATGACCTTACCCAATTTTGTTGAAGGCAATGTTGATCCTACAAGGCCAAATAATATACAATCATTATTCTCTTTGGACAAGCCAACAATAGACACATATGCCATTGGGCCTTTCAAGCTACAGAATGTAAGTAGCAATAACGAAAACCGAAAGGAAAATCCTGAAGAGACTGTGTGAAAAAACTGCACACAACACAGCTGATGGTGAAAACCGAAAGGAAAATCCTGAAGAGACTGTGTGAAAAAACTGCACACAACACAGCTGATGGTGTGGGGGACACCAGTGATGATGAGGAGCATACTTTACCTTTCAAGGTTCTGGGGAGTGCACACCATAAAGAAATGCAAGATTCTTTAGAACAGGGTGTCTTGGCCATGAATGAGCAACAAAAACAAGTTGCAGCACATCTACAACCAGAACCTACTAATGACTATGACAGCAATGCCATTTTAGTTCAGATCGTTTATGGCGAAGGTTTTAAAGCTGTTGGATATATTGCCTGGGAGGTGACAGAGCTACTAAATGCATTGTTAAGTGACAACAAAATAATTTCAGTTGACATTAAACATATAAGATTCCAAACAACTTTTCAGAACATTGGAATTTTACATAACCATATATATTAATTACCAAAAGGGGACCTTGGGATAAGAACATTACAGGTTTGCATAAAATTGACCCTAAGTCATGAAACATTTTGACTTCATTGGTATAGGTTTTGAAATTTTAATTTTCAAAATCCACAAAATTCTAGTTCATAATTTACAAAGTAAAATTTTTGTTTCAATTGAAAACAATGAACTGAGCTGACTTTGCTTTATTCTGTTGCTTTGACAATCTCAGTTTGTTCTTCACCCAGTTTACCCTATAAATAATGACCAGTCCTTAATGACACTACCACATGTATTTATCAACTTCAATTAATATACATATAGGTGCTGATATACAAATGTACTTTAAGATATCACTAACAATTGAGGTGCATCCTGACACACCTACAGATACTGTACAGCCTAACTATAGTATACTTATCACAGTACACACAATGATTTTAAAGCATGTAAATGTTTTGATCAGGTTTTCAAAATGTGTTAATGTTTATTACATGTCAGCCAGTGCCATGCTGTACATGTATATCCATGAGATATATGTCTGCAAGACAGTGTCCTACTGTATTTTGAGATCTTATCCTATAAATTTAAAAAGCAAAAGATAGTTAACATGCGTATAACAGCAAAACCAAAATTGCACATACTCTACCAGTGGCTTCCAGTACTTGCCACTCTTACTGACTCACACTTGCTTTCTCTGCTATACGAGAATGCAATATTGTGTACATATCAAAGTGAAATATATGTGCACAAATTTTGGCACTAACAATTGTACATGTACATCGTATAGTGAAGTATTTCTAAGACTTTGAACCTAATAATTTGATTTGCTTCTTCAACATCTTAATTATTGGGAGGTGCTGGTAGTGCTTATATATATATATATATATATATATATATATATATATATATATATAGTGAGAATAAAAAAGACGACAGAGTCAGGCAACTTCGAACTGTTCCAGTAGTTTATTAAAACGTTTCGACCTTCAGTCTTCATCAGTTTAACAGAATCAAAAATAATAAATTGTAGAATCAACCAAATCACGGGTGTTTTATACATATACCCTGAATAAATTAATATAATAAAAAATAAAAATTAGAAATGGTAATCAAACAAAGTCCTAAGAGGTATAGTTAATGCGTTTTTTTGACCTAAACTTCTGCCTTTTGTTTAGGCCATCAGGGTTAAGTGTTCTTAATTGAGCTGCCCAATATGCCTCTCTTGTCAAGAGTTTGTTGTCAACGTGATTACTATCTTCAATCATTTCAATACAAATAACATTAAAATCCCTAAGTTCATGTGGCGTGTGGTTAAAATGAACGGCTGTTTCACATGTTTGCTTTTGTGTGGTCATGGCAGACTTGTGATTTCGAAACCTAACCTTAAATTGTGTGGATGTGGAACCTATATACTGCACATGACATTTGGTGCACGAAAACAAGTAAATCACATTGCTCGACGTACAAGTTATCCTCTGCTTAATCCTATATCTTTGCCCCGTGGCATAGCTTTTAAAGCAATCAGATTGTATGAGGAAATTTTGCATAAATCACATCTCCCTTTACATTTAAAGCAACCAAGCCCCCTGCTCCGCTGCTCGTTACTTTGGGAAATATTGTGAGTCAGATCGGATTTAAATCTAGATGGTGCTAAAATTTCTTTCAAGTTTTTGGTTCTCCTATAGGCCGGAATAATAGATTTCGGAGTGAAAATATTCCTAACTTCATTGGATTGTGAAAGTAGGTCAAAATGTTTCTTAATAATTTTAGAAATGTCAGGCAATTTAGGATTATAATCCAAAAAACACGATCATTTTCGACGTAAAATCGAGGGGATCGTTGGGGATTGATAGGTAAACCTGATAAATCGAATACTATTCTTTCATATTCACGAAGTTTTGTGATAGTTTGGTCTAAAACTTGACGCTCAGAGATCGCAATGTACTGTGCAGTATACGCATTCCTTTACAGGCGTTTTCACCACCATATTTCAAATAGACATCAGCAGAACAATCAGTTGAGATATGGCGGCCAAACGTTTCCCACCCCGAAACAAAGACTCAAAAATACTTCGAAAAGTAAAATTTTCGTAAAATATTAGGTACATTAGCAAACAATCAAGGAACTTACCTTACAAATATTCACGAAGAAATCGCCGCCATTGAAATTTACATCAAAATACTACCATAATGCACCGGGCACCCCCGCTTCATTCCCCCCCTGGAAAGGGAGATGTGCCGATTGAGTCTTAATTGATAGTTAATATTAACTACCTATACGTATATATATATATATCAGATTGGGCCTGGTGAAGAATATAGTTGTTGTTCATGGCGTGTGAAGAGTGATTGTTACAGTTTCCTTTCACATGTATACGTAAAGTCCAATAGTTTTTCTTCCTATTTCAAGCCTCAGTCTCGAAAAATCCTCATGAATTAAGCACACGGATTTACTAACAAAGTTTAATTGCTTTCCCACAGTCCGCAGTTTATCAGTTTATACGCGACACGGCCAATTCAAACCATCTCACAAGGGACCCCTTACTATAGTAGCAGAACATTAAATACGGATGCAAAAAGTCGTAAGATGCCAAAGTTTCGTATTTTGCGAACTTTTTTTCTTGCCAGTACTGTAGAAAATTAGATACGGATGCAAAAAGTAGCAAAATGCCAAAGTTTCGAATTTGGGGAACTTTTTTTTACTGGCAGTAATAAAATTAGATACGCCAAAAAGTCGCAAAATGCAAAAGTTTCGTATTTTGCGAACTTTTTTTACTACTTGTAAAAAATTAGATACGGATGCAAATATCTTGCAAACATTTTTTTCAGATTAGTACTGTTGAAATATTTTGCGAAGTTTGCAAATATATTAATTCCCCTTGATTTGGTCTTAAAAATTCCTTGAATTTCCTTGAAATGGGATGTAATTTCCTTAAAATTTTCTTGATAAACTGAAGGTAATATCGTATTGAGGGCCTTACAGTTACAGCGTCAATCTATTCTGTGGCCAAGTAGTCTCTGAATACATATGTAAATACATACGAATACAATTACTCACCCATTGAAAACGATTTCTCACCAGTCAAGCATGCAGCCAAGCATAAGCATGATGCCTACCAGAGTCTGACCTGCTGGGTACGAGATTGATCGATATCATTCGTTCCGACGCTTCATGCATGATATCAGTGGCGTAGCCAAAGGCGGCCCGGCCAATCCGCGTCAATGACGTCATTCATGATTCTACTAATGTCCAACGCTAGTCCGTGGCCTGGCCACGCGTTTGTGATTTGTGTACTCGTGACTAAATAATCTATGCACAATAAATACATAATCAAACTGACTAAAATGTTTGCCGCAATCCTCCAAAAAAATGATGTAAATATTTAATTTTCGTATTTTGTAATCTTCAAAATTCTATAAATTATTTCCCTAAAATGCAGGAAATGGCATTTCAAAACACGTAAATTTCAAACATTTTCCGCGGTATGCTACCCCCTTCCTTAGAAATGTCACTTTGTGCCCGCCCAATTGGTCAACCCTGGCTACGCCACTGCATGGTATATATTGCGACATAATTATATTATAATTATATTCTTGAACTTAAGTCGTTACTGGATCACATCACTCGCATGCTCACGTGTCGTAGGTAGAGACCAGGACCCTGTCGGGCCTGTTTTGCACATGCATAGCGCTTATGAGCAATGGAAATTAATACAAGGAATTAGGTTGCAAGGAAGTCGGAAATTTGGGACACGGTACCTAGAAAAAGCACGAATCCGAAATACTTTACTAATATTTGGACTTTTGTCTTGCTTCTGATAAAATATCTTTCTTCTGATAAAATATTTTTACAAAAATTCTTTAGATTTCCTTATATATTTTTTATCCTTGAAATTTCCTTCTTACCATCAAAATTTCCTAGAAAAAAGAAATTTCCTTGAAAGTGGGAACACTGCAGTACCATGTGACTGCCTATGGTTAGGCACAGCGGTTTTACTGAGAGTGTACGCACTTGTATCAACTGCGCACCTTTCAGTCAATTTCGTTCCCAGAGCCAAATTTTCCCTTCCGTTCAGTCATTTTGGTGAGAGATACATGCATCACGATCTTTGGGCTTATATTTCGGAATAGGTTTATTCAAACATTCATCGTTTTTTCTTGGAAGACGCTATGCATTGATAAAGATATGCTGTCAGCAAGCTTGTTTGGGCCGGAGCTGCTTGCGGAATGCAAGAGAAACGAGTGTGTAAAGGCAAGATAGTACAGGCCGTACATCTAGTTGCTGTTGTTTACTTCCCGACCATCGTCTGCAACATCAACATCCGATTGACCGCGTTGGAATCGTTTTGTGCTTTGTTACCAAAAGAAGAGTCGCGCCGATGTGGCAATGCCACTCATAGAAGGAGGGAATGAAGTGTGTTTGGCAAAATGGGAAGGGGTTTTTGCAGCAACTTTGAAAAAGGTTAGTACGAACTGCGAACTCTCGATCGTCGTCTGCGTCCCTTGCCTCATCGAAGATTTTAAATATTCTACTTGTTTATAAATAATATATACACCCAGCAAAGACTGGAGTGTTGATTTGGTGTTGATTTAGGAACATTCACTTTCTTTTAAGCGAAACTGTCAATGTTCTGTTCTCAAGAAGACACATCGATGTCTTTATTTGTTTGGGGTTTTATTCCCCTGCTAATCTAGCTGCAACTGATTTTCAGTTTTGATCTGATGTTGCTTATATAAATGTAAACTTTAGTTTTGTCTGTTCAGTCCGTACCCAGTATTTTAAATGGTGTTTTCGCTTTCGTCTCTGAAGGTTGCAAAAGAAGTCCAACCGGAGCTTGAAATCAAGAATGAGGCAATAAACTATGTCGAGAATTTAATCATCGAACTTCTCGGTCACTTGTGCGCTCTGCATCCGCATGGCCACAAGGACATCGAAGAGAGGGTGAAGAAGACATTCCCTCGACCTATTGACCAATGGTGTGTTGATGAAGGCCAGCAGGCTGTTGGGAAGGGGAAGAAGAAAAACCCGCTGGTGCTACTCGTTGATAAAATTCATCCCATGATTCAAAAGGTAAGCTGAATCTTCTCAAATGTGATTGGTACATGAATGCTTCCATGATCATTTATACCGAAATATAGTAATTTCACTATGACTTTTGACCTGGCTAACAAACGCAATAGGATTATTCAGCCATGGTATTGGATTAAACATACGTCAAAGTGAGCAATTTTCATTGTTAGTTGTTGAGAACAAATAAGAACACAACATCACTGATTTCCTTAGTCACAATATTACCATAAATCTGGGCACAAATTGATGTTTATTTGAAATAGCTTTGTTTAGCATTTTAATTTTTAAGAATGATTCGATCATGTTAAATACATCTTTAATAGAGTTTTGGATACGTTTGTTTATCTGGTAGGAGTAATACATGTTTATGATTGTGCTAAACTCTTTGCATTTAATATAATAATATTTTGGATGTTGGCCCTGTTTGTGTTAATTAAATAGTTCAAGGGAATATGATTGGTGGCCTGTGATTGGTTTATAAATATAGACTTTTGATCCAATTATGTGAGGTCTTAACTTAGCAGTCCTGATAAATTAAACTTGGGTAACTCGAACTTCATGTCAAGTCAAACTAAAGCCAAGTTTCTCTGTGTCAGTTGAGCTCTTAATATAACTGGAGTGATACATGTATCTGCTGGTTATTGACTGGGCAATGAATGAAACCAAACATGATGGACGTGTAGGCCTGAAGTACGTATAGTTCCAGTCTCCTATGTGGTCTTTTCACCCAGTGCTGGATTAACCATATGGCTGAAGTGGCTTATGCCACGGGCCCCACGCTGTTAGGGGCCCCGCACTTTGCTCAGTTTTGATTTTTTAGCGCGGGGCCCAAAAAGTGTGGGGCCCCAAAAACCGCAAGGCCACGTACAAAAGTAAAAAAAACGATGCTCCAAAATTAAAAAAAGAGGTACCGCAAATGAAAAAGCCAGGCGCCGGGGCCCCAAACTCAAAAAACAGGCCCCAAAAACAAAAACAAAACCGAGGCCCCAAAACTAAAAAAAGCAAGAACCCATAAATAAAAAAGCTATAGCGAGGCCCCAAAAATAAAAAAAGCAAGATACCATAAATAAAAAAGCTAGGGAGGCCCCAAAAATAAAAAAAGCAGGCTGGAACCATAAATAAAAAAGCGAGGCCCCAAAAATGAAAAAGCGAGAACCCAAAAGTCAAAAAGAGCCACAATAAGCGAGGCGCTGTTGCCACAAATACAGATGCGTAAATACACAGGCAACTTTTCAAATCGTAGAATATTGATATTTTTTAGTCTTTCTGATTTCAGGGAAACCTGAATTCACAGGGGGGATCAAGGGGCCCCGCGCTGATAATATGCCACGGGCCCCGCGAACCGTTAATCCGGCCCTGTTTTGACCAGATGCAGACCTGACCAGACTGCATAGAATACTGGAACTATACATACTTCAGGCCTACATGCCTGCACATTGTCCACCACAAAGATATCACTCCAGTTATATATAAAGCCAGGGTCTGAATTAGCGCTTCAGAACAGCTTTGCTTTTTTTCAGTAGTTACTCCCCTATATAATGAAATGTTTCCCCTCAATTAGCCGTTACTCTTCTCTCTGAGATGGACGTTTTATTAATTTTACAGACTTTTATTTTCTTTGTGCAGTCTGTTACATGTATGTTGTGAAACAATATGCTGCATTGAAAAGCATTATGCAATGTTCTGAAAAATTACTCTACATTTAAAATGTTACACTGCTTTCTTACTTTTAAGTTATGCTAATATTCTGAAAAGTTACGTTTCAATCACAATTAGTTACAGTTTGCTACGTTAATAAGTTACACTACATTCAGAAAAGTTTTTGCTACATTTAAAGAAGTTATATGCCATACTCTGAAAAATTACACTGCATGTACATTCAGAAAAGTTATCCTTCATTCAGAGAAGTATCGCTATGTTCAAAGAAGTTAAGATATATATCTATTCAGAAAAGTTGCCCTACAGATATCATCTATGTCATGAATGAAGTAAGTGGGTTAGTTACCTTGAAGTTGGTAAGCAAGCTAGAGTTAGTTATCTCGGCTCTTCAGGTATTGGTCACTAACTAGCATAGTTACATCTGTTGCATTACCAGAGTTCGAATTAACGGTGTGCAATGTGCAATTTGCACATCGTTTTGGCCTAAATAGTGAAAATTGCATATCACTTTTCAAAACGATGTGCAAAAAAAGACTTGGGACTAATGAGCATCCATCCACGTTTATAGGTAATGCATTGCCAATCTGCCGTCTTATGATTTTATAAAAAGCGCTTTCGCTTTGAATCCCTTTGAATCGGCTTTGATCTAGCAGGGTGTTCGTGAATCTTTGACATGGATAAAGTTCTTTTTATCTCAGGTGTGAGGTGTCAGGTCAAGGTGTGATATTTTTAGCCGCCATGACAGGTGTGATTTTTTAGCTGTCACCAGGCCTTATGATAATAATCGGATGTCCCATATTTGGCTTTAGTTCTTTTGTTTTGCTTTTCGAAAAAGCTGTTCAATCGAAATCGCTCTCTTTACTTCGTGCTTTACTATGGTTTCTTTATCAAAAGGCTGCACCAGCAAAGTAAATACTGTTGAGAAATGGAAAGAAACACTGCCTGGCTCAAGTACGATTATCCCGAGAAACGAAAGAAGTAAAACAACGACACATCCGATGCAGTGCACCAGCACACCTACTTTTCTGATCAAGAGTCCGAAAGCGATTAAAATGCATTTAAAGTTACCTAATGTCAGAATCACATTAGACTTGCCCAGTCTCTCACTTATTGATCGCGTGGCATGGCCAAGTGCACATATTTTCGAAAAAAAGTTGCACATCGTTTTTTCTCAACTAATTCGAACCTTGTGCATTACACCAAGCTCGTGAATGTGCCATATGCACTACATGTATATATATAACTTATTTGTATATAGCTTAGTTACCTCCATTGAAATATAGTAAGGTTGGATGTACTGCTGAAATAGGGAACGTAGAAGTCTAACAAAGGAACCTGTTTTGGCAGTAATTTATCCAACCTTACTATATATATATTTCAACACTGCCTACGCAGGACACTACTCTAGTTACCTCTGTCTAAGTAACTAACCTGTACTTATCTCTAAACAGAGCTTTATGTGTATGGTATTTATTACAAAAAGAATATGTCTTTGAAAAGGTTAACCATATATTACAAATAATTGTTGTTTTAGGAAATTTTAGGCTATAAGATTGATTACCAAGCATCTTTGTACATTGTTGCCGTACTTGAGTATATATCAGCTGACATATTGAAGGTAAGGTAACTCAAAAGCAGTATTTATAGTATTTATTATATTATTTATATAAGTAATACCACGACATGAGGGATAGTGATGAAATGCGAAGCTGAAGGACTACTTCCACCAATCCTTTTGAGGCATTTTAATCACTAATAACCCAAACAGTCATGCATTTGCTTTGTAATTTTACATTGGCACTGAGGAAATAAACAAAAAAATGGACACATGTGCAAAGATAAATTGTTAACCCATAACTTTTGGAGGGTAAAACAGATTAAAAAATATAGGTAGGATGAATTATTTGGCTTTGCAACAATCTTGACAAGGTTGCTCAGACCACAGTCAATAGGAGAGATTCTCTTCTGTAAAGATTAAAGAGTGTTCACATCACCCTTTCTGTAGCAGCAAGCCTTGAATTTGGGAAAAGAAAAGGCAAGGCCAGTTTGGCCTTGAATGTTACAATGTTTTTCAGGGCATCAAGACCAGTTTGAATCTTTCATTCAGTTGCTATTTGAAGCACCTTACAGTTACATATACAGTCAAATACCATTTTTGGAGCCTGCAATCCTTCTGTCCTACAGAATGTTCAAGGTTACTTGAAGTACAGGCCACCTTGGCGCTTGGCACATTCAAGATTGTCGAATTTCACCGATTATTGTTATAATATTCAACAGAAAGACTGACATAATATTCAACAGAAAGACTGACAGAGCAGGTGAAAAAACCCAATGAAAACAGTCAATAACTTTATTGAGACTATTTATATACCTTTGGTATTAAAACAGAAATCTTTACAAAGCCTTGAAGTATGTAGTTGACAATTTCAGACTGTGTTTACTTGTGTTTTCCTTCCGTTTACCAGTGGTAACAATAAATTGCCATCTGAGAATTGTTTTACAGATTTTCTGACTCGCCGGTAAACTCTTACTACAGTACTCTTAAGCCTGCAAGGTACACAGGACCTGGAGTACCAAGATGGCCACCAGTGGCTTGAAAATGTTCACTGTTGACCATAAAGGATGAGCAATCCAGTTATATGGTGATCAGTGCAGGTCTGTCTCCTCCGCGGAGGCTTCTTTTGAGGTTATTGTATACCTTAAAGCCTTCATGGTTTCCATATAATGCACCTATGATTTAGACAATTCCCATTATAGCAAAGCATCATGGGAAATGTGGTAGGCTTCACTTGCAGGCGAAATGGCCACCGCGAAGCGAGCATTTTGCTTGTGAGAAGAATGGATTCTTTTAAGCACATTTTTTTGTAGCGCAGGAGAATTTCGAAAAGGGCAATGTATTTGGGGGACTATATAGAACGTTGTGTTCCAAGGACAGCGAAATCAGTGCAGAAATGGATGAGAAAATTGCTATAGAACTATTGAAAGAGTGAAGAATATGCTAGTAAATACGTTCCCGAAGGGAGGTTCTTCTCGACGTTTTCAGGTGAGTAAGCTTAGTGAACATCGGACAGCTCACCATTTTGCCTCACAGACATGTGTGTGTTGTTGTTTTATCGCGATCTCGTATTTTCTGAATTACCAAGTGTTCTGTATATAATGATTTTTTCGTTTGTTGAAATTGACAACTTTTGGCGATTGATGTCTGTCATTCGTTTGATTCAGAATGTCCTCTGAAGACAGTGTTTTTAAAGAGTCTTTAATTTTTTTGGCACGGAAACAACCTGGTTTTATCGGCAACGGCACTGGCACTTTGTAAAAACACCAAGAAGAAAGCACTTTTGCCTGACTTTCTACTGTTTTTCTTTTCTGTTTCCTTTGTTGTGGTCAGTTGATATCCTGTCAAATAAACCAGTAGGTTCTGGAACTATTGTTGGCTGTAAATATATATTCATAACTATATTATTCGTTTAAAACGTTGAAAATTTACTGAGTTTTGTTGCTGTGTTGTAGTCAACAAGCTTTGTAAAACACAGGGGTGGTGCCACTGAGGCAGGTGGGGGAAGGGGTGCTACACCCCCTGTTGGGGAACCATAGCCCTCCAGGCCCCATCAGGGAAAACTTACCAATTTGCCAGGGAATCTGGAAGGAAAACTGTCTTTTTGTCAATTGGCAAAGAACTTTTTAACTGATTAATTAGCCAGACAAGTAATTAATGCTTTTGTGAAATCCCCCTACTAGCCCCCCTGTCAGGGACCTTAGCCGCTGTGTTGAGGAATTCTTGGCACCACCCCTGGTAACCAAAGGACCAACATCTTCAGAAAGGAAGAGAAAGGAGGTGGAACATCTTACTGTATTCCTACCTGTACATGATAGCAACACAAAATGAAATCCAGAACTTTCATTTTACTAATTTCCAATTGACAGAAAGCTGAGAAAGATGTGGTTGCATTGGGTTGGTAGAGCATTGAAGTACATGGTCCATTTTATAAATTAATACTAAAACCTATTTACAGATATATATGAGTTATAATTACATATTTTACAATTTACTATTTAAAGATTTATATACAGAACCTACCTAAAATTTTTAATATTAATTATATATTATAAAACTACTGCTAAAATTTGTCTACTATTACAGTATCTATGAAGAGAACACTGAGAAAAGTTTGAAATTTATAAATAAAGAATGTTGTACAGAGTTTACAGACTATCTATAGCCTTAAATTATAATTTCCAAGTCACTGTTTTACCAGGGGTGGTGCCAAGAATTCCCCAACACGGGGGCTAAAGTCCCTGGCAGGGGGGCTAGTAGGGGGATCTGGGGGATGCTCCCCCAGAAAATGTTCAAAATTTGAATGTCTAGAATAGCTTTTTCCATCTTCTCAGTGTGAAATTATCTGTGTTTCTACAGGAGTTTTATTTCACATTAAAGCATTAATGGTGATTTCCTTTGATTGAAATTAAAACGTTGTGGGGGGTGGGGTTGGGGTGGGTGGGGTTGGGGGGGTGCTTACATGAGCAAAATGTGCCTTACGCGAAAAACTGGTTTTACATGTATAAAGTCCACACAACACTCTGAATATATGAAAATAAACAAAACCATATTGAAACAAACAAAACTAGCTATATTACAAAATATGAATTTAAAAAGATGCATTTATATGGTATAAAAGTCTTCAAACCCATCAAAGTCTGAATCTGAGTCCAAGTCAAACAATATCCAGGTAGGTAGGTCATCTTTGCCTAATGCAGGAAAGTTGTCTGAAACGAGATCATCTTCGGTCCCTTTGTGAAGACGTGGTCAGTTGTACTGAGAGAATGTTTAAAAATAGCCTGGAAAATTACTTTTTCCTTAAACAGGGGGGGGGGGGGGGGGTGAGTGCTTGCTTCAAGATGGGTGCTTACCTGGTCAACTACAGTAATTACTTGTCTGGCTAATTAATCAGTTTAAAAGTTCTTTGCCAATTGACAAAAAGACAGTTTTCCTTCCAGATTCCCTGACAAATTGATAAGTTTACCCTGATGGGGCCTGGAGGGCTATGGTTCCCCAACAGCGGGTATAGCACCCCTGCCCCTGTGTTTTACAAAGCTTGTTGACTACAACACAGCAACAAAACTCAGTAAATTTTCAACGTTTTAAACGAATAATATACTTATGAATATATATTTACAGCCTACAATAGTTCCAGAACCTACTGGTTTATTTGACAGGATATGAACTGACCACAACAAAGGAAACAGAAAAGAAAAACAGTAGAAAGTCAGGCAAAAGTGCTTTCTTCTTGGTGTTTTTACAAAGTGCCAGTGCCGTTGCCGATAAAGCCGGGTTGTTTCCGTGCCAAAAAAATTAAAGACTCTTTAAAAACACTGTCTTCAGAGGACATTCTGAATCGAACGAATGACAGACATCAATCGCCAAAAGTTGTCAATTTCAACAAACGAAAAAATCATTACAGAACACTTGGTAATTCAGAAAATACGAGATCGCGATAGAACAACAACACACACATGTCTGTGAGGCAAAGTGGTGAGCTGTCCGATGTTCACTAAGCTTACTCACCTGAAAACGTCGAGAAGAACCTCCCTTCGGGAACGTATTTACTAGTATATTCTTCACTCTTTCAATAGTTCTATAGCAATTTTCTCGTCCATTTCTGCTCTGATTTCGCTGTCCTTGGAACACAACGTTCTATATAGTCCCCCAAATACATTGCCCTTTTCGAAATTCTCCTGCGCTACAAAAAAATGTGCTTAAAAGAATCCATTCTTCTCACAAGCAAAATGCTCGCTTCGCGGCGGCCATTTCGCCTGCAAGTGAAGCCTACCACATTTCCCATGATGTTTTGCTATAATGGGAATTGTCTATTGAAAGCCCGACTTCCCCCATTCCGGGACAAGCATTTGAAAGTATTTTATGCAAAATCAAATTTTAGCAAATCAAATCCCCACCCAGTCCCGGGTGGGGGGAGTCGGACTTTCAATTGATAGGTGCATAATCGCTGCGATTTCTCAATAATTAACTCGGCGATCTCAGCCAGTACCGTCGGGGGGGGGGGGGGGGGGGGAGGTAGTCGGAGTAATTACCCCAGTGCCCAGGCCCAAAAGGGGCCTGTAGTAATTATCAAAAACTTACCACTGCTGGGAAACTTTCTGGTCATGGCTTACAGGCTTAATATTAGTGATAATAATATAATATTTTGTCAAAACTAACAGAGTTACGGGGCCCAGTCCCAGCCTAGCAAAATCAATGTTCGGGGCATAAAATTTACGTCAACGGAAATATTTTGTAGCTGTTTCATTTCTACAGGCTAAAACATACAGACCCTGCTACTTTCAGCTTTCTGGACAGAGTACCCCAGTGATAAGCTAACTTTTAGTGGGGCACAACTCACTGGATTAGCGTTAAGCTTCTCAAAGGTTCAAATTTCAAGCCGCATTCACGCGTGACGGGTATATTGTGTGATTGTACAAACTGTAATCTGTTTCTTTTTAATATTTGATTTTTATGTTTTTGACTGTTGTTAAGAAGGCAAGCAAAGTTTTTTTGCTGAACCAAGCCACCGAAATATTAACTGCAATACCTGAAGAAAGTAGTATTAGAAATTACAGAGATTCAGAGACTATATTATCTGCTTTTTGTACTTTTAGTACTTCACTTATAATACGTAACGTATTATAATTGAATAATTACCAAATATAATGCGATGGTTTGTATTTGGTTTATCCACTTCAAGATAACGCTATTAAAACTAAAAATATCGGAGAGGGTCCGCACTCGACGGCCCTGGAAACAGCGCCACGATAAACAATCGTGGTCATATGATCGCCATTAGGCGGCCATGGTGATCGCGGCCATTGTTTTAATGGTCCGCTGGGATCCATGGCTGATCGCGGCTTTTCTTTTAATGGTCCGCTGCGATGGATACTGATCGCCAAGATCGCTGATATTGCAAAATCACCGTTCCATATAAAACGTAACGATCGCCACGATCGAACGATAGAACATGTTCTATCTCGGCGATCGCGATCGTAGCGATCGTTGCGTCAGTGGTTTCCATATGATCGCTGCGATCATAGACAATCCAGAAGACAGGGACTAGAAACGCCACTGATTTCGCGCGTGAAATCCGTGATATGGTCTGTGCATAATTTTTGCGGGCTCGTTTAATGCCAAAATAATAAAATATGGCGGATGCGGTCAACTGGGGATGAGATATTGGGGAAGACAGTGAGAGCGAGGGCGAAGATTCAAGTAGCGAAGACGGAGAAATACCTGAAAATGAAGGTAATTATTTATTCCCTTGTGGTAAACGTTTTCATGTGCTCATTTTTTGTCTTGAATTAAAAATCTAATAAATTATGTTTTGATGTATACCTTTTATTCCTCAGTCAATTTCAGATGGAAAACAAATTAACGTACAAGTAAAAAGAAAGCAAAGCCTCTGGGTAAAACTTCAAAATTATGGTTTAACTCTTGCTACAAATTATCATTGGCAGTAATTTAAGAGATAATACCTCTTCACTCCTATAAACTGACTTGTGTAGCAGATCTTACAATCCAGAAGACAAACGTTGTCTTCTGGATTGTCTGTGAACAGATAAACTACAGTAAGCTTATGTTTAAAAAGAAAGTGAGCCTATTTCATTTGTATAAATGCAGTACAGTATATGTATAAATTATTTTGTATTAACTACAGATATATGGAATAAACTATGAATTGTAGTCTGTGGTGTTAATACTTTTGTACGATTTTAGTACTGTTAAGACTTAAATATCTTACTTTAAGTATAGTCAGACATTTAGTATATTAAGTTGTTCAAACATGCACAGATCAAACAATACAGTACAGTACATAAAACTTATGGAAAATGAGTTTGGGGAAATACAGTAATATCCACAAAATTCAGATGGAATTAATTCAGTGTACAATGGGTATAAGTTTTTTGTAAAAAATTCTGTATGGATTTTCACCCTTCCTAGCTTTTCTTTTTTGAATACAGAGATTCCTCACACCAGTGATACAAAATACTCGATCACCAACTTATATAATGATGGTGAACAGTTATTGGTGGAAACACTTATTGAAATAATATCTGATCCCTTTAACAAAATTAAAGGATCCCAACATGGTCCTAAAATAGTTTCTTCTGCAGAATGTATGCTACAAAATATAGAAGACTATGTGATGTGAAAATGCTTCACATCATATTAGCTAAACTATGGGAAGCAGCAACAACAGGGGATTTAAAGTAGTTACCTACCAATCAGCGTGAAACATTTGGCAAGCTTTTCATGTCCTCTGTTCAGATCCTGATTTTGTTAGAAAATTTGAGGTTTTACCTTCATCCAGCACTATTTCAGCAACCTAGTACCAACACAAATTGTTTTGAACCACTCGAGAAATGGTGCCAACAATGCTGAGCCTGGGGCTCAGGAAACCCTGACTAGTACGGTAGTTCCAGATATTGCATCAGCCTTCTAAGCATGCGTGATGCATGTATCACGTGCCTCTGTTCAACAGTGCCTGATTCTTTAATCGCTGGTGTGTGACACTTCATGTGTGCCATGCGTGACCAGATAGCCACAATGAACCGGGGGGGGGGGGGGGGGGTTGGAGCCACATAAACAACACACAGCTAGTTTTAATAGTATTTATTGCATAAATCCCATTAATAACAGCACTGTGTAGCAATGAGATACAAGGATGCATAGATAAAGTCAGTAAATAGATGTACACAGTACTACATTTGGAGGGTCACAATCCCCAGTGGGGTATCTCGGGCTGGCAATCATTACACCACCAAGCTAGCAAGTTGCCTGGCAGACCAGTCTGGTGCTGGCACATTATTTTCCTTGTTGTCTGTAAATGAAGCCAGAATGTTTCAGTTCTCGTTTGGATTCCATTTTCTTCAACTTGAACCTTTTTTTGACTGCATGGCCTTTTCTATATGGCATCTAAACAGTTTGTTGAGATAGTATACCATTAGACCTTCTGAGTTTCTGGTCAATAGAAAACTAAACAGATAATAAAGAAGCGACAGTTTCGTTGATAATTATTTTCTTAATCTAAATATAAAAATACAAAGTCCTGAAATTCTTTCAAATTTTAGTTACAGGGTTCCTATTGAGAGCATACTACGACAACAAAAATGGCGACTTTGTTGTAGTCGTGAACACTATACGCACAATCAATGGGAGTTTCTGGTCAATAGAAAACTAAACAGATAATAAAGAAGCGACAGTTTCGTAGATAATTCTTTTCTTAATCTAAATATAAAAATACAAAGTCCTGAAATTCTTTCAAATCTTAGTTACAGGGTTCCTATTGAGAGCATACTTCGACAACAAAAATGGCGACTTTGTTGTAGTCGTGAACACTACATGCACAATCAATGGGAGTTTCTGGTCAATAGAAAACTAAACAGATAATAAAGAAGCGACAGTTCCGTTGATAATTATTTTCTTATTCTAAATATTTAACTCTAAGGTCCTAAAACTATTTCAAATTTTAGTTACAGGGTTCCTGTTGAGAGCATACTTCGACAACAAAAATGGAGACTTTGTTGTAGTCGTGAACACTACACGCACAATCAATGGGAGTTTCTGGTCAATAGAAAACTAAACAGATAATAAAGAAGCGACAGTTCCGTTGATAATTATTTTCTTATTCTAAATATTTAACTCTAAGGTCCTAAAACTCTTTCAAATTTTAGTTACAGGGTTCCTCTTGAGAGCATACTTCGACAACAACAAATGGCGACTTACGTGTGATACAAAGAGCAAAACAAGACGAGAATTATAATCGCTATTTACTGTAAAAATAAACATTTAAAAACGTACATACCTTGAAAATATATCTCTCTTGACAGGTAAACTTCAAAAATCTCTACAGTAATTATCTTCTTCCAATAAATTTGCATAAACCGCGTATGTTTACTATCGTTTTTGTTCTGGTTAAAAGCCGGTTGCCTTGACAACCGATGATTGTTGCGTGCTGAAAATCATATCACGGATGTCACGAAAGGAGTCCCGCGAAATCAGTGGCGTTTCTAGTCCCTGTCTTCTGGATTGTCTATGCTGCGATCGCCGAGTTCATTTTTGGGCGATCGTAGCGATTATATGGAAACCAGGCTTAATGGGCGAATTTTTCTCGAAAAAATTTTTTTGGACCACGGTATAGGTTCATGCTATTTAGGAAATAGAAATATCCAGAATAACATACAGAACAATTACCTCCTAGACTTATATCCTGAAGAAAACATTGTGTTTCATGCAGATTATCGTCGCTATCTGCAATAACTAGAGAACTTCAGATTTGACCGCAAAACCGCACAGAGGCTTCTTTTCTCTTTTCCCTTCTTCCCGTCGTTCTCCGCGCGCTTCAAGATTGCCTGCGCACTTAGGACTTACCCGAATAGCAAAGCGTGCAGATGACGTCGAATTCATGTTTGTCTGAGTTTATAATTTATTCTTGCATTTCCAACAAAAGAAAATGGCTCATTAAAAATCCTTCGAGATTCAATTTTGGTTTATTTGTCTTCGTATTGGTTTTCGGGCGTAGTGTTCACGCGTGGTATCCACGTGATACTCGGGTTTAAATTTAAATTAATACTGTTAGCATTGGTCAATCAGGAATAAGGAAAATTGATTAGAATGTTATTAATTGAGAAATTCTCTTCTTTTAACTGATTTAGCTTGCGGGCAACTATGTGCGAAATATTCGAGATACAGTTATCACTGAACAACACATCAAAGTTGCCTTGTGTGCAGATAAGGTAAAATGTAGTCTTAAAGTTGTTATGTATATTAATGATTTGTTAAGTTTTGATAAAAGAAATAATGCCGAAATAAGCTCTCGTCTGCCCCAATCCCGGCTATGACTTGCAGATTTATAGAATTTAAATGTACGTGGAGATGTTGATGTTGATGAAGATGTAGATGTAGATGTAAGATGTAGATGAAGATGCAGTGCAGTTACAGATGTAGATAGAGATGCAGATGTAGATAGGGATACAGATGTAGATATAATTGCAGATGTAGATAGAGATACAGATGTAGATATAATTGCAGATGTAGATAGAGATGCAGATGTAGATAGAGATGCAGATGTAGATAGAATTGCAGATGCAGATAGAGATGCAGATGTAGATAGAGATGAAGATGCAGATAGAGATGCAGATGGAGATAGATGAAGATGGAGATAGAGATGCAGATGTAGATGTAGATAGAGGATGCAGATGTTGATAGAGATAAAGATGCAGATGGAGATGCACATGAAGATAGTGATGCAGATACAGATGAAGATACCGTTGCAGGTGTAGATGGCGATGCGGATGGAAATGCAGATGCAGAATGCAGATAGGGGTGCAGATGGAGATGCAGATACAGATGAAGATAGAGATGGAGATGCAGATAATGATGCAGATACAGATGAAGATACCGTTGCAGATGTAGATGGCGATGCAGATAGAAATGCAGATGCAGAATGCAGATAGGGGTGCAGATGGAGATGTTGATGCAAATAGAGATGCAGATGCAGATTTAGATGTAGATGTAGATGTAGATGTAGATGTAGATGTAGATGTAGATGTAGATGCAGATAGAGTCGGAGATAGAGATGGATATGGGGAGGCAGATGGAGATGCATATGTAGACAAAGATGTAGATGCAGGTGCAGATGGAGGATAGATGCAGAACAAGAACGGCAGAGGGAATGTAGATGCAGATGGAAATGTGCGTGGTAATGCTCATGGAAATGCACATGGTAATGCTCGTGGAAATGCACATGGAATAGGCATGAAAATAGACATAGATGGAAATTCAGATGAAAATAATCATGGAAACAAACATGGAAACAAACATGGAAAATGGAAATGCAGATAGTAATCCAGATGGAAATACAGATGGGCATTCCATCTGCATTTTTGTCTGCATTTCTATTTGCATTTCCTTGTACATTTCTATTTGCATTTGTATGTGCATTTCTATGTGCATTTCCATCTGCATTTCTATCTGCATTTGCAATTTCCATATCTGTTCAATGTGTATTTTCATCTGCATTCGCATCTGTATTTTCATGTGCATTCCCATCTGACATTTGCATATCTATCTGCATACCATTTGCATTTCCATGTGTATTTCCACGTGTATTTCCATGTGCATCCTGTTTGCATATCTACTGCATTCCATCTGCACTTCCATCTGCATGTGCATTTTTATGAGCATTTCTATCTGCATGTGCACTTCCATGAGCACGCCATCTGCATTTCCATCTGCTCTCCCATGTGCATTTCCTTGAGCATTTCCATCACCATCTGTGTGTACATTCTATCTGCTGTTCTCGGTCTGCGTCTACCCCTCCATCTGCATCTGTATCTCCATCTGCACATGAGATATAGATGGAAATATCGATGGAAATGCACATGGAATGTGCATCTGGAAAGTGCAGATGAAATGCAGATGGAAATGCAGGTGAAAATTCAGGTGAAAATGCACATAGGAATGCAGATGCAGATGGGAATGCTGATGGAAGCGCAGATAGAAAATGCAGATACAGATGGCAATGCAGATGAACATGCAGATGCATACACAAAAGATGTGCATGCAGCTACAGATTTATAACCATGCATCAGGGGCGGCGTGGACCGTAAATGTTTTGGTATTAGTTGTGGTACACAAAGTAGGGGGGTCTGGGTATCCACCCCCAGAAAATTTTGAAATCTAGAGGCTCTAAAATGCAATTTCCAGTATTTTACGCAGTTCGATGACTTCACGACCAAATTAACGGAAATATCCATTGAATTATATCTGTGATATGATTAATAATATTGTAGCGGTACATTCCTTATATTCAAACGGCAAACGGTAAGCCTACTTTAAAGATATTTGGCTTTTAAAATTGTGGGAATTGGGGCAAAATCGGGAATCAGGATTGAATGTCAATATGCGACATGCAGAAACCCGTTGGAGTGTTGGAAATACAAACCAGGCACAACTCAGTTAGAAACATAATGGCAATGCATAACAAACTTCTTCACTGTTCTCACACTTTACAGTTGTGACTCGATAGTAAAGAAAAAAGTTTTGAAACATCCCAGCGATGGCTGCACGCCTCGCCACCGCAAGACTGATGCGCTGCACGTGTGAATAGCTTGCGTGATGCGCCGACAATACATATGATCAGCGCAACGTCTGCCTAGAATCGCAAAACTAATACCTTGTAAGATTGCGTTGTTAGATATACAAATATTCGCATCGTTCTTACCTTTGAAGGAGGACTTACATGTATGGCTCAAATATGGATTCAAGAAGGTTTTCCTTTCGTCAGATAGGTTCTAGTCACCATATCATAGGTTCAAAATTGTTATAAATAATTGCTCTTTGTTTCCATATTATTGAAGTATTGAACTCCAGTGTTGGGAGCTTTTTCTTGTGAAATAGGCGATACAGCCGATACTACATGGATGATTTATATATTGAGATGTTATATATTGTTAATTTAATGAAGTGAAAAGAATTGCAGCCTTCTGGCTGCGAAATAAAAGCAGTTTTAAATCGAAATAGTAAAGCGTCTGACTTTAAAATATAGATATTGTACCACCTGTGGTGAAATTTAACAGCGAAAATCCGCGTTTCTTGTCCAGCCAAGGTATTAGTTTTGAGATTCTAATACCTTGAGGTCTAAGCCTTTCAAACACTCGTCGCTAAGGCGGTACGGTACTGCGGAATACTAAACTCTTTAAATAGTGGTTGGCTACCAGATAATTGAAATCAAACAATCAATGCCAAAGATGTTGTGTTCTTCCATTCCGTCTCTTATAAGAATAAGTACATGCACTTTCCGATGGAATAATTATATTATATTATATCTATACTATACTATACTATACTATACTATACTATACTATACTATACTATACTATACTATACTATACTATACTATACTATACTATACTATACTATACTATACTATACCATACCATACCATACCATACCATACCATACCATACCATACCATACCATACCATACCATACCATACCATACCATACCATACCATACCATACCATACCATACTTATACTATACTATACTATACTATACTATACTATACTATACTATACTATACTATACTATACTATACTATACTATACTATACTATCCTATCCTATACTATCCTATACTATACTATACTATACTATACTATACTATACTATACTATACTATACTATACTATACTATACTATACTTATACTATACTATACTATATTAGTAGAAACTTACTAGTTTCTATTGGAAATGCTGCAATCTGATTGGCTACTCTACTCGATATCTATTCATCAATAGATAGCGAGTAGCAAATTGAGTACCAGTACTCGCGCGGCCATGCAGTAAAACAACATGGAGGACACGAGGAGTGAAAGATTGTTTTGCCTTCGTTTTCACACAGAAACAATGGTTATGCTTCGTTTTTTGAAATAATTTGGTAGAACTAAGGTACACAAGTTAGTTTCTACTAAAACAATTAGATTATTCGCTCGAAATTTCTATGAGATGATAGTTGACTCGAGCTCCGCTCTCGTCAACTATTCACTCATAGAAATTTCGAGCTCATAATCTAATTGTTAACTATACTATACTATACTATACTATACTATACTATACTATACTATACTATACTATACTATACTATACTATACTATACTATACTATACTATACTATACTATACTATACTATACTATACTATACTATACTATACTATACTATACTATACTATACCACACCATACCACACCACACCACACCACACCACACCACACCACACCACACCACACCACACCACACCACACCACACTACACTACACTACACTACACTACACTACACTACACTATATATACTATACTATACTATACTATACTATACTATACTATACTATACTATACTATACTATACTATACTATACTATACTATACTATACTATACTATACTATACTATACTATACTATACTATACTATACTATACTATACTATACTATACTATGCTATACTATACTATACTATACTATACTATACTATACTATACTATACTATACTATACTATACTATATTATATTATATTATTTTGCAATGCATTTCAATCTGGAGAAAAAAAGGTATTAAACTAATACCTTAGCGCGCCGCCCCTGTCATGCATGATATAACCTGTAGGGCAAGCGTTCTGCCGATTAGTACTTGGTAGAACCAGGTAGGCTCTTGGTGTCATCCCTTGTTATTTGGTTATCATCAGTCATTGATCAAGTACGCATGTGTGGATGCTATATACTAGTTTCTAATCTATTAAAATTTCTGTAGCGAACCACTTTAAGTCGTAGAAGCCTTACCTTGGTAACATTATTTGTATAGGTAATATGATGATTTTGAGTGCAATTTAGAACACGCGTTTTTCCATTTTCCACGAAAAACCATGCTATTACTTATCATTCTCAAGCTCATTAATAATTCATGAGTTAATTAGTCAATCCGAGAAAAATATGTGGTCATGTGCGTGAGTTTTGAAACCCGGTAAAGGTCGCGCAAACGGAATTTATAATTAAAAAGTCAGATAAACGGCACAAACAAAGAACCGTTTATTACTACATTTCTTAATTATAAATACAACGTGAAACCATTGTCTATTCTATTATGCACCAATACCACCAAGTCATTCTACTATAATTGACGATTGAGAAGCTATTTTATAAACACGTGTATCGTGTTTTATCTCGAGAACAACAAAAATCACTCTGCCCATTACCTCGTAATTCTCAATGTACTCCCGTCGTGTTTTTAATACATTCGAAAACAATAAAAATCACTTGGCCTGTAGCCTGCGTGCAGACGCTCCTTCCCCCTCCTGAAATCGGGGAAACGGAGGTCTGCGAAATGGCGTTCGTAATCGTGTTCTGGTCACGTGAGTCTTTAAGTAGCCGATATTTCATTGGTCAGTTTTCTAATCATTAGGAAATTCTCATGCGAAGTGCTATAGCGGGTTTCCCCTGGCTGTATTGTCTTCCTTTGTGTATCCTACTTTGAAATGTCAACATGTATTCTCTTTAAAAAAATACTCAAAGCACTAAGATTCTACACGTTTTCTTGCAGACACTTTACTTGACAATATTAGTGAAGAATTTGCTTCGAATTTGAACAGTTGTCCTCCACTACTCCGAATTTTGGCTGCTATAGTTGTTTTATATTTTGTACAAGAAGAGTCTTGCTACGAGTTTTGAAAATACCATTCATCAATATTCACTGAAAAACGTGACTGGCGCTTTTCAGTTTTTATTGCTTTTGATTGAGTCATTAACTCTAAGAATTTGCACAGTATTTATTTTTTTCCTGCGCTATAGTTTCTTTAAACTGCACTGCTCTTAGCTGATCGAAATCGAGAAACCTTTTTCATGTATATTATTTGTAAAGTGAGATAAGATTAGTTTTTTAAACTTATCCTTTGTAGTGCATTTCTAGTTGCAATTATTAACGACTGACTCTCCACTTTCAATTGAATTGAAGTGAACTGAATTGAATTGAATTGAATTGAATTGAATTGAATTGAATTGAATTGAATTGAATTGAATTGAATTGAATTGAACTGAATTGAACTGAACTGAACTGAACTGCACGTAAACGTATTTTTGTTTGTAGAAATTAGATTATGGTCCGAATATATTTGGTCATGTCTTTTTTCATATCTTTTTACAAGGTGTTACTTGAGATGTTTCAAAGTGGTGAACTCGATACCCCTGTTGAAGATGAGGTGAGTGGTGGACGTGTCTGACTGGTTTTGTGTTCGTGTCTGAGCCTATGTCTGGATCTGTGCAGCTTGTGTCTGTGTCTCTCGGTGTTTGTGCCTCCGTGTATTTATATTTGTGTCTCTGTTTGTACCTCTGCCTTTACGAACGCTTTGAGAACGCAGGCTTTCCGAGACGTGTTCAAACTTTTAGAGCTTTCGAATTGGAATGTCTAACACTGCGGGGAAAAAAGTCTACGCGGGCGTTAGTTACTGGGGAGCTTAAGCAAATACAACGCGAACGTCAAGGACAACGGTCTTTTAATACACTAGAATTTTCCTTCACACAAGAAGAAGAAAATGAATAATGTTTAGTTCCTAGTGCAATCCTAACGCGCCCCCTCCCGTTTTACATACAACGTTATTCAGATCATTTTCACGTCTTCAGGATGACGTTAACTCGTGAAACGACGAAACCTGTTAGTTGTGTTTGACTTCAAACTAAGCGATAAAATCCTTTTAGAATTCTAAAGCTTTTGGATGTTGAAAAACATGCTTTAAGTATTCAATATACTACGTAACTGTTTCGTAGATTTCCGCCGTTGTCCTATAGCTTGCTTAAGCTATAGCAGTTATATCTCCACCAGGACCCAGGAGCTGGGATAAGAATTTAAAAAATTTACTTTTATCCTTTTATGTAAATCTTTGAAATATCTTTTCCTTTGTAGCCGTTAGAAGAGCGTCCGATTACACATCAGGACATCGTGAAAGAAATGATGGTTTCTGAACGCCAATATGTGAGAAGTCTAAATATGATCATCAGGGTAAGTGAGGCACGGTCCACAGCATTCTGTCCTTTTTTCTCTTTACATTCATTCCGCGCTTGGCGTCATTTTCAGCCTTTTGAATTCTGTTGAAAATATACAAAAGGTAAGACAATAAACGAAATTGAAAAGACGTCATAGGGTGAAAATTACGTATTCTATACTTACTAGAAATACATGAACGCAACAACCCCTCGCCCGCTTTATATGCATTTTTTAACCCCACTCCCCCCTTCCCCCTCCCCTAATTTCTGTTTTTTTGTTGTATTAATGGCACATAGATCGGAAAACATCCCAGACAATTAGTTAGCAAGGTTCATCTGTAGTCATGTATTGACACACCGAAATAACGTGCAAAGTCAATATTAAAAATAAACCAACGAGATGAACCAAATGGCAAATTGTCATTCAAAAATATATATAAACAGGGCCCAAGAAAAGACACAATGTCAACGTCCTAGCGTTCAAAGACAATTCTAGACAATATATTATTTATTTACTTATTTATATTAATTTTCATATTCAATATTTCTTCCGTTTTAACTTAGCTAAACTTGTAAATACGAATCTCCTACTTTTAAACTTTCTTCTGTTTTGGCACCACAAACACTGGCTCGATGAATATATATATATATATATATATATATATATATATATATATATATATATATATATATATATATATTCTTTACCGGCTTTATGCTACTAATTTCAGTGTAGTAAAAAGTCGTGGGTCGTGATTTTTCCCAAAAATTGTGGAATAAATTATAGAATGAAATAAATGTAGCCTATCACTGACATTTGACGGCTATTTAATACCATATTTCTCTCGTGGACTACCAGGTTTCGCACATTGTTGCTTGACCATAAAGCTAACTTTGTTTTCTTTGAAGAGTGTCACCCATTTCGTTTCGGCAGAGCTACTGGGATTCTCAGCTGAGGCAGCCACCCAATAGTTCAGTGGTTGAGGGCTGGTACGTTAAACCAGAGACCTTGGGTTCGATTCTCGGTCGTTGGGGCAGTCAGAAAACTTTTCTCTACAGCAGTGATTCGACTTCATTTGATCTTATTATCCTTCACATATATACGCTGCTGAAGGACGACTGAATGTTTATAACAATATATAAAGTTTTCGAGAAAAAGGCAAATTTTGCAGAAATTGACAATATTTTCTTGTCGTCGCCGCACTGAAATTAGTAGCATAGAGGTGTCAAACTTCTGGTTTGAGATGTAAATATGACTACTCTTGAACGTCAAGCAATATAAGGGGATCTGGGTTCCGATTAGGATTCATGTTTTATTGAATTTGTAAGTGTTTTTGAACTAAAGATATCACCGTTCTATGCTAGAATGTCTTCGAGAATTGCTTTAAATAATGTGCTCAGCCTCTTGTTTAAGATGCTATGCGGCAATTGTGGCCTTTCAGCTCTTTGTCGTTTCCCACCACGAACAAATTGTCATCAAGCTGGCAAGTTAAAGTTCGAAATTATTGTTCAAAAACAAGCAATCAATATGAAAACGACAAATAATCGAATATCGCTGCCCTCTCGTTTCTCTTTGATTTCGGATTCCGAATCAAAAACCGAAAAGTACGCTAAGCTTGGTAACCGAGCAGTCCGTGCCATAGCTCCTTTAAATCTAACTAATTACCAAGTCTAATAGTTGGTCGTCTCATATTTCCTACTGTATAACTAAAATTAGGTTGTAAAACTTAACATTTTACTATTTAACAATTAGTTGAGGTCGAGGTGACTATCGGTGAATATTTACTGAGCCGCGAAGCAGCGAGGTAAATACACCGATAGTTCACAGACGATGTTACCAAGCCACAATCTTTGTCAGTAAATAATTTCAAAAAAAGTGTAAACAACATCCCACTTTGGAACTGAACTTGTACATACATTCAAATATATCCTAGAAAGACTTTTATTCTTGTGTTTTGTTTGACTTTTGTGTTACGGACTTTTATGCACTTAATTCATGCATGTTCAATGTTTTTCACTCATGACGAAATTTTCGAAAACATCGCACAAAATACGAAGAATTATAGAAAATATACTTCCTTACCTTTACAAATGTACAACGTCCCAGTGATAAATGTGTTCAGTATTATGCTCTTTTGTTGTTTCAAAAACTACGCAGACCCCGTATTGTAAAAAGAGATCAACAGTTCAAGGAATCGACAAATTCTAAAATCTCATACTTCAAAATAACAACTCCGAGGCGGAGACTGAAACGAGTAAAGTCAGTGCAGTCTTGAATAAGTACCGGTCTCTTTTCCAAAACTACTTTTGAAAAACAATTTTTCGTCATGCAGTAGTCACCGCGCTAGGCGGTGACTATTGCCTCAGAGTCACAGCTGAGCGGACCAATCAGAAAGCAAAGATGTATAGAATAAATAACATCTTAATGATAAGAAAAACAAGATGCATTTTGGAGCTTTTTTGTAGTGGAGATTTTCCCGCTGAGGTATTGCGTATTACCCTGGCTGAAATAATGGAAATTAACCGGTTTACTTTTGTATTTTCTTCGAAGGTTTTCAGAGAGGCATTTCTTGGCGCCAAAGATCTTTTTAGTGAAGAGGTATGACATTTTGATAGTTTATTTTGAAGTCACAACAATGTTCTGCTATTGGTATTATGACTAACCTCCTTCGCAGCCGTCCGTTCGGGTTCGTTCTCACTCCCCCAACTAGGGAGGGCTAGGGGGTCAAGTTGCCCCAGGCACTGCTAAAATTAAACGCCAGCCTTTTGCCGAGCGACTAGGCAAGCGTTGTGTTACAATACAACTTGTTTAATCGAAAGCCAATATTTCGAAAGGTTTAGCTTAGAACATTACAAAATAATGTTTTGACTATGTTCTTTCTGCCCATGCAAACAAAGGTGCGTAAATGTCAATGTGAAGCGTGTGGGCATCAGAGAAATATTGTTGGCCGTGTTGACATTACATTTCCGAAGTCTGAAAATTATCTGTACACTTCACAGTACTTGAAATCACGAATATTTTCAGAAGTATAGCTTAGAACTTCACCGAATTTTTGAAGAGTGCCATTTCGATTGTCCTCTTTCATCACCACATGCAGATTAACAAGCGTTGAAGTTATGAGCGTCAGCGAAATAAAATATATAAACAAAAGCCTGACGGAAATGGGGTGAACAACATGAGAGCGACTAGTATAGAGTGTGTTTACTTGAAAGTTAATATTTCGAGTAGTTTAGCTTAGAAGTTCACGAAATTTACGAAGAATGGTATTTTAATTATGTTCTTGCCACTCATATAAATAAATCCGTACGAAAACTTTTGAAAAGGCTACAAGTGTTTGCGAAATGTAGCAGGTCCAGGTGACAGTCTCCTTCGCAGACGTTCTTTTATAGTGCTTCATGTGTGCATAAACTGCCGTTCGAGAATATTTCTTCTTCTACGTATTTTAATTTGTTTTCTCCAATGTTGCTCCAAGCTAACTGAAGAAATCCCAAGACTTCGTAGGTGAATGACTTGTTGTTGCATATTAAAAGCTTGACAAGTGGAGAAACCACCACAATAGCATGGCCAGAAACCTTTGGGATTGTATCGGCGCTTGGTAAATCAGCGATTTACCACACTCGGTAAAGTTTGCAAACATCAGTATTCCCTTGGACAGTATTCCGTTGATAAGGATTAAGATATTTTATTTTAAACGTTTAAACGTAAATCACACACTTTCTCACACCAACTATAGTAATTCGCCATCAAAATACCGAGGCAAAGACATGCCAAGGTGAAGGTCGGCTTTCCAAATTTTCGAAGGCTCGCTCTGATTGGTCAGATGCGGGAATGGAATGTGTTGCTCCAGTAAGCAGCCGTTGGTGGGGAGCGAGTTTGGGACCGACCCTAACAACGGCTGCGAGGGAGACTGTCAGTCAAGTAGTCAACGATATTGTGTGTAAGTAGACGTTTATTTCTCCAGTGTAGATACGTGCCAGGGGTCAAGGGGCGGAAGGCCAAATATAGGGCTTGACGGCAGACGTTCTTTCCCACCAATGCTATCTAAACTCCCAGAACGCCTGCTCGCAGGCTATTTTTAGCCAACCCAGGGGAACAAATGAGAACCACTGACCTATATATATAACTGGACTGCGGGTGCTGGCCAAAAATGTGTCCCCATTTTCACTTTCAAAATGGTGGCATTTATGGGTCCTTCTGCTAATGGTAGTGACCACTGACATGTACTTATCGTAGGAAAAAAGAATATTTTTGTAAATACAAAGCGATTTTCTTACTTTATTAATAAATTGTTCCTTGCGAGGACTTCCGCAGAGGTGAAGAAAATCGTCTGGCGTTAGCCAGAATAAAATACTAAACACCAATTCCGACAGGAAAGAGTTAGAGAGATCGTTTATAAATCGTTCCTGTCCCGAAGAGTTAGAGACATAGTTAAAAATTGTTCTTGTGAAGGCTTCCCCAAGAGGTGAATAAAATCATCTGGTGTTGTTAGCCAGAACAAAATACTAAAGAGTAAAGAGCAATAAATTCGGACAGGAAAGAGTTAATGCATGCCCTCAAGAGGCCTGCTGGATTATTTGTCTGACCAAATAGGAATATCGCCTCCCATGTAAACAGCCCCTAAGAAGAACTCGGTATGCCTCGCTTCTTTACGATTTTCTCGTGATCTTCAGCGGTTCTTTATAGAGCTGGCTACTTCAGAAAACGAAATGTTTGTAGATTTCCATGACCATGTGTATTTTGACAGTCTTGTTTATTTTATTGCCAACGTGTTCGTGCAGTTCCACCGGCCGGCAGAAAGCTACAACAGTAATTGTCTAGGAATATTATTATTGTAGTTCAGAACTACAGTAAGACTCTTATCATGAAAACATCCCGGGCTGCTCAGCAAATATTTTGTTTACACAAACTCGAGACCAGGACGATATTACGCTGAAATTCTGACAGAAAATTCGACAAAGTTTGCCTAGTCCGTCTACTCCGAACGTTTTCTCAAGAAATAATCCACTGTAGAAGTTATAAAATATATTGCCAGAAAGATAATTCACCTTGCTACAACATACGTACACTTTATCCGACCAAATAGCTTAGTTTCCCTAAAAAAAGCGAAATACCGAACATGTCCAAATCATAATAGCGGCCGCTATTTTGAAATTTTTCTCCGTGTGTATTATAATGTCTTCCCCAAATGTTTTCTCGAGAAATAATCCACTGTAGGAGTTATAAAATATATTGGCAGAAAGATAATTCACCTTGCTACAACATATATACAGTTTATCCGACAAAATAGCTTAGTTTTCTTAAAAAAAGCGAAATACCGAACATGTCCAACAAGAACTAGAGATCTTAGGCATCGGTCAGCGGCCTTCACCATTAGCAAAAGGACCATAAATGCCGCCATTTTGAAAATGAAAATGGGGACACTTTTCCTAACTCAAAGCAGGGCGTCTATAAGATAGGGCGGGGAAACGAGCCGTGTGCCCTGAAGTATGTGTGATGCGCGGGATCCCCCGAATATTCGAACATTGAAGGAAATTATTTACCTGCCCCAGCCCTCGCGCGTCTTTAGCAATGTCTGCCTGCTGCCAAATATATTTTTTCCCTTTGCGACGTGTTTGTTCGCATGCAGCAAAAAAAGCTCAAAAAATTAAGTAACAATATTTATACCAAAGATAGATCTATTAATGGAGTAACCGTCCTTGGATTTGCTAAGTTCTGGTGCCAGGGCAAGTTATTAAATATTTTACAAAACGAGTGTGAGTTGGAACCGCGGAAGCCGCCATGATGAACGAAACGAAAGTTTGCTGGAAGAGAATTCACATTTCCTCTTAATATTTTGGTTTCTGGTGAAGGCTGATCATACGGTAAGAAGAACATGTATTCTTTTGTCGATTAAAAATATAAAAGTGACCATAAGACGCTTAACTACCTTTCAAATACGTACATTTTCAGAACATTCGAACCAGGAAAATTTCTCAACTGTAACCAAATTTTTAGGCTGCAATCAACACGCTGTTGCTAAAAAAGCTCAAAAAATTAGGCGATGAAATTTGAGAGGAATAAAGTTTAATGCCTTCCAGACATGTATTTAAAAAGGCTAAGTTCTGGCTCGTTTTTGAGTTAGGAAATAATTAAAATGTTCTATGCGTGGAGCAAAATTAGACAAGGAAGCCATAAATGGCTTCGGCTTCAACATTGGAAATTTTAGTCGTTTTATACTTAAGAATGCCTTCCACCATGTTATATGAACAGTACAACGTATGAATAACAAAACAAAAAACTTACACCAACAATCGAGTCAATAGTTGCAGCATTATAAGAGATTTAATCAACGTCCTTGAATTTCACATGGATTTTTTGTTTTGATCAAAATTTGCAGTTGGCCGCGCTCGCCCCATGCCTAAAGTGCATCACACATGTTTCAGTACGTCAGATTGGCGTTTCACCGCCCTATCTTATAGACGCCCTGCTCAAAGGTAGTAGGAGCACGCAGTCCAGTTATATATATATATAGGTCAGTGATGAGAACACGTAGACACGACCATATGACGTGTGACATCATCAGGGCCCCCCAAATCGACCCACGTGACGTCATCAGCCAAATCGATAATTTGCCCTGGGCCCCCTCTATACTATTATCTATACGTTATCGGAAACTCAGAATAAAGCAAAGTCAGTGAGTTTATCCAAAGATAAAAATGTACGACGCCAATTATTTTGCGCCAAGGCGTCGTCGCTGCCCACGTTTCCTCCTTTCGACGTTCATGCTGAGACATCTTCTACGGCCGTTCGATGGAAAAAGTGGTTGCGCAGGTTTGAAAACATGGTAACTTGCCTGAACATCAAAGATGACATGAAGAGAAAGTGTGCTCTACTCCTGCATTATGTTGGTGAGGAACTGAACGACACATTTGACACCTTGCCAAACACTGGCGAAGACACCGACTACAAAGCAGCCATTGACGCTTTAAATTCACATTTTACTCAACGAACTCGGAATTTTCAATATATTTCTTCCGTCAAGCGAAACAGCGCGAGATGAGTCGTTGGACACCTACCACACTAGATTACAGCACTTAGCAACGTCGGGTGAATTCGACCACAAAGACAAATAAATCAAAACACAAATAATTGATAATAATAATAATAATAATAATAATAATAATAATAATAATAATAATAATAATAATAATAATAATAATAATAATAATAATAATAATAATAATAATAATAAAAATGAAAATAATAATGATAATAATAACTTTATTAAAAATTGGTTGTACTAAAAATTAATTACAAAAAGTCTCTAAAAAGGAGTTCCAAGTACTAAAATAATAATAATAAAAAAAATAATAATGTAATAAAAATTAAAGCTCAAAGTTTTAAAAAATTCCAGCTGCGTTCGTATTTAAATAAAAGTCCTCGAGCATTTCAACTTCATCACGTTTCTTAAAAGGCACTCGCGAGCCTCTCACACACAGATGGACTGATCGCAGAATGTCAAAAGACAGACGCGTTCGCAACCAAGCTATATAGCTATAGATGATTATAATAATAATAATCATCTTTATTGAGGATGCCAACATCACCCTAAAGTGTTTTACAGAGGGGTCCTCAGATAACTAGTTACAATATATAAAAGGCAACTGTAACATATATATAATTACAAATCAAGAAAATATTGGAAAAAATAATAATAATATGAACAATCAGGTAAATTACTGCAAAGCCAAACGACAAAAGTTATACTAATGAAGCAAGAATTATAAAACAATATAATAACTTGTGAAAGGACGCTTAAAATAGAGCATCAGAAAGATCGCGCTTAAAAAGTGGTAGGGTTTTCGCTTTTTGCAAGGAAAAATCAAGTTGGTTCCAGATATCCGCAGCAAAGTTTAAAGTGTTCCAATGACCCCATCTTTTCCTAGCAAGAGATTTGCGAATGTTGTTTTTGGATCTGGTGTCATAGCTATGGAAGTCTGTATTAAAGTTATAGACCACTTTCATAATGGCCACCACTTTAAATATTCTTTTATGTGCATCTAAATAAGCCTTCCTAGCCTCGTTATGAAGCAAAGATTCTTTTGAATTGCAGACACACAAACGAGGCTAGAAAGGCTTATTAAGATGCACATAAAAGAATATTCAAATTGGTTACTATTATGAAAGTGGTCTATAGTGGAACGTGTGATTGAGTAGGTTATTTAGGGACTTGCAAGTAGTTAAACCTCCCCATATAGCGCCAAAATCCCGCAATGCGTGGAGTCCACGCATTTTCCACGCAACCCCATCCAGGATCAAAATCCCGCAATTCGTGGCGTCCACGCGAGTCACGAACCAAAGGTGGTATTTCTGGCCAAATGACGTCATTATGTTTTGGGTGTCCTACATATAACGGAAATTTCGCGCTAAATGACGTCACACTATGAACCGGAAGTTGTATTGAGGGTATACGTATAAGGGGTATATGTATGGGGGTGTGCACCCAGGGGTGACGGCATCATTTTTGCGCACGTACGCGTACGTACGCACATGTACGCGATATCATAAAATTCCCCGTAAATTCTAAGTTAAGGAGATGAGTAATATTTGTTTATTCTGTTCAAAAGAAGGAAAAGGGGGTTAGGCGAATGCGAAAATGTATGCATTTTTAAGGCGAAACATTGAGACGCGTCTAGTAATTAGCACAAAGAATGCTGACGTGATAAAAATTATGCGGTGTATATCATTAACGTATCGCGGCTACTTTTCGACAGCTATTTCGGAACGCACTCGGGTTTCCTTCGGTCATCATCGTATTATTTCAAGATGGGTGAAGATCGATAAATAAAAACAGTATTGGAACAGTTTGGCTTGCTTTTTTTCCTTTCTTTTTTAGTGAATATGAGGAAAAAGAAACGGTGCGACATTTGCGGAAAACATACATCGAATTATAAACACCATAGACGAATACATACTGGGGAGAGACCTTTTTCATGCAAAGAGTGCGGTAGAAGTTTTACAGAAAAGAGTAACTGTGAAAAGCATGAATACATCATTCATTCGAAGGAGAAACCCTATACCTGAAGCTGCACGTTATGTGGAGAGAAATTTGCTCATAACTGCTCATGAGCACTTGCTCATTTGCTCATATGGCCCGATGAGGCCCGATGGCCCGATTGCTGACTAGACGTCCAAATGTCATTTTATGAGTTATATTACACGCGCTTGCGAATCAGAGAACTTCATTTCGAAACATGCCACGAAGACGTAAAGATTGTCCCTTATGTGGGAAACAAAGTTTGGTAAAGCTATCCAACCATTTGGCTGATGTTCATCAACTTTCTCGCGAGAAAAGGCAGCCATATCTTACTCAAGCAAGATTAAATGCGTTAGAGAATGATCGACAAAAACCGGTTGCTAAAGTTGAAATAACTATAGAAAGCATGGACGAAAGAAATTCCTAGTCCAAAAATCAAGTGGTGTTTATTAATAAGGACTTTCCGTCCCTACTCGTCATTTACAGGTTGTCTGAGCTGAAAGAATGAACTGCCAATATTGTGGGAAAATGTTTAGTAAAGGCTATAATCTAAGACGGCACGAAAACGATTATTGTCCGTCAAGGGAATACACTGACACTGAGGAGCCTGATATGGAATCTGATGAAGAAATGTCAAGCTCGTCGTATGATGAAAACAGTCAGAGTTCCGAAGATGATGGTGAAATAAAGGAAGAGATTGATCCTTGAGCAACCATGATTGACGATGCAAAAGTGACGGTTCGGCCAGAATATGATGAACTATTAAAAACGTTGCAAATGGAAGGGCAAGAAGAAAGTGTAGCTAAGCAGAAAGCCTTTGAAAAAATTCTCCCTGAACTTCAGAAAGAATTCGCTGACGTTTACGTGGATAATTTACGTTGGATGAAAGCACTTAAAAAGGATCCTGTGCATGGAAAGATCATGGAAACGTAGCAGACACTTTTGAACGAAGACTCATTTGATCCTGATGAAGCTTTATCTGCAGCGGTTGACAAAAGAAAGTTTCTTTTGAAACAGCTTTTAGAAGATCAAGGACGTTTTTCAGATAGTGATGATGATCAGTGAATCGATGTAATGCTTATGTGAAATAAAAATTTATCAAAATTATATTGTGTCTTGTTTCATTTTTTAAGCAATAATAAGTCCTTGAAGAAAAAAATGTACACCAGAATTAAGCCGTACCTTCTATCGGGCCTGGTCGGGCCATATGAGCAAATGAGTAAGTGCTCATGAACAGTTATGAGCAAATGAGCAAGTGCTCATGAGCAGTTATGAGCAAATGAGCAAGTGCTCATGAGCAGTTATGAGCAAATGAGCAAGTGCTCGTGAGCGGTTATGAGCATGTTTCTCTCCACATAACGTACAGCTATAGGGTTTCTCCTTCGAATGAATGATGTATTCATGTTTTTCACAGTTACTCTTTTCTGTAAAACTTCTACCGCACTCTTTGCATGAAAAAGGTCTCTCCCCAGTATGTATTCGTCTATGGTGTTTATAATTCGATGTATGTTTTCTGCAAATGTCGCACCGTTTCTTTTTCCTCATATTCACTAAAAAAGAAAGGAAAAAAAGCAAGTCAAACTGTTCCAATACTGTTCTTATTTATCGATCTTCACCCATCTTGAAATAATACGATGATGACCGAAGGAAACCCGAGTGCGTTCCGAAATAGCTGTCGAAAAGTAGCCCGCGATACGTTAATGATATACACCGCATAATTTTTATCACGTCAGCATTCTTTGTGCTAATTACTAGACGCGTCTCAATGTTTCGCCTTAAAAATGCATACATTTTCGCATTCGCCTAACCCCCTTTTCCTTCTTTTGAACAGAATAAACAAATATTACTCATCTCCTTAACTTAGAATTTACGGGGAATTTTATGATATCGCGTACATGTGCGTACGTACGCGTACGTGCGCAAAAATGATGCCGTCACCCCTGGGTGCACACCCCCATACATATACCCCTTATACGTATACCCTCAATACAACTTCCGGTTCATAGTGTGACGTCATTTGGCGCGAAATTTCCGTTATATGTAGGACACCCAAAACATAATGACGTCATTTGGCCAGAAATACAACCTTTGGTTCGTGACTCGCGTGGACGCCACGAATTGCGGGATTTTGATCCTGGTGGGTTGCGTGGAAAATGCGTGGACTCCACGCATTGCGGGATTTTGGCGCTATATGGGGAGGTTTAACTACTCTTGCAAGTGAAAATAGCGCGATGTTCTGCTCTTCCTCGACCGAAAGGTTTCCAGTGGAGCCTGGCTAATGCATCACTTGCTGATGAAAGTGGGGGTAAATCAAGTATTACTCGCGCAGCTTTGTTTTGCAGAACCTGGAGCTCGGATATTAAAGTGGCGTTCCCACGATCACCCCAAATAATATCACCATAATCTAAAATATGTAAAGTAAAACTATTGAAAAAAGTTACCCGAGCGCTCAGGGTAAGCAGAACTTGATACGCTTTAATTAATAAGCTTAGCTTCTTATTTATCTTGAGCGGATGTAATTTACGTGGTCGACCCATGTCAGGTTCTTGTTAACTATACCTAAATATGAAAAAGATTCTATTCTCTAGAGGCTGACAATCGGATGATATAACAATTGAGACCACGTCCACACGTATGCGTTTTCATAGCGTTTTTGTATTGTTCTCGGTCCTCAGGGGAGCAGAAAACAATGGTCTCATTACCTGAAACAATATGAAAACGCTAGGAAAACGTAGACGTGTGGACGTGGCCTGAGTTGATATTGCTGAGGCGCGTATTAGTGCCAATTAGCATAAATTTAGATTTTTTAACATTTAACGTGAGTTGATTAGCTTGCAACCAAGACCAGACCCGATTAAGATCGGAGTTAATCTTACGTTCGATTTCAGAAACAGACTTATATTCAAAAGGTATATATGTTATTTACCGGCTGGGAGTTCCGTATAGAGAAATATTTCCTGAGGTCTCAAAAACTGCCGGAGGCCGCAGGCCGAGCGTCGTTTTTGAGACCGAGGGAAATATTTCTCTATACGGACCGACCAAAACGGTAAATAACTTTTTTTTTATTAATCGTACGATTTATAATTTACATCATTAGGTAAATTAACATAATTGAATTGCGTAATCGAGATGACATTCACGTGATATTCAAAAGTCCAAAGTTTATTGTTCGACAGTAAACAACTGCCGCCATGCAGTCTGACAGAGAAGCTTGGAACCTCTTTTTTATTAAAAAAGTCAAAACTTGAAGACCTAGTTACGAAGGGAAGTCATAATGCAGTCATAGTGTTTTTAGTGCAAAGTTTCACAGAAACTTTGCAGTATTGTGATGAGTGGCGAAAATTCACACGATACATAGATACATAGATACATAGATACATAGATACAGAGATACATAGATAGATAGTGTAAACTTTCCGGGGGGGAAACTTACCAGGTTTAACGACATACATACTTGTCGTAGTTGAAAGGCTAAAACCAGTGAAAATGTGAAACACTAGTATCAGTCTTTCATAGACGACAAATATTTATATCGCTTAAAGCTCGTAAGCCCTATAAACAGCGATAACAGACAGGTTTGTACCTTATCTATGGATATTTCTTGAAAGACGTATTTGTCTTAATATACCAAGAATGAAAGAAGTTTCCCCCCGGAATATATTAGAATACCACTGCGCACGCGTGGTTTTGTTTGCGACTGGCGAATACAACAATGGCGGAGAAACGCAAAGGAGTGATCGATTTTTCTTCTCGAAACAACGAATTTCTAGGCTTTAGTGCATGGCTAATTAAATATGGTCTGGGCGAAAGGATTTACTGTCTTCCTAGCGGAAGGTCAAAGGTGCGAATAAATATTAAAAGCTTTATATTTAACTTTAATATGGTGTGGCATGTTGATGATGTTGTGAAATCGGTTTGTAGAGTGTTGTTGATTCGTGTCTGTTCTATTTTCAGCTCAGTAACAAATTCTGTATACTGGAGATCGTAGACTGTCTTCGCATTTTGATTTGGCGTTCAATAAGCAATTGTGCGAAGAACCCTGGCCATATAGTAAACATGAATGTTTGGTTCTACATGTATCTGTACCTGCGTGAACTTAGCGCGTGATTGGGCAGACGATTCGCAAGGCTACATAACGTGAAGCTAGCAACATAATCATCAGGCGTAATAATTTGTGAAGGCAACAAAAACTTACTTATCTTGACATCCACTTGACAAATTTTAGTCAATTTTGATCTGGATTGACTGGACGTCACACGATACGTATTACGTATCGGAATTCTTGTGATGCGCCAAGCTTTTTATGCAAAAATTTCGAGGAGTTTAAAAATATCTTGATGTTATTAAACAGACCGGAAAACAATAGTGAAGGGCACAGAAGACGTCAGTATTCATGTTTGTCGGAGTTTATAATTTTTTTTGCGTTCTTGAAGAGAAAATGACTCTTTAAGAATCCCCCGAGATTCTATTTTGGGTTGTTTGTCTGAGTTTTCGCTTGTATTAAATTAACTTGGGCTTTGCTCAAGAAAATGGGCTGGCAGGTTGCGGGGCTGGCAGCTCTGTCCGTACACTTGGCAAAAATTGTTATGTTTTGCCTACTGTTTTAAACTGTTTTCACACGTCGTTGAGCAATAATACTTTAAAACTTTATAACTTGTCGCTCGCTGAAATTTTGCTTTTACACAGCATTCTCGCGTTCTTTTAAAATTCGCTGTTTTCACATGAAGTTGTCAAAGCCATTTGGATAATAAAACTCATTTGCATCCCCGTAGCTCTCTGTTGAATATATTTTTTCTGTGGCAAGCGAAATAGTTATGAAAATCGATCAATTTTAAATGACAGAATGTAAAAAAATAACTTGTTTTTGTTTTTAAATCCGCGAGCGGTCCGTATTGGGATCCGCATCATAGGATACGGACCGCTCGTCAGCCAATCAGAGCGTGCGAATCAGATCGATACCGGACCGGAAAAAATAAAAATCAGTATCATCAGCATAAAGAGTCACAATTAATTCAATCATGCATATCGTGCAAGCTTCGCCGTCGTGCATTACAACATTCCAACTTGTCGCTCAAAGATCCTTTCGATGCTGGGAGGGCGATGGAACTGGCAAACAAGCAAGTCACGATGTGGTCAATCGTACAAGACAGAAAGTCTCAACATGACGACCGACGCCGCCTTGAATCACCCAAACCTAAATCAAATGCAACGTGTTATTTTTGTGGAAGATCATATCCCCATACCACTACTTGTCCAGCCAAAGGTAAGAAATGTGGAAATTGTGGAAAGCTAATTAATCATTTCGCCCGTGTTTGTAAATCAAAGCCGCAAGAGAAAAGCGTGCAACAAAAAGCAGCTTCTAACAACAATGAAAACCTGCCAACTTACCACTATTCTCCTCCGCGGGACTTCCCTTAAAGGTTTTAGTCGATTCTAGAGCTAGCGTTAACTTTCTTGATGAACATGATTTCAACAAAATCAAGAAAACTCCAATGTTAAAACGCGATACAACAACCATCAAAGCTTATGGAACTGACGAGCCTCTTCACCTCCTTGGAATGTTTACAGCAGAAGTTGAATCTAAGACCAAGATATAAAACAGCTCGTGAACTTGGCCTCATTCAAACAGCAAATACCATCAGTCCCGCGCCATCTGTAGCTGATACGCGCGTACATCAATATGATCGTCTTTTTCACGGCATTGGAAAGGTCAATTTGAAAGGTCATTGTGTGGTCATGATAGCACCAAACAAGACCATTCGACGAGAGCGGCACATCACCTTTCCACACACGTTGGCCTGAGACGCTGCAAGAGATTAAGTTTTGCAATATCTTCCGCTGCTGAAATTCAGAGTCCGAGAATTTCTTCAAAACATCCCTGGAGCCTTGAATATCTCAGATGACATTCTTGTTCATGGTGCTACTCAAGAGCAACATGATGAAATCTCACGCGAGTCTAACAAGCACTTGATGAAATAGAATCAATAAGATGATGTTGTAACTGTGAATCGCAATACGAATACATGTACATGAAATGAAGTTAAAAGCGCCACTGCCTGGAATATGAGCTGAATAACATCGAAGTTGCTAACCCAGATATGGCCCGACATCACCGTAAAATTTATTATCCGCTAGATCCATTTTGCCCGTGAAGTTCTAGGCTAAACTTTTCAAAATATTCGCTTTCGACTAAACAAATTACACATAACAACACTAGCCCAGGACAGGACGGCTTTATTTAGCACGACAATGGCGTAATTTCATTGGTCCATGTAGACGAAGGGAATGGAGTGTAGCTCTTGGGTAAGCAGACGTTGGTTGGTGAGGAAAGCGAGCCATAAGCACGTCTGCGAAGGAGGCTATATTATGACTGGTATATTGCTATTATGACAAGTCTAATGAAACCTGTTTTACTTGTAGGATGTACAGATGATTTTCACAAACATCGTGGAGGTTTATGAATTTGCCGTTATGTTTGCGGGCCTGCTAGAAAATGCAATAGAAATGGCAGATCAGGATCCCAATATTGTAGCGCCGATTGGCGAATGCTTCGAGGATATGGCAGAGGTATTAAAATAGGTTTTTATTAAAAAGTACATATAGATTACTTAACAAGTCAAAATTGCGAAAGTTAATTGTTGGTTTTCTTTTCCTTTCTTAATTCTTCCCCCTTCTTTCTTTCTTCCTTCTTTCCTTCCTTCCTTTTTCTTCCTCTTTTCTTCCTTCCTTCCTTCCTTCCTTCCTTCCTTCCTTCCTTCCTTCCTTCCTTCCTTCCTTCCTTCCTTCCTTCCTTCCTTCCTTCCTTCCCTTCCCTTCCTTTCCTTTCCTTTCCTTTCCTTTCCTTTCCTTTCCTTTCCTTTCCTTTCCTTTCCTTTCCTTTCCTTTCCTTTCCTTTCCTTTCCTTTCCTTTTTTTTCCTTTCCTTTCCTTCCCTTCCCTTCCCTTCCCTTCCTTTCCCTTCCCCTTTCTGTCTTTCGTTCGTTCTAGTTCATATCGTAAATGTACACGAGGGTATAAAATGTATATTGAGTAGGCTTAGTTATATATATATGGCATATTTCGGGAAAAAACTTTTGTCGACTCAAATTTCTTGTATAGGCGCAGGCATTTGATGTCTACGAAACCTATTTTAATGGACAAATAACTCCTGCGAACAAATTGTATCGAAAGCTTGGTATTGGAGGAAAACTTGCTGAACTTCTTGCCAGACCTGATGTTGCACAGTATTTTGAGGTAATAAAAGATCTATATCTCACTCTGTGGACAGTATAGCTATAGAGATATTTTGCGTGTAAGAGAGTTGGTTAAAATCGGTGAAATACAACGTAAGAACTTTTCATTTTGTTAAACTAGACGATAGTGAACATGGAGAATTACTTGACGTTTTGGGGGATATTGTCTTTTTGAAACTGGAAATCTCCTCAAATTTGAAATGGCGCGTTGTTGAAAATGCCTTTGGAAAATGGAAAATGTGACGTCCTAGTTGACATTGCACCAAAATTGTGATCAAATACGCTTTGTGGACTTTTCTTTTTCTCACTCAAAAATTTATTTATTTCTTGTGATGGTGAATGTTTGAGCTCTTTTTAAGTTTAAGACCAGATCAGAAAGTTTGTTAACGCATTTAAGAATAGCGAGGCAACGGTGATAGTGACGACGAAGATACAGTGGTTTTCAATTTAGAGTAGATAATGATTCTGTAGCAGAGAAGTAGTTTGCAAGGTCAAGAATAAGCCTCGCGGCGTTGTTCTGTAAAACCTGTAGCTGGTCCATGAGTGTAGAATTATTTTTGTCTCCCGACACAATGTCGCTGTAGTCGAATAAAGGAAGTACAAGGCTGTTATAGAGGGTTAGTCTGGCATACAGAAGTAGTAAGTGTTTATCGCGACGGATAAGTCCCAGGCGTTGGTTGACTTTCTTCGTAATAGAGTTAATGTGATGTGAGCAAGACATGTTTTGATTTATTGTTATTCCTAAATATTTAATTCAATCAGTTTTATCCAATGTTGAGCCATTAGCTTTAAGTGAAACACGTCCAAAGTTCGAAAGTTTGCGATTGCTGCCGTAGATAACAAATTTGCATTTAGATAAGTTTAAAGTAAGTAGGTTGGCATTGAACCATCCACATCGGTCAAGGTCAGAATTTAGTTTTTCTTCATGATCATTGGCATTAGCAGAGGAGTAGTAAATGACGGTGTCATCGACGTATAGTGAGATATTGCAGTGATTAGCACAAGTGGCATCATAATAATTGAACTAACAATTTAAATATTTAGCCAGGTCGGAAACTTAGATTTTCCTACCTTTAAACATCTAAAAATAGTCAAAATACATCGGAATAGAATAGGGAGAATATCCCAGTTAAAAGTAGCTTTCCCAAATTTTTAAGAGCTTATAGCTCTTGTACTATACTAATTTTCCAACAAAGGTTTGTCAACTTGTTTACTCACAGTTTATATACTTTAAGAAAAATGAAGCAAACTTGTTTTGACGTTGCATTTCACCTTGAAGTCAATAGGTGAAGTGACAAATTGCTAGAGACGTTATCTAAAGTAGAGTTGAGTTGGAGTTGTTGGAATTGGAGTTGGAGTTAGTGTTGTTGGAATTTGAGTTGGAATTGAGTTGGAGTTAGAGTTGTTGGAATTTGGGTTGGAGTAAGAGTTGTTGGAATATGAGTTGGAATTTGAGTTGGAGTTAGAGTTGCTGGAATTGGAGTTGGAATTGGAATTGGAGTTAGTTAGTTGGAGCTGGAGTTAGAGTTGTTGGAATTCGAGTTGGAGTTGGAGTTAGAGTTGTTGGAATTGGAGTTGGAATTTGAGTTTTAGAGTTGAGTTATTGGAATTTGAGTTGGAGTTAGAGTTGTTGGAATTTGAGTTGGAGTTAGAGTTGCTGGAATTGGAATTGGAATTAGTTGGAGTTGGAGTTAGAGCTGTTGGAATTTGAGTTGGAATATGAGTTAGAGTTAGAGTTGTTGGAATTGGAATTTGAGTTGGAGTTAGAGTTGTTGGAATTGGAGTTGGAATTTGAGTTGAGTTAGAGTTGTTGGAGTTGGAGTTAGTTAGAGTTGTTGGAATTGGAGTTGGAGTTAGCTAGAGTTGTTGAAGTTGGAGTTAGTTAGAGTTGTTGGAATTTGAGTTGGAATATGAGTTGGAGTTAGAGTTGTTGGAATTGGAGTTGGAGTTAGAGTTGCTGGAATTGGAATTGGAGTTGGAGTTAGTTAGAGTTGTTGGAATTTGAGTTGGAGTTGGAGTTAGAGTTGTTGGAATTGGAGTTGGAATTTGAGTTGGAGTTAGAGTTGTTGGAATTTGAGTTGGAATATGAGTTGGAGTTAGAGTTGTTGGAATTTGATTTGGAATTTGAGTTGGAATTTGAGTTGGAATTTGAGTTGGAGTTAGAGTTGTTGGAATTGGAGTTGGAATTGGAGTTGGAGTTGGAGTTGAGTTAGAGTTGTTGGAATTGGAGTTGGAGTTAGTTAGAGTTGTTGGAATTGGAGTTGGAATTTGAGTTGAGTTAGAGTTGTTGGAATTGGAGTTGGAGTTAGTTAGAGTTGTTGGAATTGGAGTTGGAGTTAGTTAGAGTTGTTGGAATGGGAATGGGAGTTGGGGTTAGTTAGAGTTGTTGGAATTTGAGTTGGAATATGAGTTGGAGTTAGAGTTGTTGGAATTGGAGTTGGAATTTGGGTTGGAGTTAGAGTTGCTGGAATTGGAATTGGAATTGGAGTTGGAGTTAGTTAGAGTTGTTGGAATTTGAGTTGGAATTTGAGTTAGAGTTGTTGGAATTGGAGTTGGAATTGGAGTGGAAGTTAGAGTTGTTGGAATTTGAGTTGGAATATGAGTTGGAGTTAGAGTTGTTGGAATTTGAGTTGGAATTTGAGTTGGAGTTAGAGTTGTTGGAATTTGAGTTGGAATATGAGTTGGAGTTAGAGTTGTTGGAATTGGAGTTGGAATCGGGGTTGGAGTTAGTTAGAGATGTTGGAATTGGAGTCTATTTTTCGACAGCATATGGCAGTACTTAGATACTTTTTTTAACAACTTTATTGGATACTAACACCCAAGCGGGAAGAGCACGAACGGGACTCGAAGACCCATGCAAGACGCTGTCCCGTTGAAATTGAAAATACATTTACAGTTATAAGAACAATCAAAACGTTCGTACATAGTCATAGACCAACTGCTCAAAAAAACACAATGCGCCGCTATACACACATTGCTCCAACCCCATTCCCCTGAATTCTACTGAATGGACAAAGCTACAGACAATGAGGAAAACTAAATAAAATTCAAAAGAATGGTGTTGCGGTCACGTGCATACAACGATGCACCGCGGAATGTAAGCAATTGGTATAATATATTACAAAACTATGCTTGGTGACAGGAACAGCTACGGTATAATGACCATGTACAGGTCATATGAACATCAAAAGTAGAAGACAGTAATGATAAGTATGTATCGGATAGAAAAGTTTTAAACGAATTGATTTAAACAGATTGCAGAGACTATTAGGCGGTGCTATTTTACAAACTGAATTCCAGAGGGGAATAATTCGGTTGAAGTAGGAAGATTGAAAAGTACTACATGTAGTTTTACGGGACGAAATTGATAATCCAATGGCTCTCGCCCCTTGATAGAACTCGTTCGTAGAATTAACTGGGAGAACTATGGTGTTTATTTTGGGAATAATATATTTTGGGGATAATTATCTTTCTAGTAGTATAAATAATATGAAGAGAACCTGACAGGGAATTAATAACCTAATTAAAAAAACAAGAAAAAAACAAACGTATTATATCAACCATGAAAAGACCACATGACAAAGGTGTAACAAACGATCCTACAGAAATTTCCAATTTACTTAACGCGCATTTTGCAACAGATCAAAATCTTTCCTCTACATTCCCTTGCTCTAAGCATGACTTCCCCCTAAAACATCCCTCGCCTACAACTTCATTTTATTTCGATCCCGTTACTCCAATAGAAATAGAAACTGAAATAACATTATAACCTACCAATAAGGCTCATGGACTATATTCATTTACAGTACCAATTCTTAAATGCGCTAACATTACTTCTAAACTTTTGGCAAATATGAATATATCAATTGAAACAGAGACGTACCAATTTTTAAGAGTGATGACGACGAAGAACCAGGAAATTATAGACCTATTTCCTTATCAAATGTAAACCGTATGTTTGAAAAATTAATGTATAATAGATAGAAACATTTATTGAGAAAAACAATATATTATATTCATCACAATACGGATTTCGGGAAAAACATTCTACACATTTACTTTTCTTGATATCGTCCACAAACTACAAACAAATATGGACAATAACCTTTTTTCGTGCGGTATTTTTATTGACCTTCAAAAAGCCTTTGGCACAGTTAACCATGAAATATTTTGTAAACTAAACCACTATGGAGTTAGGGGTGTTATTAATACCTAGTTCCCTTCATATCTAATATAGGTGGATCACAAACACAAATAGGTCAACATATATCAAATAAGGAACAAACACAGTGTGGAACGTAGAAGTCTTACGTTGAACGAAGGCCCTTCGTCATAGGCTAAAGCGTTTACGTTCTCTGACTTCTACGTTCCATGTTTCGTTTAAGACATACCTTAATGGGTTTCCTTATTGGGATAGCTGATCCAAACACGAGGGATGTTGCGAGACTTTCGAGCAACTTCCCGAGTGTTGGATCAGGCTATCCAAACATGGAAACCCATTAGGTATTTCTTTTATAAAATGATCGCAATAAAATAACAGATTTTGTAAAAAAAAATGATAGGAATGTACATATTCTCCCGAAATTCATCAACTACCAATCACGTTTCGTCTATTTTTCGCCAGACTCATAAACAGCCCATCACATTTCGCCTTGTAACGTCTTGATGACGAGCCGGACGAGCGAAACGAGAAAGAAAGTAATCCGAAAATTATTTTGCCGACAAATTCAACATTAACACTGGGAGTGTCAATAAAGAAGCGAACTCTGACCATCGAAAACAGCGAATATGATTAAGAAAACGCTTAAACATTGCTAGAATCAGCCGCCTCAGCGTCTGGCTCATGGTTTCAGAGCAAATACATGAAAAACAGTCTTGGCCGTAAAAAGCCGCTGAAACTGAAGCTTCCGAAAAAATGTTTTCATCGGCAGACTTGGATTATATATCGAGAGCTCTTGGGTATTTTACTTCATATCGACAATGTCCTTTTCTTTTACCAAGTGAGTTCATCAGGCAAGAAAATGAAAGGTATTTGAACAGAATGTTATTCCGTTTTAATATCGTTTTCAAAACGTCTACTTTCCAAATCACGTTGTTTTGTTACCATATTAAAGTACAAACCGCCGTATATTTTAGCGAGTTTAGCTTGGTTCTTGAACACAACAGGGCCAGAAAACAATTTCAGGCTTGGTTATAGTTCTCTCACAATATATAAACATAGTGTTGTTGTTTTTACTGCCTTAAAAAGACTCGAAGACGGTGCTTTTGAACTTTAAGATTCGTTCAAGAAATTATTTGTTTGCTTGTAATTGGACATTTGGTTCTTCGCCCTCGCTTATTTAAACGTTTCCCTGTTGAAGCCCTTATACATACCTATATATACTTACCAATAATATTTTAGTAATTTCAATGCTATTTTATTTGTGTCAGTACTAATAAAATTAGATTAAAGTCTATAAAAGGCGTCACTTAAAATTGCTGCAAATTTACTGTGTTTCGATAGCCTGATCCAAACATGGGTATTGACCAATCAGCGCTTGCGTATAGCATACATGCTATTTTATAATAGTATAGACCACTTTCATAATGGCCACCACTTTAAATATTCTTTTATGTGCATCTAAATAAGCCTTCCTAGCCTCGTTATGAAGCAAAGATTCTTTTGAATTGCAGACACACAAACGAGGCTAGAAAGGCTTATTAAGATGCACATAAAAGAATATTCAAATTAGTTACTATTATGAAAGTGGTCTATATCCAACCTTACTATATTTCGATTTGTGTTTCAACGCTGCCTACACAGCACACTACTTTGATTTCACTATCCAAGTACTAGTCCCATTCGAGCGGACAAACCTTCAGCGGTGAGAGCCAAAGCACTAATAGCTAGTGCCGCCCGTGCTTCCCTGCATGTCTGGAGTAATAAGTACTCCCTGCCTATATAACTGCAGTACAACAGATATACGCGCTCAAGACCCACAACCCACAATCCCCAAGTGCGATATTGCGTAAAGGCCGACCATTGCGATTATTCGCACAAAAACCAAGGCTATCGATACCGTGCTACAACACCGAAACACCTGCTACCGTCTCCCTTTTTAAGAAAGAAAGGCTTCTGCTTAATAGGACCCTCATGCGATTTTTCTCATGCTCATATTTCCACCATAAGAAACAGAAATTCCCCTTTTTTGGAAAAGCGTCAAGATTTGGTGGGGCCTCCTTGGATGATGCAAACTAGCTATGTATTCTTCGCACCCTCGACCTTTGATGGAAGTCCCTACATATCCCCCCAGGTATCAGCTCTACCAAGATTACGGAGCCGTTCTTAGAAGATATCGTCAGTTTTGTGGGAGCTGTGTTGGAAGGTCTACCCTCGTTATGAGACCCAGGTCGAGGAACGTATGTAACGTAATTGATGTTCCCCTAGTCCCTTCAGCCACGATACCAAAGAAGTGGTCTAAATCTGCATTTGTTCCATTGCTGCTTTCTAACGTGATGTCGCTGGTCCCAAAGATCGACGAAGTGTGTTTTGTCACACTCTATGCAAATTATGACTTTGTATGTTTGGTAGAAACTTGGTTAAAGAGTCATATCCATAAGAATGTTGTCGCCTTGGATGGATACAATCGTCTTCGCAGAGACAGATACGAAAGGATACATGGGGGAGTTTGCATGTATATCAAAGATACAATCAAGTCTGCAGTCCTAGAGAAATACTTCGTTTGAAGTACTGTGGGTTAATATACGTCCAACCAGACTGCCAAGGGGCTTTAGTAATTTGGTCATAGGGACAGTTTATCATCCACCATGTGCGGACATCTCTGCAATGCTGAATTATTTATTTAACCGTCTATCACAGATTGATTCATGTTTCAGTGGCCTTATTATCCTGGGTGATTACCTACAGTTTAAGGCAAATTATAACCTTTCCAACGCGCGGAGACAACACACTTGACCTTGTTCTCACCGACCTCGATGCTTTCTACGATCTCCCTACTAAGCTCGCCCCCTTTGGACTCTCGGACCACTCGTCTATCGAAGTCAAACCCAAAAATAGATCTCAATTAAATCTCCAGGATGCGCCAAATTTTAAGGACATCTCTGCAATGCTGAATTATTTATTTAACCGTCTATCACAGATTGATTCATGTTTCAGTGGCCTTATTATCCTGAGTGATTACCTACAGTTTAAGGCAAATTATAACCTTTCCAACGCGCGGAGACAACACACTTGACCTTGTTCTCACCAACCTCGATGCTTTCTACGATCTCCCTACTAAGCTCGCCCCCTTTGGACTCTCGGACCACTCGTCTATCGAAGTCAAACCCAAAAATAGATCTCAATTAAATCTCCAGGATGCGCCAAATTTTAAGGTGAAAGCAAGGGACCTACGTCCAAGCTTTCGTCTGGCAATGCGCAAGTACCCTGAATAAAGTTGAGATCATGAAGTAATGCTCGTAACCACACTGCTTCTTGACATGCAAGGGATGCTGCAACATATTCGGCTTCTGTTGAAGGTAAAGCTACGATACTTTGTCGTTTACTAGCCCAGCTAATAATTCCACCACACAAAGAAAATAGATATCCCGACTGAGATCTCCGTCCATTTGGGTTACTACCCCAATCAGCGTCAACAAATCCAGATACTCGTACTGTATCTAGCTTCGAACCGTCGAATTTAATTCCATAATCCATTGTCCTTTAATGTAACGCAGGATTCGCTTTGCTGCTTTCCAGTGTTCAAGTCCTGGGTTTGAACAGAATTGACTAACTACTCCTAAAGCATGTGCAAGGTCAGGTCTTGTACCAGTTACTGCATAGGTCAGACTACCAACAAGTGCTTGATACTTTGGTCTTCTCTATCGGATCTCCCTCATTCGGCAATAACTTTGTGCTTTGATCAAGAGGAGTTGAGACTGGTTTGCAATTCTCCATTCCAAACTTCTTTAGTAAGCTTGTGAGATACTTGGTTTGATGCAGCAGCATGAGCTTCTTGTTTCGTTTGCGTTCGATGTGGATTGCAAGCCAGTAGTGGACTTCTCCAAGATCTTTAATTTCAAATCGGCTCTTCAAAGCTTCTTTCTTTCTGCGCAACATCTTCTTACTGTTACTTGCTTAACAAGTCATCAACGTACAAGGCTACCAACACGAAACTGTCTCCCTCTCGCTTTATGTAGAGACATGGGTCGGACTTGCACTGTACATACCCTGAATTCTTGAGAAATTCATTGTACCAACATCTAGATGCTTGCTTTAAACCATAGATGCTTTTGTTCAACTTGCAAACCAAATGTTCTTGGCCTCTCTCAACATACCCTTCAGGCCGCGTCATGTAGATTTTTTCTTGTAATTCTCCGTTAAGAAATGCTGTGGAAACATCCATTTGATGAACTTCTAAGTTCAACTGATTTGCTAATGCGAGGATCGTACGGACTGATGTGTAACGTGCTACAGGAGAAAGTGTTTCCTCGTAGTCTAGACCAGCTTCTTGTGAAAAACCTTTCGCAACAAGACGAGATTTTATGTCGCTCAGTAGATCCATAAGCGTTGTATTTCACTTTGAAAACCCACCGACAATCAACTGCATTGCGTCCTTCCGGGAGTGGTCCAAGTGTCCAAGTGTTATTCTTTACGAGAGATGAGTATTCATTGTCGAGAGCTTCTTTCCATTGTGCTTTATCAGGTGAAGTTAAAGCTGCTTCAAGTGTTGTAGGCTTTTCAGAAATACCCTCTGTACTAGTGATTGCACCATCTCTATAGGGTGGCATTCTACTTCGCTCTGAACGGCGTGGCAATTGTTCTGACTCTCTTTTATGGTTGTCAGCTTCTTGTACTTCAGTTTCTTCTTCAGCATCGTCATTGGTAATTACACTTTGATCTTCATTTACTGGCTCCTCTGGCAAATCTTCTGTCGCTTGCTTGTCAGCTTCTTGTTGGTTGCTTTCCTCAGCATCTTCATGGCGAACTACACTTTGTTGTTTCTCTTGGTGTACTGTGGCGCTGTGACACGTTCGTCAAAGTTATTCTCCTCAAACAGGACATCTCTGGATAAATGCACTTTTCTTGCTTTAGGATCCCATAGTCTATATGCTTTGCTCTCTAGGCTATATCCAATGAAAATGCATTTCTTTGATTTAGCGTCCCACTTTCTGGTTTCTTTGGCGATGTGCATGTAAGCGTTGCACCCCAAAACTTTCAAATTCGAAATATCTGCTTTCTTGCCCATGAAACTCTCGTAAGGGGTCATATTCTACACTGCAACGGTTGGACTACGATTTCTAAGCATAACTGCAGTTGCCACAGCTTCACCCCAATACCCATAATCAAGTCCTGCATTGTGCATCATTGATCTTGCTGCTTCTTGTATGGTTCTGCTCATTCTCTCGGCGACTCCATTCTACTGTGGTGTTCGAGGAATGGTGAACTGCCTCTGGATTCCTTTCTTGCGGAGGTAGTCAACAAATACTTTCGAGGTGTATTCTCCACCATTTTCTTAACGCAAGATCTTGATATTCTTTCCAGTCACATTCGTAACCATTGCTTCATACTCCTTGAATTTCTCAAAGACTTGATCTTTATGTTTCATGAAGTAGACTGTTGTGAATCTGGACTTATCAATGAATGTTGCGAAGTAACGATTTCCTCCATGACTCTTCATTTGTATTGGACCACAAACATCGCTATGTACAATGCCTATAGGATTTCGGTTGCTCGACTTGTTCTTTAAGAACTGGCATCCTTTTTTGCTTGCCCTTTGCACAACCATCGCAAAACGTTGATTCTTGTGAAGACTTGAATTTCAAACCTTGGACAAGTTCCTCGTCTCGTCGCTTTCTCAGGTGCTTTAAGCCCAAATGTCCGTATCTTTGGTGCCATAAATGTTCTGAGCTCTCTCCTGTGGCAGCGTCGACATTATGTGACTTTTCCTTCATTTCAGGGACATCAAAAACAAAGAGGTTATCACTCACTTTACCAGAACCCACCAGATTTCCATTCTTGTTTATGATGACACACTTTTGCTGATCAAACGACATAGAATGACCTTTCTCGGTGATGGGCCTGATGGCACTAACAGAAAACAGATTTTTGGCTAGGTCTAGCACATACAAAACATCTTGTAATTTAGCTGGCTTGTAATTCTCGCCAACTTTGACTTGTAACCAAACTGACCTTTTTCCAAGTGCTTCCATTACTCGGTTGTCTCCCAAGCGTACTTTCCCTGGAGTAGCAAATTCGACATAATCTTCCATTGAATCCTTTTGATGAGACATGTGCTGTGAAGCGCCTGAATCTATATACCACGTCGAACTGTTGTTGTTGGCATGTTTGGAGCTCCAAAATAAAGTGTGTTGTTCCAACGGTAACAGTAGATTTAGTCGCACAAGACGCATTGGCTTGAGTTCCTTTCTTTTCTTGAGGTTGGACTTTCTTCGGTTTCCGGCAATCTCTAGCCCAATGACCTAGTAACCCACAATTGTAGCATTTCTCTTTCTTCTTACCTTTAGGCTTTTCGTGTTGTTTACCTTTCGATGTGAGAAGAGCTTTCTCTGTATTGTGAGCAGGAGGAGAAATTTCTTTACGCTTGTGTTCTTCCTGAAGTAATCTTGCAGTGATGAATTCCAGTTCTAAATCCTCAGCGCGAGACTCCAAAGCCATATTAAATTATTATACGAATACATAACAACGTTGCAACTTGATCATCTTCGGAAATTGGAGCGCCTACAGCCTCAGGTTTTTTTGCCAACGCTTTCAACTTGTTAATATGTTCCGTCATCGTATCGTTTTCGGCCATTGTCATTGTAAAATATCTCTTACGCAGAAATAACTTATTCGCTAACGCGTACGATTTTACCTCGTAGTGGCTTTCCAGTTTACTCCAGGCTTCCTTTGAAGTGTTCGCAGATCGAACCAACGCTATGTTCATCTCCCAGAGATAAACAAATCGTCGCTAGCGCTTTACGGGCACGTCGTTGAAATTGTCGTCGTTGAGCTTCAGTAGTTCCTTCTTCTACCTCATCGCCAGTCACGATGCCCCAAAGATCCTTGTCTTCAAGAACCATTTGCATTTTGAATTTCCATAAATGAAAATTCGTTCCATTGAACTTCTCGATGCGAGACAACGCCGTTTCTTCGTTTGAAGCCATGCCAACATTCTCAGGTTACTTTCGCAAATAAGTGTCCTACATCCAAGTTGCCCAAACTTAGCTCTGGGCCCATAACCTGTTAAAGTATAAGTTTAACAGTGTAGAAAACGCGTGACGCTTTTGAATGGATTGTGAATCGGCCGACTACGCCAGAAACTCTGGAACAGTCACCATGTATCCACGCGGGTCAAAGGCAAGATCTACCGCGCAATCGTGCTATCCACCCTACTATATGGAGCGGAGACCTGGACAGTGTACAAACGACAGGTGAAAAAGCTGCATGCCTTCATGATGCGACATTTGCGTTCGATCATGAGGATAACCTGGAAGGACAAAGTGACAAACAAGGAAATACTCGATCGGACAGGGCTGCCCTCTATGGAAGCTAGATCTTTTAATCAAGAAGAATCTCCGGTGGACTGGTCACCTCGTGAGGATGCCGTCAGACAGGCTGCCAAAGCAGATCCTCTATTTTCAACTGTCTTCTGGTCACAGAAAGAGAGGACGCCCTCGTCTCCGGTTCAAGGATACCATCAAGAGAAACCTGAAGCTGAGAGACATCAAGACCGACTCACGGACGTTACTCTCACAGCAGAGAGCAGAATGGAGAGCGGCGATCAAGTAATGGAAACAGTCTTTGTCGCATTTGCGACCAACAGCATGATGATGATGATGACATGATGTATAAAGTTTCAACAACATAAGATAACTACAGAGTAGTTATCGATGGAGCAGTGGTTAACCAGGTCGAGTCTGTGAAAGTACTAGGTGTAACCATCCAAAATGACCTAAAATGGAATGCTCATGTTGAGACAACAGTAAAGAAAGCTGTAAAAAGACTGTATTTCTTATCACAGCTTAAACGAGCCAAAGTTCCATCTGACGAGTTGGTGCTCTTTTACACCGCATGTATCCAATCCGTACTTTTGTATGCTTGTCAACTATTCCATTACAGTTTACCTGACTCTCTTAGCCTCTCTTTAGAAAGAGTTCAAATGAGGGCTTTGCGCATTATCTACGGATACGATTTACATTATAGTGAAGCCCTTTCTCTGTCAGGTCTAAATACCTTAACACAACATCGAGAACATCTATGTCAAACCTTTTTTAATAAAATCATTTCAAACGATCGTGATAACTTACATAGCTTTCTCCCATTTAACAATAGTCATCCAACGGTTAAATTACGTAAGAAAAGATTATTCACGTTGCCGAGATGTCGAACTAACAGGGTTCCTAGACACTTTCATCAATGCTAGTGTGCGACATTACAATTCGTTATGAGAGTCATACGCATAAAATTTTAGATTTGAACAATAGTAAGGAAATTGTAATTATTATTATCTTAGTGTTTTTTTTGTTGGATTTTTTTTTATTATACTTGTATTTTATAATATTATTTTTTTATATTATTCTAACACTTTATGTAAACCTTAGCAATTCAGTGTATGCTGTTATTAAGGTCTCAATAAACCCATCTATCTATCTATCTATCTATCTACAACAACAACAACAACAACAACAACAACAACAACAACAACAACAACAACAACAACAACAACAACAACAACAACAACAACAACAACAACAACAACAACAACAACAACAACAACAACAACAACAACAACAACAACAACAACAACAACAACAACAACAACAACAACAACAACAACAACAACAACAACAACAACAACAACAACAACAACAAGTAAGCCCCTCGGAGAGCGTCTGGATAAATAACTACCTGTCAAGATGATTGATGATGTTCTCTTATTTTCGCTCGTTAACCTCAATTAATATTAACACATTTGTTGCGTTGCAAGTTGAAGAAAAATGTTGCCCGTAATACCTCACCTTATCTGACCTTAACCTTATATAAGGGACACTATCGAATACGCAAAACACTGGAGTCCTGACACACAACCGCCACCAAAGACGCCGACAATAACTCCCGACCGCTACCAGGAATACTCCATTCTTTTACGAAAATAACGCCGCCCATTATATTTTGTTTTTGCGGCATTTTCTTTGTTATTTGATCATTTTGCTACGTCTATATATTATATAAGACCTTAATTGGGTTTTTTCTTCTTATTCATCATTCTCCTGTTGAAGGCTGTAATGTTGTCGGATAGCCAAAAGTTCGAATAAAATAAAAAATTTTGGTCAGGGAACGTTTATTTACCTTTAACTTTGATCTGACTTTTATAGTCGAAAGGACGGAGTTTTAAGGACGCTGTGAGATATGTCTTACCAAGGCTACTAGCAGAACCGATTACTCATTGTCTTCATTATTTTCACTTAATCAAGGTACGTCATTTGTCATTTTTTTGAGAGAGTTTTAGTTTTTAGAGAAGTGATCTATACAATATGAGGGGCCGAACTGTATGGGCATTTACAACGACGAGTCGAACGAACCCACACATGTAATTGTTTAGGTTTATCAGTAATCTTTAAGATGTAAGCTGTTTTTAAACATCTGAGAAAATCGATCGGGACGCTTATGTAAATCAGGACGACTTTGTATCCGGTTTAGAACACCTGATTAAATTTCTTACCTTAATTATTACTGAATTGGATAGTTACAATTACAATGAGAACGACAGCGAAAGGGACAGCGACAATTACATTTACATTTACAATTACATTTACAATTACGTTTACGATTACATTTACGATTGCATTTACAATTATATTTACAATTACATTTACAATTACGTTTACAATTACTTTCACATTTACAATCACATTTACAATTACATTCACAATTACATTCACAATTCAAACTAGAAATACATAAGCGCAACAATTAACCCCTCTCCCGCTTTTACTTACGTTTACGTAAATACCCCCACCCCCGATTAAAATAAGCACACCATGATCAGTTTTTGTATACAAGTATAACCCCCGCCCCTCCTTTACATCCTGCTTTATACATATTTCTATATTGACCAATTTCCAAAGCAATGTTTTATTCCAAAATATATAGCAGTGGTTGAGGATAAACTACAGCCACGTCCTATTAGCGCGAGAAACTGATATATAAAGGTGACTGTTAAATTGTTTTAATATAATTCCTATGTTGAACCTCAAAGAACATCAGCACAGAAAACATAGGTACGCAATGCGTACATGCGTCTACGTTTAGGGCTACAGTATACATCGTTTGCAATCACGTGACATTGGACGCGACCTTCACGATCGGAAATTGCGGCTGTCGAAGCTCGCAAAATACGGGCTGACCCGTATTAGCTACGCATGCGTAGAACGAATATCTTGCGTGTAAACGTCATCAATACACGCGAGACCAAGCGAGGCTGGCGCGAGATGAATGAGGAGCGAAGGAGCGTTGTGGTACATGTGGGTTCATACGATAAAATAGGAAAATAAAGGATAATAATGGATCCGCTGAAGAGGATACTAGGGATATTGTAGGATATCAAGCATTTGCTGACTTGAAATCAAATATGGCGGAAAAATTAGACGAAGATCAACAATCCTGGACAAAAGTAAACATCACACTTTCATGATTTCACAACTTTTTTCTCTGTCTCCCTTTTATGTTACTATTTTTCTTTATCTCTGCTCCCCCCCCCCCCCCCCTGGAAAGCCTGTACAAACTGTGTGGAATACGAAACCCTAGATAAGATTTACTATAAAATTCACTATAAAAAGGGGGGAGGGGGGAACACTGACGTTTGAAAAAATTTAACGCTCGTGTCCTACAACTTTTGGCCATGATTGAAGGTGCGATGTAGTGTCATAACTGCCCCATGAAAGTGGCCGATTTTCTATACGATTTCCGATCATGGGTTGATTTTCGTTAATTTCCGATACCCTTGCTAAAACAAACATTTTCCTCGTGATACATATGATTTAATAGCAACTATAGTAATTGCGATAAGATATAACCATGCAACTACTATAGTAAGTAAACCCACATCATATGCACCAGAAAGAAAATTGAATCGATTATTCAGATCATATGAATGGTCTTTGATTGACCTAACCATCAAAGATACTGGCAGTGTAATTAATATAAGATTAGTAGAGCACATAGCAATATACCAAAACAGAAAATGGACAATTAAATTAGATAAATTAAAATAGCTAATGCACCTCTTTTTCTTTTGTTTGCGGAAATTTCTTTTGTTGTCACCTCCGTTGAAGTCAAACCGGGTATGATTAGTTCTAATCAACAAGTGAACTGCCCATATATAGCCAAAAACAAAATCAAGACAAAGAAAAAATCAATCAAAGTTCTCTGATAGTTGAGATCTTTATTCACCCTCCATAGTTGATTGGGTTTGTTTTATGTCAACTCGTCACTTCGTCTATATATTCATTTTTACTAATCCTACCTCCGTTGATGTCAATATATATATATATATATATATATATATATATATATATACATACATACATACATACATACATACATACATACATACATACATACATACATACATACATACATACATACATACATACATACATACATACATACATACATACATACATACATACATACATATATATATATATATACATATATATATATATATATATATATATATATATATATATATATATATATATATATATATATATATATATATATATATATATATACACATACGTATATATGACCCGAATTAGGGGTTACCTTCCAAATGTTGTGTTTATTGTTGCCCATATTTGGGTTACCTATGCGGTCACGTGAAAGACTGAAGGTCGTCGTCTCGAGGTTGTTAAGGAGAGAGTCGAAGGGATTTTACATGTATTGGAGAGTTTTGACATTGTGAGTCTAATAAAACTATTTTTGAGTATTGGTGAGTGTGTGTGCCGGGACGATTCGGTACATAGTGGTGCCGTGACCAGGATTTACAACAATTTGCGAGCTACTGTACAAAAACGAAGTGTATTCAAATGAACAATTATGGCGGACGAACACAACGCAGATAAACAAGAAGAAACAGATCGTAGGGAGGATGCAATCAATAAGGAAATAGCGAAGTTAGAATATTACTTGGAAACAACGGACGAGCTTATCGAACAGCAGGATTATGAAGGAATTCAGTTGGCTGTTAAACAAGCGTCGAAAATTACGAGCAAACTGTCGGATCTTATTTCTCAGTTAGAAGAATTTAAAATTGATAGTGGTATTTCTTCAAGAGCGGTACGCCAGTGGAAGAAGGACGTTAAGTCTAGATATTCGAAGTTGCTGCAGGACAAGGACAAACTGTCTGAGGCGCTGTCAGAGATGAAACAGAAAACACAAGACGAAACTGAGCGACGGAAATGGGAAACAAAACAACAACTCGAAGACGCCATTATACAAGAGAGACAACAACAAGAACGACAACTTTGGGAGGAGAAGCTAAAGGCCGAGTTAGAAGTGACGGAAAAGAAAATTAAAATGGAAATGGAAGCGAAATCTACAACCGCTAAGCTGCCAAAGCTGAAAATAACCCCTTTCAAAGGAACAGCGTCGGATTGGATTCGCTTTGAGAATATATTTTTGTCACAGGTCGATCGAAAACCGATATCTGCAGAAGAGAAGTTTGGATACTTGTTGGAACTGGTTAACTCCAAGGTAAGAGACAGACTTTCTAACCTTAAACCAAGTGATGAGGGTTACAAAACTGCGTGGAACAGATTGAAAACAGAATTTGGGCAAACCAAACAAGTAATAAATGCACACATGGAGGAAATAATCGGATTGCCAGTGATTAAGGGAAATAACTGTGAAAAAATCCGAGAATTTTATGAGAAGCTTAGCAAGAGTTTCGATGCTTTACAATCCCTGGGGAAGATAGCATGTTAAAGGGATTTGTAATGACTACTTTGAATAAACTACCACAAAGTAAACCTGACCTTGTGAGAACCGATGAGAGCTGGGAAGAGTGGGGTATGAAGGAGTTGCTTGACAATCTCCAGAGGTGGCTGACCAGAAATAAAGTTGTTGCAAGTTCAAGACAAAAGGAAGAAACTTCCAAGAGAGAAAGAAATTGGTTCACACAGAAAGGTGGTGAGGAGCGACGGTCAAAGCCGAAGCCGAAGACCCCAGAATGTATTTACTATCGAGAGCAGCATTGGTCTGAATGTTGTCAAGTGGTAAAGGAACTTGTAGATCGTAGGAAGTTCTTTGCTGACAACAAGCTCTGCTACAATTGTGGCCAGGCTGGCCATCCAGCAATCAAATGTCATGGGCGAAGCTGTTTCAAGTGCAAGAGAAGACACCATACTAGCTTGTGTGACGCAAATGCTGAGGTTGTTCATACTGGATTTTTTGCCCCAGTGGAAACAACGCTACCACCTATCATTCCAGTGAAGATCCAAGGTGTTACCCTGTGGGCATATTTGGACACAGGAAGTGGAAGGAACTTTATATCTCAAGATGCTATCAGAAGGCTCAAATTATCTCCTGTTTGTCATGAAATTCGCAATCTTGTTACAGTGAGTGGTACAAAGAAGCAATCTATGCCAGTGTTCAACCTGAATATGGATTCTCTAGATGGCAAAACCAGAGAAAGAATTGAAGTTACTGGAACCAAGATGCGTAATTTCACAACAATCCGAAGACCAGATATGGATGTGCTAAAGTCGAAGTTTGACCACACAAGAGATAAAGTATTTTACAAGAGCTCTAGCAACGAGTACCCAATACATCTCATCATTGGAGATAACACGTTCAGTCGTATCAAGACCCAAGAAATCTACAAGAGTAAACCAGAACAGCCAATAGTAGAGGGAACAGCATTTGGCTTGGTGATACATGGTGGAGACCATCCAGGCAAGTTGTGTTTTTATGCGAGAGACACAAATGACTACAAGAACTTGTATAGCCTTGATGTCCTTGGAGTGGAGGACCGGGGTGAGAACGACCAGTCAGATTTTTACACAGAGTTTATGGAAGGGATCAGAAAAAATCAAGAGGGAAGATATGAAGTAAAGATTCCCTGGATCCCTGGCACTCATCTTACAAACACAAATGAGGCACAAAGCCGAAGACGAATGCAAAATGTGATGAGAAAGGTTAAGAAAGATCCACAATTGGAACAAGAATATCAAAAAATTGTCTTGGACCAGCTACAGGAAGGAATCATTGAAGGAGTTCCAGATCAACCCACCGGAGATCGAGTGTTTTATTTACCGCATAAGCCAGTGGTCAAGGAGTCAGCAACTACCACCAAAGTAAGAATGGTGTTCGACGCCAGTGCAAAGCCCAACCCTATGGCACCAAGTGTGAACGAATGCATGCATACTGGCCCTGCATTGCAACCATTGTTATGGGACATTATGGTGAGAGCACGGATGACTCCTTGTTTGTTAATCGGTGTTAGTATAATTTCATAGTGGAAAAGAGGCTTTCCAGCTTTCTGATTGGTCCGCTCGGCGGTGAATCTGAGGTGATAGTCACCGCCTAGCGCGGTGACTATTGCATCACAAGAAATTGTTCTTCAAAAGTAGTTTTGGAAAAGAGACTGGTACTTATTTAACACTGCACTGACTTTACTCGTTTCAGTCTCCCCCTCGGAGTTGTCATTTTGAATTATGAGATTTAGAATTTGTCGATTCATTGAACTGTTGATTTTTTTTTCAAAATGGTGTCTGTAGTTTTTGAAACAAACAAAAGAGCATAATACTGAAAATATTTATCACTGAGATGTTGTACATATCAAATATCATAAAAACAAAACTTTGTAAAGGTAAGCAAGTATATTTTCTATAATTCTTCGTATTTTCTAGCAAGTTTTGGTTAGGTTTTGGACTTTTGCTCGTAGCGATGTTTTCGAAAACTGAGTGAAGAACATAATGAACATGAATTAAGTGGAAAAAAGTCTGTATCACAGAAGCCAAAACACCAGAATAAAAGTCTTTTTAGCATATATTTGAATGTATGTACAAGTTCAGTTCCAAAGTAGGATGTTGTTTACTCTTTTTTTTTAAAATTATTTACTGACAAAGACTGTGGCTTGCTAACATCGTCTGTGAATAACCAGAATCACCACTGCTAAAATGAAAGCAGTTGCCTAAAAGTTTTTGTTTCATGTGATTGGTTTTTATCAACCTCTGAAATTATACTAAAACAATTGGTCACCTCAGTCTCGGTGACTATCGGTGTATTTACCTCGCCGCTTCGCGGCTCGGTAAATATTCACCGATAGTCACCTCGACTTCGGTGACTAATTGTTAAATATCCAGAAAGCATTTCTGCAGATTGGGCTGAAATCAGAAGATAGGGATGCATTCCGCTTTCTATTCAACCTAGCTGGAAAGGAGGAACATTTCCGACTGACACGAGTGCCATTTGGAGCTGAGGCGAGCCCGTTTCTCCTGGGAGCAACACTACAACATCATTACAACCAGCAGGTAGATCAACTAGAGCATACCCTACATGACCTCAGAACCAACACCTATGTCGATAACTTGATGAAGACTGGTTACACCCCAAAGGAATTAGAAACATTCAAGAATGAGGCAAGCATCATTTTGGAGAGTGGAAAGTTCCCGGTACACAAATGGGAATCGAACATTCCAGCAGTCGAGAGTGACAATATGCCAAATCCTGGGAAGATCCTCGGGCTAAGATGGGATAAACAGGATGACACCTTACAAATCCAAGCACCGAAGAGGATCGAAGGAGAGCGAGTTACAAAGAAATCTATTCTAAGCTTATTGGGGAGCGTCTGTGACCCACTTGGTGTCATCTCACCTACAATGGTAGAGGGGAAGCGTGTATATCGGGAGGCCTGCGATGAGAACCGAAATTAGGATTCGGAGGTGTCTTCAGTACTGACCAAGGACTGGCTGAGGTGGACAAGACAACTGCGAACTGTAAGAATTCCCAGAAGCCTAATCAATGAGTGCAAGAGAGTCAAAGCAATACAATTACATATGCAAGTAAGCTAGCCTGCTGCACCACGACAATTGCAGTAGTTGAACAAGAATCAGGGACCGTGAAGGGACTTTTGACATCTCAATCCCGTATTTCCAAGCGAAACACGTCAATACCCCGGCTAGAATTGGTTAGTGGGCAAATGGCCGCAAATCTGGCAAGGAATCTAACCAAGGCTCTTACAAGTTGGCCCGTCTCTTCGGTTACTGTGTGGATGGACAGCATGGTAGCTTTTTATTGGATATCAAGCCCAAATAGACCTTGGAAGGTGTTTGTAGCCAATCGAGTGAGGAAGATTGCCGAGATAACAGATGAAGTTGGAATTCAGTGGAAGCATTGCCCATCAGAGAAAAATGTTGCAGATCTTGGTAGCAGAGGGGCAACTCTAGACCAAATGGAACATAGCCAGAAATACGCGACATGCTATTGCGCAATACCCGCAAGGCAAGTCAATTCAGTCAAATGCGTGTATAAAATTGTAAGCGATCGGGCAAAAATGTTAAAATAATCGGAGAAAATTTACAGATTCACGAAATGCGAAACTATCCCTGAGTTAAACGAATGTTTATCGACATAACAAGCTAAAAATTTTTCGCTATTTGCTCAAAATGAGGTGTCCCCCAGACGATTTGTATATCGTCGTTGATTCACGTCGCTTTAGTCTTGAATGTTGGCCATTTACACCCAAGTCCGTGTGAGAAAATGCGTTTATACGGCAAACCATACACGAATGTCGACATGTTGCATGAAGAAGAATGGCCGCCACAGCCCAAGTTGAAGTGCACGCGATCAGCAACTGAAGAGGAGAAGTGTGTAAAAGAGATAATCGCCTATACACCAGAGAAGATACCAGATGAATGGGAACAGTTGTTAATGTGTAAGCGGTACTGGACTACCCTCAGGACAACAGCTTGGTGTTTGCGGTTCGTGCACAACAGTTTAGCCAAAGTGAGAGGGGTGAAGAAGACTCAAGGTCCATTGTCAACGGAAGAAATCCTAAGCGCCAGAAACAGCTGGGTGAGGAAGATACAGAGATCCATACCTGAAGATACAGAACGTCCTGGCTGGAGACTCGACAGGGACAGTGAAACGAACATACTTAAGTGCGTGGGAAGAATTCGAGGATACACACCAATCTACCTGGAAGATGGATTATTCGCCCAAAAGCTGATCAGATATATCCACGAGCAGTCATTACATCTTGGAACAGCCAGCACCATGGCAGCCATAAGAGAAGACTGGTGGATTCCCCATCTCAGGTCATTGGTTAAGAAAGAAATCCGTCAATGCCATATCTGTAGAGTATTCTCCACAAAACCTTATGGAAAGCCAGACACAACTGCACTTCCACAGCTTCATACCCAAGCAGGTAGACCTTTCCAGACGACCGGTGTTGATTTTGCAGGACCATTGGTTTACAAGATTAACAAGAAGGAAGATGGGGAAGCATCTATTATCATTTTTACCTGTTCCGCGATTCGAGCCGTCCACCTTGAGGTTACCAAGAGCCAAACAGCAGCAAAATTTCAAACGAAGCTGAATTCTTTCATAACACGGAGAACGAGACCTCAACGCATCGTGCCAGATAATGCAGCGGTCTTCAGAGCTACAGCACAGTGGATTAGAAAGATTAGAAGGAGTGAGAAGCTTCAGGATTTCCTAGCCAAACAGGAGATCACTTGGCAATTCAATCTGTCAAAATCTTCCTGGTGGGGAGGAATGTACGAGAGGATCATAAAGGAAATCAAGAAAACGCTGTACAAAACACTGGGAAAAACACATCTTACATTCGAGCAGCTGGTCACCATCGTCATGGATATCGAAAGACATTTAAATAATCGCCCATTAACCTACATCGAGAGTGACGGAGGGGAGGAACAGGTACTGACACCAAATACCATCATGTGGGGACACGAATCTTGCATCTTCGAAAATCTAGAGGCGGAGGACGCAGACGCGAGAGAACATGCCTGGTCTCGTTGGAAGAAGCAGTACATCCACAGCCTCGTTGAATCCCATCGCATGGTCAAAGGAGACGGACAGTTACCGAAAGTGGGAGAGGTCGTATTGGTTTTAGGAGATGAGAAAAACAGAGCGCTTTGGAAGAAAGGAAAGGTACTGCGCCATATCAGAGGAAGAGACGGGGTAGTCAGAGGAGTAGCTCTACTGCACAAAGGACATCAGATAGAACGACCAGTCCAATTGGTATGCCCCTTGGAGATCCGAAGCGTGCGTTCTGAAGAAGCTGAAGCACCTGTTACGCCAGAGGTAGTACAACGCACTGTGCCAAAGAGACAAGCAGCCAAGCAACCCAGAGAGAGAATCACACTATGTTTATTACAGGATGATGACTAATGTAGAACAAAGAGTATTATAAAAGTTGAGAACATGTATTAACTTTTAGGGGAGTGTGACCCGAATTAGGGGTTACCTTCCAAATGTTGTGTTTATTGTTGCCCATATTTGGGTTACCTATGCGGTCACGTGAGAGCCTGAAGGTCGTCGTCTCGAGGTTGTTCAGGAGAGAGTCGAAGGGATTTTACATGTATTGGAGAGTTTTGACATTGTGAGTCTAATAAAACTATTTTTGAGTATTGGTGAGTGTGTGTGCCGGGACGATTTGGTATATATATATATATATATATATATATATAGTTCAATCTACAGACACGTGTTTCGCTGTACTACAGCTTATCAGTGTAGCTTGGAACAATCTGAATGAATTTCATCAATTACTTATACACATGCGATCGTCGGTGACAACCGCATGTGGGACAGCATCGGTGAAGTACATTCAGATAGCGTGAAGTGCGCATGGGCCCAGAGTGCTCAAACTTCCTATAAACATCTCCCAGAATTTCTTTCCCACTCGCGTGTAATTTTGTGTGTTAGTGTACTCCACGCGTGTCGAGATTAAGTTACAGTTACAATTACAATTTTAATTACAATCGCCTTCACAATCACAATCACAAGTACAGTTACAATTACAAGTAAATATTACCAGGGTTAAGTCACGTTGGCCTGAAAAACAGAGAAGTACCTGTACATGCACTAGTACCTGTACATGCACTAGGTTAAAATTATACACCAAGCATTCGCTACGAAATACAATTACATTACGAAATTACATAAAATGTTGTCCCTAGTTGTTGTTGCAATAATTTGGAAGTGGTTGTTGATGTTTTGTCACATATAAATTACCCTCTCTCCTCCGCCGAGGCTCTAGTAAATTAGGCCGAGGCGATGGCGCGCGAGCAAAGGTGGGATTTTGCCGAGGAAGATCAGAGGCGTGCGGTAGACGATGGGAAGACCGAAAACGAGAAAAGTAGCCTCTGCCAGATAATGTACCATTCTCTGGACAAATTCGCGGTTCTCTGGTCATGGCAGACAGCGCCGATAGTTTGCACGAAGTACATTGTTTTCTTCAAGATCTAAGTCTGGAATGTACTTCTGGATGTTATTCTGAATTTTTCTATGGAAATCACCTGCGGAACGGATCGAAAAATTCGAAAGGCTGTCAGACTGACAAACGTTTATCGAACGTTGTCAACTGCCTGGAAGTTTTCCACTCCAGATTATTAAACTTGATAAACAAAGCCGACGAACAGCGCTGGAAATATTCTCGGCGCTAACTTTCTACGACATAATGGTGAAATCTGTGTTTACAACAGTTTGTCCTTTGAAATCAGTGATACTTCTATTTGCATATTCGAAACCGGAAAATCCTGTTCTTGTGTTACAATAACATTGTCTGGTTGAGAATTGTCTGGCAGCGATTTAAATGTGTCGTTTGTTTACAATTTATTGATTTCCGACTTTTGCATAGTAGATTTGATTATATATTGAAATCCTGAGTCTGGCGCCTAGTCCATCACGGAATTTGGGCGCCATATTGACATTATCTGGCAGAGGCTCATTTTCTTTCTCTCTTCCCATCATTCCCCGCGCTTCTCGTCTTCCCGTCCGAGTCTCTGCAGAGGAGAGAGTACATTACCGATCATCTTTACTTATACCATTTGTCTTAGACGCTATTGCGGACTACGCCAAGCGAAGACGAAAGAAGAAGCTTTTGCGAGGTAACAGATGCTTGATGATACCAGCTTACCTGGATTCAGGTATAGATCGTTTTCACACACGTGATCGATGGCCCCATTGGGATGGTGAAACAATACGAAGTATTTGAATAAGAATAGAGCTAAATCTCCAACGATAAAGATGGTACACCAATACGGCCACTATTTCATTGTTTTGGTACACAAATATGGCCGCCGTGACGTCAGATGAAAACGATCTACAGTGTGTATAAAAAAACCTGGAACGCTTAGAAAATGAATGAGTATTCTGTTCAAACAACCTATTGTAGTAGTTTGAAACCTCTAAACACCTCTGAGCCACGGATGCGTAAAAAACATACACGGTCTTATACACCTGGGAAATTAAGATAACTTGAAGTGTATATGCATGGTGAAAGTATTTAAAAGCTTTTTCTCTTCCTGTTTATAACTTATGTGCGGATTAATTTATAACGCAGCGCTTTTAGAGCTTTCAAACTACTACAATAGGTTGTTTTGAAAGAATACTAATTCATTTTCTAACGGTTCCGGGGGTTTTTTTATACACTGTTAGGCAAGCATAATTTATGCGATTTTGAAGAGGGAAAAGACAAACAATAGCTGCACAAAAACAACGAATTAGCAACAATCAAAACCAATGGATAGACAATAAACAGGCAGTTGGCCCACTGACCAAACAAACAAACAAACAAACAAACAAACAAACAAACAAACAAACAAACAAACAAACAAACAAACAAACAAACAAACAAACAAACAAACAAACAAACAAACAAACAAACAAACAAACAAACAAACAAACAAACAAACAAACAAACAAACAAACAAACAAACAAACAAACAAAAACCCGGCCAATTCTCGCTTTTATCCTTAACTAGTTGAGTAGTAACACTTGAGTAGATAACCCCCCCTCCAACCACCGACACAAAGGGATGCCGCCTTATTAATATTCAGCGTGACTCACGCACCGTGACTCACGCATGACTCACGCACGACTCCCGCATGACTCACGCCTGTGACATGATTGGACAAGACTAGGATAATTATAGTATACATGAAGTTATATAAATTGAATAATATGGAGACTTTGAATGTTATATTAACCTAAATGATCAAACAGTTTTATACACGTTTTTTGGCAATAAGTGTTAACAATTTTAAAGAGATATCGTTTACTTTGGCCTAGTTTGTAGAGGAACGAAACAGAAATGGATATTTTTTATCTTGAACCTGGTTTGTAGGAATTTAGCGGGTTTTTGGTTAAGTAATCTGAGTGTTATATAAATAAGTTTTGTGGAAACACCACGTAAAATATTTCTTTGCTAAGCTTTCGGCCTGTTGACTCAGGCCTTCATCAGAGCAATGACAACAAGTTGTTGGCTCAACTTGAGCCAACAACTTGTTGTCATTGCTCTGATGAAGGCCTGAGTCAACAGGCCGAAAGCTTAGCAAAGAAATATTTTACGTGGTGTTTCCACAAAACTTATTTATATTACTTTATCGCCATGAAAACGTTCAAAGAATTAATAATCTGAGTGTTATTTACGAAGAGATGAATGTTAACAGTTTTGGTCGAATTATCGCTTATCTAACCCTAGTGGATAGAGTATACGAATCCTTGGATGAAGAATCAATTCGAGAAGCCGTAAGAAGAACGATTTTAAGTGTGGAAATATAAAGCCAAAGCGGTTTATTACTTTGAAAGAAGAACGATTTTAAGTGTGGAAATATAAAGCCAAAGCGGTTTATTACTTTGAAAGCGTTGCTACGCTTTCTGTTACTAAGTGTGATATTTGCATATTTATCCTGAGTGCACGTGCAGGAGACAAAAGAGAAACTCATTAGGGGCAATTAAGAGGATTGGGCAAGTCTAGGCGAGAAAGTCATTAACAACACGCGTACATGTAATACAGAATTTAAACTATTTTATTGAGAAATATATCTTTACACAAAAAACTCTTGACTATTTAGTGATCTATCGGTAACACTAGCATATGGGCATACAGTACATCTTATAATCCGAAGGCATGGATCATGAGTCTTGAATTCTGTACCACAAACATTACATATCAGATTTCGAATAACGCATTTGTTAAAATATTTCCACAAACACTTAGGACACTCAATTACATGTGTAAAATTAACAGGATTCTGACAACGTTCGCAATCAACAGGTTCGTCAATTATAGAATTTTCTGATTCTATTTCGGTGTAATCTTTATCGTGTTCTGAATCTTCTTCGGAGGAAGTTTCTTCGTTTTCGCTCTCTGATTCTGTTTCTTCTTCTGCCTGCGCCAACACTGTCAGCACTCGAACATTTTCGATAAGGTTTTTGTCAATGTTAATGTCGGCGAGTCCTTTTACAAATACATTTAGACCAGCTGGTTGGGGAATTCCTGAGACGTAAGGTGATACGCAGTATTCTACCAATTCGGCTATTTTTGTGTTTGGTATAGTTCTTCCTTGATACACAATTTCTCCTTTGGGATTCCATGTTAAGTTGACATAGGACGCGAGTAAACTATTCAGCAAAGAAGACGCTGTCGCTTCATCGACTCCGTAGTCAAAGTGTGACAGTATTTCTTTAACACGAAAATCATCATGTAATCTTTCTCCCATCGTGTTCAGGGTTCGAATGAGGGTCTTTACAAAATATCGTTCTTTTATATTAGTTCTGCGAGTCCGTCTAAAACAGGACCAAGTAAGACATCAAGAAATCCTGCACCTTTTGAACCAGTATCTCCTTTTTTCTCATAAAACTACTTCGGGGACTAGCCAAAGTTGATATGTCGTCGCTGTAAGGCTTAACGTCTTCAAGCAAAGCAGGTGATAATTGATATTGCATTGACCAAAAGTTCAACATACAATCACAAATCCATCTAATTTGCTCGGGGCTTGCAGTCTCCAAGAGAGCTCGCTGTTGAATAGGTTCACTTGTACATAAAACTTCAAGAAACGGTCTGTGCTTTTTCATCAACATCTCATTTGATATTCAATGTCTAAATGAGGAAAACGCTACGAAAATACACATTTTAAGAGGAGGAGGAGGAGGAGGAGAAAGAAGAGGAGGAGGAAGAGGAGAAAGAGGAGGAGGAGGAGGGGAAAGAGGAGGAGGAGGAGAAAGAGGAGGAGGAGGAGGAGGAGGAGGAGGAGAAAGAGGAGGAGGAGGAGAAAGAGGAGGAGGAGGAGAAAGAGGAGATGGAGAAAAAGGAGGAGGAGGAGAAAGAGGAGGAGGAGGAGGAGAAGAAAGAGGAGGAGGAGGAGGAGAAAGAAGAGGAGGAGGAGAAATAGGAGGAGGAGGAGGGGGAGAAAGAGGAGGAGTAGAAAGAGGAGGAGGAGGAGGAGGAGCAGAAAGAGGAGGAGGAGGCGGAGGAGAAAGAGGAGGAGGAGGAGCAAATAAACACACACATACATACATACAAAAGCATTTAGCTTAAAAATATTTATTTCGGTTTTCGTTCAAACATTTACATATCAAAAGTTTTAGTAAGGTCTGCTTCTTAGATTATATTTAGGCGTTTTTATTTTAAAAGTAGCATGATAATCTTTCTTATCTTCTGATGATAATTGGGACACATCTTCTTTTGTCATGGGTAAATATTTTGATCTAGTCATCATTAGATGATGTTCATACTCTTCTCTATCATCTGGGGCAATCTTTGCCAAGTCGCTTTCTTTCCAATCCGAAGAGCTTTCCCAATTATGCAAGAAATTATGTTTAAGCGTCGGTTGTTCAACTTTTGGAGGTGGTGTTGCAAAATAGGTTTTAGGTGTAGCAGGGAAACTCCACGGAAGATCGTCAGTTTCTTGCTTTATCTCTGGTGTCCAATTTTCTGTATTTTTCCGAGGCTGAGTTTGAAGATTAGTCAGAGGTTGAGACTGATTTTGCAGTTGGTTTTGAAACGTCAGAAAACGTCCTAGCTGATTGGAGTAAAGTATGTTCTTTTCTTCAGGTGTTAACTGTGGCGCTTGTACAATATCTTGCATTTTTTGTTCTGTATTGTACATGGCATTAACAATCGGATGTAATTGATAGGATTGCTTTTGTATGAAACTACCCAGCTGTTGCTGCAGGCTGGAGCTATTTTCTCCAGGTAGAACATTGGTCTTGAGGCGATGATCGTCGTCCGTGGTCGGTTTCAGATCAAGCATTAAATAACCATGAGGACGAGTTGTGGCTTCCTCGTAACTCTTCATAAATTTATGGACATGACCTGGGTTCACCTGCCGTGCCAAGACAGAAATTTTGTTGCTTATCCCTCGGAGACTTGAATAGTACGATATAGTGTGCGTTGAGGCTGATGTTTCTTGTTTCTTTGCCTTGGTGAAATATATTCTGAACAATGTAGATCACGGAGAGATTCCTGTGATGAGTTCCCTTAGTAAATAAATTAGCAATACGTTTATCTCTTCCTGACTGATCCATGAGATCATCGAGGACGATCAGGTTACGTTGAGACTTCAAGAAAATTATCAGAGTCAATGTCGGAAGGTATACCCTCATAGAATTCGATGCCTGGTATTGTTTTGATCATTTCTAAATACATGGGCTGCCATTGCCCATAACACCAAATGATACGTTCAGGAGGAGGATTAATCGTAGTTTTGGCGTTTTCCAGAAGCGTTTTTACCCATACTGTTTTGCCGCTCTGAGTACACCCTGCAACAATGCATGTGAACGGATGCTGCATGACTGTTACGTCAATGAGAAGATGTGCTGGTCTTGAATAAGTACTGTTTTTATGGAAATTTTTTATATGCCGTTGCATGTTGAATAGTGTAGAAAACGTTTTTCCACAAGCGCTGCCGACATAAGACATGCTCACTCGTTGAAGAGCATGAGCAGAATAAATATTTCTAGAGAATGTCTTATTATTTATTTATCTTTCTCCTCCTCCTCCTCTTTCTCCACCTCCTCTTTCTTCTCTTCCTCCTCTTTTTTCTCCTTCTCCTCTTTCTTCTCCTCCTCCTCTTTCTCCTCCTCCTCCTCCTCTTTCTCCTCCTCCTCCTCCTCTTTCTCCTCCTCCTCCTCCTCCTCTTTCTCCTCCTCCTCTTTCTCCTCTTCCTCCTCCTCTTTCTCCTCCTCCTCCTCCTCCTCTTTCTCCTCCTCTCCCTCTTTCTCCTCCTCCTCCTCCTCCTCTTTCTCCTCCTCATCCTCCTCCTCCTCCTCTTAAAATGTGTATTTTGGTAGCTTTCCCTCATTTAGACATTGACTGTCAAATAGAGATGTTGATGAAAAAGCACAGACCGTTTCTTGAACTTTTATGTACAAGTGAACCTATTCAACAGCGAGCTCTCTTGGAGACTGCACGCCCCGAGCAAATTAGATGTATTTGTGATTGTATGTTGAACTTTTGGTCAATGCAATATCAATTATCACCTGCTTTGCTTGAAGACGTTAAGCCTTATAGCGACGACATATCAACTTTGGCTAGTCCCCGAAGTAGTTTTATGAGAAAAAAGGAGATACTGGTTCCAAAAGGATTTCTTGATGTCTTACTTGGTCCTGTTTTAGACGGACTCACAGAACTAATATAAAAGAACGATATTTTGTAAAGACCCTCATTCGAACCCTGAACACGATGGGAGAAAGATTACATGATGATTTTCGTGTTAAAGAAATACTGTCACACTTTGACTACGGAGTCGATGAAGCGACAGCGTCTTCTTTGCTGAATAGTTTACTCGCGTCCTATGTCAACTTAACATGGAATCCCAAAGGAGAAATTGTGTATCAAGGAAGAACTATACCGAACACAAAAATAGCCGAATTGGTAGAATACTGCGTATCACCTTACTTCTCAGGAATTCCCGAACCAGCTGGTCTAAATGTATTTGTAAAAGGACTCGCCGACATTAACATTGACAAAAACCTTATCGAAAATGTTCGAGTGCTGACAATGTTGGCGCAGGCAGAAGAAGAAACAGAATCAGAGAGCGAAAACGAAGAAAGTTCCTCCGAAGAAGATTCAGAACACGATAAAGATTACACCGAAATAGAGTCAGAAAATTCTGCAATTGACGAACCTGTTGATTGCGAACGTTGTCAGAATCCTGTTAATTTTACACATGTAATTGAGTGTCCTAAGTGTTTGTGGAAATATTTTAACAAATGCGTTATTCGAAATCTGATATGTAATGTTTGTGGTACAGAATTCAAGACTCATGATCCATGCCTTCGGATTATAAGATGTACTGTATGCCCATATGCTAGTGTTACCGATAGATCACTAAATAATCAAGAGTTTTTTGTGTAAAGATATATTTCTCAATAAAATAGTTTAAATTCTGTATTACATGTACGCGTGTTGTTAATGACTTTCTCGCCTAGACTTGCCTAATCCTCATAATTGCCCCTAATGAGTTTCTCTTTTGTCTCCTGCACGTGCACTGAGGATAAATATGCAAATATCACACTTAGTAACAGAAAGCGTAGCAACGCTTTCAAAGTAATAAACCGCTTTGGCTTTATATTTCCACACTTAAAATCGTTCTTCTTACGGCTTCTCGAATTGATTCTTCATCCAAGGATTCGTATACTCTATACACTAGGGTTAGATAAGCGATAATTCGACCAAAACTGTTAACATTCATCTCTTCGTAAATAACACTCAGATTACTTAACCAAAAACCCGCTAAATTCCTACAAACCAGGTTTAAGATAAAAAATATAAAGTGTCTCTATCCATTTCTGTTTCGTTCCTCTACAAACTGAGGCCAAAGTAAACGATAACTCTTTAAAATTGTTAATACTTATTGCCAAAAAACGTGTATAAAACTGTTTGATCATTTAGGTTAATATAATATTAAAAGTCTCCATATTATTCAATTTTAGACGGACTCACAGAACTAATATAAAAGAACGATATTTTGTAAAGACCCTCATTCGAACCCTGAACACGATGGGAGAAAGATTACATGATGATTTTCGTGTTAAAGAAATACTGTCACACTTTGACTACGGAGTCGATGAAGCGACAGCGTCTTCTTTGCTGAATAGTTTACTCGCGTCCTATGTCAACTTAACATGGAATCCCAAAGGAGAAATTGTGTATCAAGGAAGAACTATACCGAACACAAAAATAGCCGAATTGGTAGAATACTGCGTATCACCTTACTTCTCAGGAATTCCCGAACCAGCTGGTCTAAATGTATTTGTAAAAGGACTCGCCGACATTAACATTGACAAAAACCTTATCGAAAATGTTCGAGTGCTGACAATGTTGGCGCAGGCAGAAGAAGAAACAGAATCAGAGAGCGAAAACGAAGAAAGTTCCTCCGAAGAAGATTCAGAACACGATAAAGATTACACCGAAATAGAGTCAGAAAATTCTGCAATTGACGAACCTGTTGATTGCGAACGTTGTCAGAATCCTGTTAATTTTACACATGTAATTGAGTGTCCTAAGTGTTTGTGGAAATATTTTAACAAATGCGTTATTCGAAATCTGATATGTAATGTTTGTGGTACAGAATTCAAGACTCATGATCCATGCCTTCGGATTATAAGATGTACTGTATGCCCATATGCTAGTGTTACCGATAGATCACTAAATAATCAAGAGTTTTTTGTGTAAAGATATATTTCTCAATAAAATAGTTTAAATTCTGTATTACATGTACGCGTGTTGTTAATGACTTTCTCGCCTAGACTTGCCCAATCCTCTTAATTGCCCCTAATGAGTTTCTCTTTTGTCTCCTGCACGTGCACTCAGGATAAATATGCAAATATCACACTTAGTAACAGAAGGCGTAGCAACGCTTTCAAAGTAATAAACCGCTTTGGCTTTATATTTCCACACTTAAAATCGTTCTTCTTACGGCTTCTCGAATTGATTCTTCATCCAAGGATTCGTATACTCTATACACTAGGGTTAAATAAGCGATAATTCGACCAAAATTGTTAACATTCATCTCTTCGTAAATAACACTCAGATTACTTAACCAAAAACCCGCTAAATTCCTACAAACCAGGTTTAAGATAAAAAATATCCATTTCTATCCATTTCTGTTTGGTTCCTCTACAAACTAGGCCAAAGTAAACGATAACTCTTTAAAATTGTTAATACTTATTGCCAAAAAACGTGTATAAAACTGTTTGATCATTTAGGTTAATATAATATTAAAAGTCTCCATATTATTCAATTTATATAACTTCATATATACTATAATTATCCTAGTCTTGCCCAATCATGTCACAGGCGTGAGTCATGCGTGAGTCATGCGTGAGGCATGGTGCGTGAGTCACGCTGAATATTAATAAGGCAGCATCCCTTTGTGTCGGTGGATGGGGGGGGGGGGGGGGGGGTGTTATCTACTCACTTGGTTACAAGTATATATCTTTGCAAAACACAACTAAAAACAAAACAAGAAAATGAACAAATTGTTTAAAACTGGCTGTGACTTTTCTCAACATAAACGTGAAACAAGTCTGTCGACAGAAAAACAAATACACAATTAAAGTTCGACTAACCTCGTCTTTTTGTCGCGAATAAAAATTCGACAAGGCAAATGAGTGAAGCATGTCTTGAATAGAGACTTACTTATTACAATAATTCAAAGTTTGGTATTCAGCAAAATGTATTACGTACTGTTCATCTGTATGGGCTAACACCACTGCAAGTAATATTTGTAAACTTCTGGCAGCACAGAACTTTGCTGTCCGAATAATCATTAACTCTAGGAAATTCGACCACATTACTCCATTGTTGAACGAACTGCGCTGGATTTCTGTTAAACTTCATCTTTTCTATCGTAACGCTGTCTTGACTTTCAAATTCATGAATTAGAACAGCACCTGATTATTTATCCAAGCAATTTGTGAAGAGAGGCAGTTTAAGTATTCGCTGTACCCGAAATTTGCAATCCTTGAACATTCCTTTATATAAAAATGCCACTGGCCAAAGAACGTTTTATTATCGCGCCATTTCACTCTGGAACGCTCTTCCAGTGAACATTAAATCTAGCGCGTCAATACATATTTTTAAAAGTAAACTTCGAAGACATCTTTTAGAAATTTGTTCTTAATTTTGCCATCGACTTTTTGTTTTCAATTTTTTTAATAATTTTCTAATTATTTATAATTCATAGTACCTCATGTAACATATATTTATATAAATTTAGTAATTGTAATTGACTCTGAAAAGCCCCCTGGGGAGAGTTCAATAAAGTGTTGTATTGTATTGTATTGTATTGTATTGTATTGTATTGTATTGTATTGTATTGTATTGTATTGTATTGTATTGTATTGTATTGTACTTACTGTACTGTACTGTACTGTACTGTACTGTACTGTACTGTACTGTACTGTACTGTACTGTACTGTACTGTACTGTACTGTACTGTACTGTACTGTACTGTACTGTACTGTACTGTACTGTATTGTATTGTATTGTATTGTATTGTATTGTATTGTATTGTATTGTATTGTATTGTATAAGAGATTAAAATGGCGATAATGATGAACACGACAGCGCACTTGGAAGACTCAGTCGAGGTTTTTTGACGTAACACCAGGACTTCTATTTTATTTACTGTAAAATATAACGTACCCATGCAGGCTCTTTTTGTCGCCAGTCTAACGATATCTTTTATCTTAATTCTTAATACATTATAATTTCAGTATACTCTACTCTATAGGCTGGTGAAATATTCACCCCACTGCTACAACATAGGACAAACAGAAGCGAAATTTCGCTACTTTGTAGTTGCATAAATCCACACAACAAATCTGCTAATTTGCACAATAAGGACTACCATATTTCCCCTATATTAAATTTCGGACAAAAAGGTGCGCGCTTATTCGGAGGAGGGAGCTTTTTCGAGAGGGGGCGCTTATTAAATATTTTCTGTCAACCAATTCAACTACACAATTATTTTTAACAAAAAAACTTTGTAATAATTACAGTGTAGCGATAGGTCATGCAAAGATTAAAGAAGAGGTAATTCACGTATAAGAGTTCTGCAAGCACATGGATAGAAAAATTACTAGATGTGATTTTAATAAAAGAAAATTAATTGATTTCCTATTTTGATAAACCGTGTTTTAGTTTTGTAAAAGTGACGACACAAAAACAAAGTTCCTTGTTGGTTGGTTTTGTATTTTCTTTACTGTGTTATAAACCTTTATTACCACTACTATAGTGAGGGACAAGGAGGGATGGACGTTTATTCGAGGGGTGTGGGGGGTGTGGGGGTTGGGGGGGGGGGGGGCGGGGGGCGCTTATTTAAAGTTTTTGCTGGAAACGTAGGCGCTTATTCGAGGAGGGCCCTTATTAGATCGTGAACGCTTATTGGAGGAAGTACGGTATTTGAATTGCGAAAAAAAGGCGTTAGTGGTAATTGAAACAAACAAGCAACTTTGTTGAAAGATGTTGAAACAAGCTTTTTTTTCTATTAGGCTTTGAGTGTTCTTCAAGCACTGCAAACGATGATAGAAGGGATTTCTACCACAGGAACATTGGGAAGAAATCGAAAATCCGAGTAAGCCGCTACATATATTACTTTTACTATGGAAGTACTTTTTAAAGTGCCTATATATAGAACGAAAATTAAGTGAATTGTTTAAAAGAAAACTTAAAATGACAAAGTAACATCTTTTGCAGGTTTTGTGTCTTTGCTTAGTTGTCGAGATATTTCAGTTTCTTTGATATACAAATTAAACATTTTTTCGTCATGCGTGTATAAGAAGTTATCGGAGGCTACATATATATATATATATATATATATATATATATATATATATATATATATATATATATATATATATATATATATAAGTAATATTGGGCATTTCACTCGATTACATGGCGTGTTCTAAGGATTTTGGGTGAAGGAAAATTCGAGTGTAGAATATATACATTTTAAGACCAAACCGGGACCAGTTGCGAAAAATGCAACTACACAGGCCTTCCTGCCGGAAGGCCTGTGTAGTTACATTTTTCGCAACTGGTCCCGGTTTGGTCTTAAAATGTATATATTCTACACTCGAATTTTCCTTCACCCAAAATCCTTAGAACATATATATATATATATATATATATATATATATATATATATATATATATATATATATATATATATATATATAAACGACTACTTTAACTATTATATATATATATATATATATATATATATATATATATATATATATATATATATATATATATATATAGTATATATATATATATATATATATATATATGTAATGTTTACAACACGAGCGGCCGTGTTGTATTGAATTATACAATCACGAGCCGAAGGCGAGTGATTGTATATTCAATACAACATGGACGCGAGTGTTGTAAACAACTTGTGAAATGAATAAATAGTAAAAATCCCTTTGGGATAATCATATTGAGATGCTAATTAGTTACAAGCACTAGTGGTTTGTATGGGGTTTACAGGGGTATACATGTGACGTAATTTCTGAAATTGGATTGGCTGCAAAACTCATGAATTATTAATGAATTTCACAAATATGTATATATATATATATATATATATATATATATATATATATATATATATATATATATATATTGATGAATATCAATAGATTACGCTTTCCGCCTGGTCAATCTTAGCAAATATATATATATATATATATATATATATATATATATATATATATATATATATATATATATATATATTGATATATATATTGATATATATATTGATATATATATTGATATATATATTATATATATATATATATATATATATATATATATATATATATATATATATATATACCATGTTCTAAGGATGAGAGAGAGAAGAGAACATGCTGTGTAATCGAGTGAAATGCCCAATATCATTTATATATATATATATATATATATATATATATATATATATATATATATATATATATATATTGATGAATATCAATAGATTACGCTTTCCGCCTGGTCAATCTTAGCAAATATATATATATATATATATATATATATTATCAAAAGTTTGATAATTATAAAAATAAATAACCTTTTCCGATAAATCATTATGCACATGTGGCGTAAAAAGGTTTAATTTGCATATCAAACAAACTGAAATATCACAAAAACGAGGCAAGGAAACAAAAAGCTGCAAAAAATACGTGAAAATAGCAAAAGTGTATTTGTAACACCGTGAAACTTCATCTTTAAAACTAGTAACTTAGTATATTTATTTTGTGTTTTGTTTTTGTGACTTACTATTTAGTGAGAAGTATATGAAAAACCAAAAGAGAAAGTCTTTCACGTTCAAACCTCCGTTATACAACGTGCTAGCTCTACAGAAGAACATTGAGGGTTGGGAGGTGAGAGTTAGTGTTCTATACACGTTTAGAGTTCCTATCTCGTCGATTCTCATGTGTCGAGAATTGACATATACATGAGTCTTTGAGCGGACACTCTCGTAAAGGCCGTTTTCCATTACGTCCGTTTTTCCCGCGTGGGCAAACTGAGCAATGCACTCTGCGCCCACGCGGGCAAAGCGAACGTAATGCAAAACAGTCTTAAGCGCACAGTGCTATTCACGGCCGCCTCAACTTATCGTTGCTGACCACATGCTACACGTTTTGTGATTGGTGAATTTGGTTAAAAGAAGATTTTTCATTGGTTTATCGCTTGGTTTCTATATCAGCGAATATAAACTCTTGCATTAGCCGATCAAATTCAAGGATTTGTTTTAGAAACTTATATAAATTTATGCTAATAGTAGTTCGTAACTCTGTCCACGTTAACGTATTACCTGGGTTTTTTAGGGCAAGGATATTTCACAACTATGCTCAGAACTAATAAAAGGTAGGAGAAAAAAGTTGGAGTAATACCATGATCGCCTCGGATTCTTTTGTTCTCCGAGGGAATGTAAACCTCGTATTTCCCTCATCGCTCATGCAAGAGAGAAATTTATCCTTTGTCTTCTAATTTTCCCGTGCATGTTGATGAGGGAAAATTAGAAGACAAAGAAATCTTCTAATTTTCCTCTTTGTCTTCTAATTTTCCCGTGCATGTTGATGAGGGAAAATTAGAAGACAAAGAAACCCTTTGTCTTCTTCTAAATTTCCCGCTTGCATATATTTTCCCTCATCAACATGTACGGGAAAATTAGATGCAACTTCTCTGATCAACCGTGTAAATTTCCTGTCCGTAAGATTCTCAAAGTTTTCCTCGACGATCATAATATTACAAACTAATAACATGCCTTTTCGGGAAATTAGCGATTAAATTTCCCCTTTGCCTCGGGAAGATTTGTAAAAGTCCTTGGGCCTGCGGCCCTCGGACTTTCACAAATCTTCCCTCGGCGGCGGGGAAATTTAATCGCTAATTTCCCTCAAGTCATGTTATTACTTATAATAATAACGTTTCTGCGTCCAAATTCAATTTTAAGGTCATTCCTCGGAAAATCTTCCAGAAGTGAAAAGTTGCTGAAACTCCCTAGTATTAAAGTTTATGATATGTTCATAGTAAAATAACAAAGAAAGTTGGGGTTACGGAACTCGTTCAAGTTAGAAAATACAGCTACCAGTAAACCATGATGCTTTCCCAATTTTTAGCTATTTGGGCTAACTTTGATTTCGTATCTTGAAAAATCTTTCATAAAGCACTTAGTTCGTACTGACTGAAAAAATATTTGATATTTTAGATGTACTTAGTTAAAAATGAACTATTAAATGAACTACTGAAATGAACTACTAAAAATAACAATTGACAATTTGCGATATAAGAATGCCCACATCCTTTCTTGTTACATGTTTTTTGAAGCCGCGAGAACAAAAAATGTACGATATTTCAAATTCGAAGTGATTTTTTCTCTATTCTTTCATATAATGCTGTAGAGCTGATGGAAGAAATTAATAATTGAAAAAAAGTGTGGGTAATACGAATACGAATATTTATTTAACGTCGGTGGCATAGGGAGTGGTTGCCCAGTCTCCCGAGCCAGATACTCAGGTTAAAAATGCTCGACGATAATTATTTAAAAACTACAACAATTAATATAACTAGCTATTTTACAATAAATTTTTTAAAATGTATAGTTATCTATTATAATACAAAAAGCATAAGTAAAACTATGCAGATAATTAAAAAAACAACTCAAGTACAACGCATGCACTTTCAACCAAGATTAATTTGTTGGTAAAATCCAAATTACTTATGCTGTTTCTAAACGTAGCCAAAGATTCTGAGTTTTTAATATGATGCGAAGAGAGTTCATTCCATATATGACTAACAATGTAGGAAAAAGAATTGTGTAAACACAATGTATTATAACTTGCTTGTTCAAAGTTCTGTCCACTATTCCTAAGGTTATAATTAGGCGATCTTACTTGAAACATGTTCGAAATATATTTAGGGCCTTGAAGTTTAATACATTTAAAAGCTAAAATAATCAAATAAAATAATAATAAAATAATAATAATAATAATAATAATAATAATAATAATAATAATAATAATAATAATAATAATAATAATAATAATAATAATAATAATGACTTAAAAAAGTTAAAAGTAAAGCCCAAACGTTTTCGACTGTTAAGTCTTATTATTATTATTATTATTAGAACTGTCCGAAGTGTACATCCAGTTTTTATAATGTTACGTTATTCCCAAAGGAACAGTTGTGCAACATAGCATTTATATATTATAATTTAATTTTATGATAAGTCCATCCAAGATCTTCCTCTTAAAGCATAGCGTTGCTGGACAAAGGATTGTCACGTAAATACATGGTTCAGAGTTGTGACGGATATTTGTACGTTCTGCCGTTCGTAATTCAAGGTTTCGCATAGTTTCTCCAACGTAGTTTTCTCCACATTAACATTCTCCTTCATAAACAACATTCAATCTGTGCATGTTTTGGTCTTTGAGGTTGAATATTCTTCTGATTTTTCTTGTTTGCCATAAAGGAATAGAAATTTTTTTAAGTCGGTAAAAGTGTTCAGTTTAGAGATAAATTTCTTGGCAAGATGTTGTAGGTTGAAAAGCGTTGTTGCACGTATTACCACCCACCTGAGACATTGTCACGCAACAATGATTTTGTTGCAAGTTGAAAATATGTTCCAGGTTCGAACTCTGTCTAAGGCTGACACAGAAATCTTTTCTGAGTAATTTAGCTTGACGAACGTCTACCATACGCGTATATTAACAAATGTTTTGTTGTTTTAGAGGGAACTCTTTCAAAAATTTCAAAGAATGGACGGGTAAGTGGATGTGTCTTAGAGAAGGCACCTTAAATTTAGACTATTCCGAGTTTTTTAACACTTAAGGAACAGTTATTGAAAACATCGCTACGACCAAAACACAGCCAAAACTTACGAGCGGAGACATTTTACTCGCGCTGCTCTGCTCGAAACGTCAATATTTCATTATCAAAACTGTTCTCGGCAGTTTACCACCTTTTTACTTTGCTTGATCTAAAACACTGCTTACGTAGCACTCTACTTTCTTACAGAATTTACTACAACATTTGAAGAATTGTAAAAAAACACATACTTTAATGCTCACTTATACGAAGTTTTGTTTTAGTCTTCGTGAATGAGTAACAAGCTTTGCGTGTCTTGTTTGTAGACCACCGAAAGACGAGTCTTCCTTCTGGATAATTTAATCATATTTTGCAAGCAGGTAATCTCTTGATAGTCGTGTAATTGGCCTATATTGAGTGCTTGTTGTGGTTTATAAAAGTTTACCCCGCAAACCGTTTGAAGTATCTATGAAGTAAGAAACTCGTTGGCACTCCTTCAGTGTTGGTCTAAAGTGTTTGTATGCAACGAAAAATTTTGTTTGAAATAAATTCTTGTGTTTGAAAATAGTTTTAAAATTATAAAGTTTCTTCGTACACCTCATTCATAGCTTATACCTCCTTCTTCAGAAATTGTCACACTTGTGAGTGTGACATCACATTGGATAACGACTTATTAAAGAAGCCGGTGTATCTTTGCAGCTATTCAAGAAATCTCTTGAAATCACTGAACATGCACGTGTACTTGTCTATTCCCAGACATTAAATGTGCAAGGTTTCAAGTTATTATGCAATGTAACGTTGTACATGCATATGACGATTTACATATCAAACAAATCTTAATATCATTCAATTCGTCTCTATCCCGAATTCTAATTGGTTAATACTCCAGCAAATAACTGTATGAGTGCAAATAATTTTCTGCTGCAAATAATTTGCGCAGCATTCACACTAGCGATATAACTGCTACACATAATTATCGTAAACTACTTGTTTTCAAACATGGCAACTAGTTTCTCAGCTGTCCGGGGAAGTATTCGAGAGTATTCGGAAGCAAGGAAAGTCATAACACGTAATACAAAAGTATCCATAACCACAATATATTTCAGAAAAGAAATATTTAAAAGGAAGATTTTTAATGAGATAAAAAGCAAGACTCGTGCCAACAAAAACTACGTTTTACATAAATTTTAGTATACGGAAGACAGTGAGAGAGAAGAATGGCGATCTCTAACTTCAGGCATTTCAAATGCTGCACCTGCAAATAACTGCCTACAAATAACGGTTTGCTCATGCGCATTAATTACAGATATATAATGTTAAATAAGAGTAAATCGAATGATAAACAATTATGGCACTTGGTTTTCACAAAATATTGTGATTTGTCAGTCATCATCTCGCAACTAACACATCATGATATTTTCCTAAGTCTCCTCCAATATAATTCCTAAATATCTCAAGAACGAGGTGCGATATGAATAAGGTGTAAACGCAAAACTTTATAATTTTAAGACTGCTTTTAAACACAAAAATTTATTTCAAACTGAATTTCCCGTTGCATAGACACTTTTATGAACAGAGGAGCATGGTGGAAGCATTCATAAAAAAACTTCAAGAGAATCTGATGCATGTATATAGTCTTGGCGCTATTAACTATCAAATTTTGCCATTGCTAGTTCGTTTTAGGAGAACATTTGGGGTTTCGGTAATTGCTGTACACAAATGGCCAACTATATACATAAAAATAGGCATATTACGCATGCATGTGTCCACCGCTGCATATTATATAATTGTTAAATACCTTGTGCCTCTTAAGACGAAGAACCGCACAACCCTAAATACTGGGAGTGAGACAAGACATAGACATCTTGAAAATAAGTATTGCTTTGAAAATCTTGTGAGTTGTGTCACAGAATGCCTTGGAAACGCAACATAAATTTCCTTCGGCCGTACGAACACTTCTCGAGTCTTTGGCGGGGAATACCGAGTGATAACGTCGCGTGGTCCAAGACAAGTAAGTGATCAAGCAAACAAGCAAGCAACATGCCGAATATATATTGCGACCGCTGATGGTCAGCGGTGGCCACAAAACCAATGGTTTTAGCATCAGTGGTCTTTTTGCGTCAGAAACGTCACGTTAAAAACGTTGCGTTAAGAAGGTCGCGTGCTTTTTATTCCGAACTTACTTACTACGCAGCACAGGTAACTCGTCAGAGCACCGCAATACTTGGTTAAAGATAAGCTCCATATATAAACTCCAGTCTAAAATATATTTCGTCTTAATAAGTTGCTAAATGGCAACAATGCCCAGTAAAGGGTTAGTGTACATATTCTTTAATGTACAAAAATATGACCGTCATGGAAATCATCTATATTCTCTATTTCTCTCTAGAACTCAAGGTATTCTTCGTCTGGAGCGTCTGCAGAATATCGATTTAAAGAAAAGGTGTTTCTAAGAAAGTCTGAAGTGATTGACGTAGACGATACACCCGGTATGATTTTAACCTTATTGTTACTATAACACATGTACCATTCTTAAAGATAATTGGAACAAAAATCAAAATTTTCAATATATGAGGTAATATTTCATAAACCAGTGCGAGTGTTTTACCGTGGGTTACAAACACGATAAGACAATGTAAATTACGAGGCCGTAACCCGAGTAATTTTCATTGTTCTCGAATATTTGTAAAACACGAAAGAATGAAAGTCACGAGGCTGCACGACGAGTATTTTTTTGTTTTCAAGTATTTGTAACCATGGTGAAGCACGAGACACGAGTTTATGAAATAGCTTCTCAATCGTCTGTTATAGTAGAATTCGCACGCGACTTCGTGTATACATTAGGTCAGACAATGGTGCGTATCATGTTTTTAAGTTCAACGTTGTTCTGCGTCTGTCTCATGTTGAATTTGTAATTAAGAAATGCGGTAATAAACGGTTCTTTGTTCCGTTTATTATCTGATTTCTTAGTTCTAAATTCAGTTTGCGCGATCTTTACCGGGTTTCAAAACTCATGCACATGACCAAATAGTTTCCTCTGATTGACTATTTTTTCATGAATTATTAATGAGTTTGAGAAGGTCTGATTAATAAACACATTTACTAAGGTAATCAATCATAGTCACAATAGAACAATTTTTTTGATAATATTACTAATTCCGGCGAAGCACAAGCGTTTCTTGTTTCAACACTGCCGAATTAACTTGGAAATTTGTGACGTGGCTGACGTCACAAGCTGGGTTAATATTACAAAATTACACTTTACTGATAGCCCAGTGCTTTCGACCCTTTTGAGTGCACTAGAAAAATGTTATTGTGCCATTTTGTCTTGGAACATGGGCAGTCATTGATCTACGATACTCATCCATTGTAATGGTGAGTTGGTTAGTTAGCTGTTCATCTTGTTTGTTTGTTTGTTTGTTTGTTTGTTTGTTTGTTTGTTTGTTTGTTTGTTTGTTTGTTTGTTTGTTTGTTTGTTTGTTTGTTTGTTTGTTTGTTTGTTTGTTTGTTTGTTTGTGTTTGTGTTTGTGTTTGTGTTTGTTTGTTTATATATCTTTCTTGCTCTCTTACTTACCTTACCGGTTATCTTTGACTATATTCCACCACTCGACGCGGTTTTGCATAACTGTTTGGAGAAGTTGTCTTTGAAGGCTGCTATCCTCACAAAGTTGTTCCACTTATGATTTGCACGGACGGCTTCTCGATCGTTTCCCTTATGTAGGCTCCCATAATAGCAGTTGATGCAACGTTTGTTGATCATTTCTCCAGCAATGACCAATGAATTTTAACCTCCGAATTCTAATTAATGATTATAGATATGATTGAGATCTCAATAGAGGTACTGTATTTATTGGTTTTGTGCTCTTTCCATGAGACGTTCCACCGTAGCTCTGAAGAAGTGGACCTTAAGTTTCGTACCCAATGATGATTTCCACATGATATGTATTTTAATTGCTGCGGCCCACGCAAGCCTTGTGTCTATGTCCTATTTGGTTGTGTTTATTCAGGAACCCAGATACTTAACATATTCTAAATGTTTGCCGTTTGGTGTAATACGGTCGCCTTCGTCTTGATTGTAGATCATATAGTCATAGTCTGTTTTGGTATCATTTACATGAAGACCAATAGTCTCAACTGCTGCTTCAACTTTTAGTAATAGTGGTTGTGCTTTTTTTGCTCTCAGAGACGAAAAACGTTATCGAAATAATGGATCGTGACGGATCTCACATCATGATCAAGTTTAAAAACGACGAGGAAAAAGAAGAATGGATGTCTTCAATCATGAACATTTATTTAAAAAGGTGAGTTAAAATATTGCTTAAAAAACCATAACTATCCGACAACTTGAAAAACTAGAGAATAAAACATATCCTGAAAACTCAAGATATGAGTTAAAACGAGTAACTATTGTGAAATTGTAATATTTCAAGAAACCCTATCACTATTTACAAGAGCCGGAAAACGTATCACTATTTATACGAGTTAGAAAACCTGTCACTATTTACAAGAGTCAGAAAACCTATCACTACTTAATGATTTCAAAGTAGTTCCACTTGTTTTAACTCGTATCTTGAGTTTTCACTGTGCCCTTATTTTTCGGAATATGTTTTATTCTAAATATTGCTTAAGCGTGTATATAGTTTTTCCTCCGACACTGTCGATACATACACATAAATCACGTGACATACATGCCAGTGCGCGACCACTATTGCATCTTGAAAACTCAATATTTGTTTCAAAACATTACTAGAAATACATAAACGCAATAATCCCTCGCCCGCTTTCACGTGAATTTTTGTAATTACCCCCTGATCAGAAAACGTTAATGCAACAGCCCTTACGCTCGCTCATTTTGGAAATAGGCACTCCTGTCGAAAGTATCAAAATATAGTTTTAATTCTAGAAGAATATTTGAAATATTTGAAATAAAAAGCTGTTTAACTCTATTTTTTAAAGAAAACGGTAACCAGGGACGAGAAACAAAGAAAAAGTTTATATAGGATGATATTTCGTTAAAAATATTGAGATGAAGAAAATTGCATGTCGCATCCCAGCATATCCTCTCATATAGAGTTCATGATTATCGTTAATTGGGGGGAACTGGCCTAGAATTAACAATCGTGAATTTTAAAGAACTAATTCGCATTCCCCCACCCCAACCCCCACCTCTAAACCTAACCCCAAACCTAACCACAACCCCCAGCAACCCTAAATTTAACCACAACCCCCTCCTAGGCCTAAACATAACCACAACCCTCCGCGAAGAAAATGCAAATATCTTTAATTATCATTCATTTGGGTTCTATCCCGCATTCTGATTGGTTAATTCACCTACAAATAATTTTCGGAACATGCGCACTAGCGATAGCGCTGCTGAGTGCTGACTGCAAATTCGTAAACATGGCGGTGATGGCGGGACTTATCGAGGAAGTAAATCAAGAGTATTTGGAAGCATCCATAACGACAATATACTTCAGGAAAGAAATATTTAAAAGGAAGATTTAGTGAGATAAAAAGCAAGACTCGTGTCAACAAAAAGTAAGTTTTACAAAGATTTTAGTATGCCGAAGAGAGAAGAATGGCGATCTCTGACTTCAGGCATTTCAAATTTTTAACTATTTTATGAATGATAAATCAATTATTGAACTCGTCTATCGCAAAATATCATGATTTGTCATTGTCCTCTGCCTTCGGCATCGGCAAATAACTAGTAGCTCGCCACTGACAAATCATGATATTTTGCTCAACTCGTCCAATAATTGATAAATATTTTTAATGGAAATATTTTTAGTAATTCATTTTATTTCAACCCTCCAGGGAGAAAATGCAAATATTTTTAAATATTTTTAAATAATTTTAATGCAAATATTTTTAATAATTGATTTTTTTAATGAATTTTAAAGAACTAATCCACAGCCCACCAGCAACTCTAAATCTAACCACAACCCCCCAGTGGACCTAAACCTAACCACAACCCTCCGGGGAGAAAGACCCACCTCTCATACCCCGACCACATCACCCCTAAAAATGCATCAAAGTATTAGGGTTACATTTTACTTTCTTTTCGTGTTTACAAAAACTACTCAAGCAACTGCCTGACTGGCTGCTGCTACGGCTATATTCATTGAAGGCATTTCAAATTCCTTTAAACTAATATAACGAAACCAATTTCTCATTTCGATATCTGAAGTGCTGAAACTGTTTTCACCTACATGTTAATAAATATTTCAACAGCACATATTTGTCCGTTTTACATAAGAAAAATTGCTCCTTTTCCTATTTTTGTGCCAAACCATAGACAAGCTACGCTAATCACAAGTGGTTTTACAGTAAGAAAACTATTTAAAAGAAAATAAGACGGCCGTCACAGGTAAAAAGCAACGGGCAAACAAAAACATGCAAAGAATATACGCTAAAATACTTTAAGGACATATCAAATAGAAAACAAAATTAACAGTGATAGGATGTAAACAGGAGAACGCTAGTTCGTGATTTAATACTATAAACCTTTCGACTTTTTTCTTCGTTGGTTTTTCTCGCTATTGCTTTTAACATCTTTTGAGATTCGGTTTGACGGGTTTCCTTCTACTCAAGATGTTGTAGTGCTTTATACGTAAACGTTGATTTGTTACTGTTCTTTTCAAAGCTAGGATATATGTGTATCCCAAAGGCTTTTTGTCAAGAATATCTGTGATATTATGTTGTCTATAGTTCAAATCTTTTTGTCAAGAACTGTATTGTTTCCAGTGCCCCGCAATCTTTATTGCGCGATTATATATTGCCCTACCAAAACATTCTCCCTATCTCGCTTTTTACACGCGTGCGATATGACTCCACGCGTGTCGAGATTAGCACCCTCACCGGGCTCCGGGCCTTCGGCCCAACGCCCGGGCTCGGGGACAATACATTTATAACTTTTTTGACCGAGAGCAGGATTTGTAGAACATCCATCTAATAGAACATCCGCCAGAACATACCTACCAAAAGGAAATTAAAGGCTGTTTTTTTTAAGCGACTTTTTCTGTTTTGTTTTATAAGTGCTTGATGGGAAATATAGTTAGAAATATATTCCATTCCAACAATAAAAAGTCGATTCGCGCGGGAAAAAAACGGCTAGTGGAAAACCGGCTTAACCGATGAAAAAATAATACCACATCTTGCAAAGATGTAAACAAAGCAAAAGTTATTCAGAATGACGTGTACATAATGTTTCGTGAAATTTCGATTAATGAAAGACAACTGTAATAATAGATTTTCGACCTTAATTAAGTCATCAGACTAAAAATCGAAATCATGTTTCATTAAATCGAAATTTGATTATGTACAAGTTATTTCGAATAACTTCATAATAAGAAATCAGTTGGAAAAGGATTTTGTAAAGATATCAAATATCAGAATTTTTAACTAAGTTACGTTATTGTGTTTTTGTAGCACATTTGACAGAATACTGGATGATATTCTTCGGGAAGACGAACAAGCAACTCCACTTCGGTTGCCCACTGTTGAAGAATATTGGTAAGTTGTGATCTTACTATTATTGATAGTATGTAACAGATACAATATATAACGAAATATATGGGCATTTCATACAGTTCTGTTAACGAACGAAATGTATGGGCATTTCATACTGTTCTGAAGCGAATATCGTATATTACATATCCAACGTTGAGTACCGAATACTTTATCCAAGGTCTTGACCAATGTCTTGACCGTTCGGAGGCGATGTTTATGAAAAAAAGGCCAAGGTCTGGTACTTTTTCGTAAAGACCGAGTGAACGAGATTAATACGTCGTTTATTATATGGCTATTTCAAGTTTTTTTTGATACCTATTGTATCGAAATTAGTGTGAAAACCTTAGGCATCCGAGACAGCAGTCTGGATACGATTTTACCGACTGTGCCATGACTAACCCTTTACTGGCCAAAGTTGCCTTTTGGCAACTTATTAATTTATAACGCCAGACGATTTTACTCTTCAAGTGGAGAGCTCCCAGAAAGTTGGTCAAAAAGGGCTAATCAGGATATTGCAACACTATATAATATACATCTGATTTTAATTACTGTAATTTAATTTATAGTTTTGCTGTAGAAGATGGGGATGATAATATAGTTTTTGAGGAAAAGCAGGTAAGCGATTAGATGCCTAGTGATCATCGAATGAATAAAATGCTTGATTGTACTCGTACCAAAAATGTTTGCATAAAATAAGGATAATGACCGTAATCAAGCATTTTTTCTACACGGACTCGTTGGCATTTTTTTATTTTAACGAACAGAACTGTTGCTTTAGATTGACTTCAATACGGACACTACACTACAATCAGTTTAGTAGTGTTCGGGCGTGTCGTGGAAGTCATTAAACTAGCTTCAAATATCAAATATAATAGTCAGTTAACCGGGACCTGCTTTCGCCGTCGTCGTCCTAGCATCTTAAAGTTCTTATTGTTTGGCGTTAGACAGTAGAAAGATAAAGTTGTCCCACAACAGCAACACGCATGAAAGAGTTAACGTTAGACTTTCCACAAGTCGACTGCTCTGTTTTATTAAAGACACAGCCAACAAACCGTAGCGAGAAAGGCGAGAATGAGCGATGAAGTTGCGAGCAGTCGACTTGTTTCAGTTGCAGGAAATTGAATTTAATTAGCATAAATGGCGCGAAATTCTTTGTTCTTTCCCATCTCAGATATTTAACAACATACGAACGATTATTCTGCGTTTTGAACGTGGAATATAATTATTTGTGCTTATAAGTTTTGATTTGAAAACAGCTTACCATTTAATAACAGAATCAGTGACATTCATCTATAAATACCTCTTCTAGACTATGTTGTCTTAAAGAAAATAGTGCGAGTATTGTATTACGATGTGTATTAACCTCGCTATTATCAAAAATCATAACTCCTGGAGACGAAGTTATATTTGCCTTCCTTGGCCATTTTATTTAGATGGCGACTGCTTCGACTTGTTGGTTGCTTGTTGGCGATGCGGAATAGAAATTTGATCTTCCATGCAGACAAGGTGTTTACATTGTTTTAATATATAAATACACATCATTTCGATCGCCGTGACCATGTTTCGAATAGTCGATAACGAATGGACTATAAATTTGTAGGGGCAACCATCCACCTAGGACAAGACATGTCGTCCACATAGAATCATACTTTTCCTTGGTTTTTCTCTGCTTGATTTGGAGCGAATCGCAAGCTTCATCATAGCACCTCAAACATTCATTTGATCATTGTTGTGTCAACCAACTGTCAACCTCCTTTATAAATTGTTAATATTAATTCAGGTTAACGCGCGAAAATAAGAGAACATCATCAATCATCTTGACAGATAGTTATTTATCCAGACGCTCTCTGAGGGGCTTACTTCCTGTTGTTGTAGTTATCTTATGTACTAGACATATAGATTGAACTCTCAGTTGTTTCTATTAAAGTTTATACATCATGTAGTCCATTCAAGCGTCACGCGTTTTCTACACTGTTAAACGTATACTTTAACGGGTTATGGGCCCAGAGCTAAGTTTGGGCAACTTGGATGTACGACATTTATTATTTGCGAAAGTAACCTGAGAATGTTGGCATGGCTTCAAACGAAGAAACGGCGCTGTCTCGCATCGAGAAGTTCAATGGAACGAATTTTCATTTATGGAAATTCAAAATGCAAATGGTTCTTGAAGACAAGGATCTTTGGGGCATCGTGACTGGCGATGAGGTAGAACCTGCCGAAGAAGGAACTACTGAAGCTCAACGACGACAATTTCAACGACGTGCCCGTAAAGCGCTAGCGACGATTTGTTTATCTCTGGGAGATGAACAACTAGCGTTGGTTCGATCTGCGAACACTTCAAAGGAAGCCTGGTGTAAACTGGAAAGCCACTACGAGGTAAAATCGTTAGCGAATAAGTTATTTCTGCGTAAGAGGTATTTTACAATGACAATGGCCGAGAACGATACGATGACGGAGCATATCAACAAGTTGAAAGCTTTGGCAGAACAACTTGACGCTGTAGGCGCTCCAATTTCCGAAGATGATCAAGTTGCAACGTTGTTATGTAGTCTTCCTGATTCGTATAATAATTTAATCATGGCTTTGGAGTCTCGCGCTGAGGATTTAAAACTGGAATTCGTCACTGCAAGATTACTTCATGAAGAACACAAGCGTAAAGAAATTTCTCTTCCTGTTGACAATACAGAGAAAGCTCTTCTCACATCGAAAGGTAAACAACACGAAAAGCCTAAAGGTAAGAAGAAAGGGAAATGCTACAATTGTGGGATACTAGGACATTGGGCTAGAGATTGCCGGAAACCGAAGAAAGTTCAATCTGAAGAAAAGAAAGCCAATGCGTCTTGTGCGAGTAAATCTACTGTTACCGTGGAACAACACACTTTGTTTTGGAGTTCGAAACATGCCAACAACAGTTCGACGTGGTATATCGATTCAGGCGCTTCACAGCACATGTCTCATCAAAAGGATTCAATGGAAGATTATGTCGAATTTGCTACTCCAGAGAAAGTACGCTTAGGAGACAACCGAGTAATAGAAGCACTTGGAAAAGGGTCAGTTTGTTTACAAGTCAAAGTTGGCGAGAATTACAAGCAAGCTGAATTACAAGATGTTTTGTATGTGCCAGACCTAGCCAAAAATCTGTTTTCTGTTAGTGCCATCACCAAGAAAGGACATGCTATGTCGTTTGATCAGCAAAAGTGTGTCATCATAGACAGTGGAAATCTGGTGGGTTCTGGTAAAGTGAGTGATAACCTCTTCGTTCTTGATGTCCTTGAAGTGAAGGAAAAGTCACATAATGTCAACGCTGCTATCGGAGAGTACTCAGAACATTTATGGCACCAAAGATACGGACATTTGGGCTTAAAGAACCTGAGGAAGCTACGAGACGAGGAACTTGTCCAAGGTTTGAAATTCAAGTCTTCACAAGAATCAACGTTTTGCGATGGTTGTGCAAAGGGCAAGCAAAACAGGATGTCATTTCCTAAAGAACAAGCAACTCGAGCAACCGAAATTCTAGGGATTGTTCATAGCGATGTTTGTGGTCCCATGCAAACGAAGAGTCATGGAGGAAATCGTTACTTCGTAACATTCATTGATGATAAGTCCAGATTCACGGCAGTCTACTTCATGAAACATAAAGATCAGGTCTTCGAGAAATTCAAGGAGTATGAAGCAATGGTTACGAATGTGACTGGAAAGAATATCAAGATCTTGCGTTCAGATAATGGTGGAGAATACACCTCGAAAGTATTTGTTGACTACCTCCGCAAGAAAGGAATCCAGAGGCAGTTGACCATTCCTCGAACACCACAGCAGAATGGAGTCGCCGAGAGAATGAACAGAACCATACAAGAAGCAGCAAGATCAATGATGCACAATGCAGGACTTGATTATGGGTACTGGGGTGAAGCTGTGGCAACTGCAGTTATGCTTAGAAATCGTAGTCCAACCGTTGCAGTGGCGAATATGACCCCTTACGAGAGTTTCATGGGCAAGAAAGCAGATATTTCAAATTTGAAAGTTTTTGGGTGCAACGCTTACATGCACATCGCCAAAGAAACCAGAAAGAAGTGGGACGCTAAATCAAAGAAATGCATTTTCATTGGATATAGCTTCGAAAGCAAAGCATATAGACTATGGGATCCTAAAGCAAGAAAAGTGCATTTATCCAGAGATGTCCTGTTTGAGGAGAATAACTTTGACGAACGTGTCAGAGCACCACAGTACACCAAGAGTTTGGAACGTGCACCTGACAACCAAGAACAAGCAATGGAAGAAGAGTCGCCAGAAGAGTCAGAGAAACAACAAAGTGTAATTCGCCAGGATGATGCTGAGGAAAGCAACCAACAAGAAGCTGACAAGCAAGCGGCAGGAGATTTGCCAGAGGAGCCAGTAAATGAAGATCAAAGTGTAGTTACCAATGACGATGCTGAAGAAGAAACTGAAGTACAAGACACTGACAACCATCAAGAAGAGTCAGAGCAATTGCCACGCCGTTCAGAGCGAAGTAGAATGCCACCCTATAGAGATGGTGCAATCACTGGTGATTGGTGGAAACACAATGCTGCATGTAGCAGTACAGAGGGTATTTCTGAAGAGCCTACAACACTTGAGGCAGCTTTAACTTCACCTGATAAAGCACAATGGAAAGAAGCTCTTGACAATGAATACTCATCTCTCGTAAAGAATAACACTTGGACACTTGGACCACTCCCAGAAGGACGCAATGCAGTTGATTGTCGGTGGGTTTTCAAAGTGAAATACAATGCTGATGGATCTATTGAGCGACATAAAGCCCGTCTTGTTGCAAAAGGTTTTTCACAAGAAGCTGGTCTAGACTACGAGGAAACCTTTTCTCCTGTAGCACGTTACACATCAATCCGTACGATCCTCGCATTAGCAAATCAGTTGAACTTAGAAGTTCATCAAATGGATGTTTCCACAGCATTTCTTAACGGAGAATTACAAGAAGAAATCTACATGACGCAGCCTGAAGGGTATGTTGAGAAAGGCCAAGAACATTTGGTTTGCAAGTTGAACAAAAGCATCTATGGTCTAAAGCAAGCATCTAGATGTTGGTACAATACAATCGACGAATTTCTCAAGAATTCAGGGTATATACAGTGCAAGTCCGACCCATGTCTCTACATAAAGCGAGAGGGAGACAGTTTCATGTTGGTAGCCTTGTACGTTGATGACTTATTAATAGCAAGTAACAGCAAGAAGATGTTGCGCCGAGAGAAAGAAGCTTTGAAGAGCCGATTTGAAATGAAAGATCCTGGAGAAGTCCACTACTGTCTTGCAATCCAGGTCGAACGCAAACGAAACAAGAAGCTCATGCTGCTGCATCAAACCAAGTATCTCACAAGCTTACTAAAGAAGTTTGGAATGGAGAATTGCAATCCAGTCTCAACTCCTCTTGATCAAAGCACAAAGTTGTTGCCAAATGAGGGAGATCCGATAGAGAAGACCAAGTATCAAGCACTTGTTGGTAGTCTGACCTATGCAGTAACTGGTACAAGACCTGACCTTGCACATGCTTTAGGAGTGGTTAGTCAATTCTGTTCAAATCCAGGCCTTGAACATTGGAAAGCAGCAAAGCGAATCCTGCGTTACATTAAAGGAACAATGGATTATGGAATTAAATTCGATGGTTCTAAGCTAGATACAGTACGAGTATCTGGATTTGTTGACGCTGATTGGGGTAGTAACCCAAATGGACGGAGATCTCAGTCGGGATATCTATTTTCTTTGTGTGGTGGAATTATTAGCTGGGCTAGTAAACGACAAAGTACCGTGGCTTTATCTTCAACAGAAGCCGAATATGTTGCAGCATCCCTTGCATGTCAAGAAGCAGTGTGGTTACGTGCATTACTTCATGATCTCAACTTTGTTCAAGAAGAAAGTACAGTCATCAAAAAGGACAACCAAGGAGCAATAGCCTTATCCAAGAATCCAAAGTATCATTCCAGAACGAAGCATATCGACATCAAGCATCATTTCATTCGTGGAAAGGTCGACAATTCCGAAATCACCTTGGAACATTGTCCTACAGACCAGATGGTAGCAGACCTATTAACTAAAGCATTAGGAAAGACTTTATTTCAACGTTTCAGAGACCTGATGGGCGTAACTAATGTTATCTGAATAGTTGACGGACACGATAATACTTTATTAGATTAAAGACTTACATATATAGTTCTCTATTTTCGAGAGGGAGTGTTAATATTAATTCAGGTTAACGCGCGAAAATAAGAGAACATCATCAATCATCTTGACAGATAGTTATTTATCCAGACGCTCTCTGAGGGGCTTACTTCCTGTTGTTGTAGTTATCTTATGTACTAGACATATAGATTGAACTCTCAGTTGTTTCTATTAAAGTTTATACATCATGTAGTCCATTCAAGCGTCACGCGTTTTCTACACTGTTAAACGTATACTTTAACATAAATTATGACGTCAAAGAAGCTTTGGCGCTGTGATTGGTTTAACTACTGACACACACCCATGACACACCCCGACCAAAATACAGGTTGAAGAAAAATGGCGCCAAGCAGGTGGAAATTCCGCGTTATTCCTCCCTTCGACAAAAAAGCGGAGCGGGCTCCGACAAAAAAACGGACTTTTGGAAAGTCTAAGTTAACGTTTCCGCTATAACTGATTTTGATGTGATATGAAATTTTATCAAAATTGAAACTTGATTATTGTTGCATTTTTGCAACTTGACAACTATGACGAAAGGAGTTTTACTTTCACTACGCGCTGTATATACTGTATATACTATAGCTGACAGGTGGGAAAAACTGATGATTGGTCAAAACGTTTCCTTGAATGCGCTTGCGCAGACATGAAATCTGCTGCCCTGAGCCCAAAGTTTGCAAATGACAAGTATTTAAAAAATGTCTATTTCACAAACAACATTCTACAGAGTGTATTAAAGTTTTATGCCGAATTACGCGATTTTTTTAATAACCTTTATTCGATTACGTTATGGAACTTCTCTATGGGTACGTGAATGGCATTGGTTTTTCAAACCTGCTGCAGTTCGACAAACACGATCACAAAGTTCAAATGGACAAATATGGATAACGCCAAGTTGTTGACATCTGAGCAGTCAAAGACGAAGTTGGGTAACTTGTGCTCTTGGCCGTGTTGTATTTCTTTAAGGGCGATTGCCTTTTTGTTGAGGATCGTTGGGAAGACGTCTTTATCAGAGGCTTTGTATTCGTTGCTGAAGTGATCGTTTCAGTTTTGAAAGAGTGTCTTGTTCTGTGTCAGCTTTCTTGCCCATGTTGTCATTTTCATCCAGTTTGTCTCCTTCATCGTCGTTGTTGTCTAATTCGTCATCGTCGTCGTCGTTGTCTTTAGAAAGTAGGTACATGTTGAAATTAGTTGCAAGCTTTTCGATACGTGTTGGTAGAGGCATGATGCCAATTGGACAGTGGACAAGTTGTGGTTGGGTATAATTATGATCTGATACCGTTGGTGTGCACAAACAATCTTCGTGGAAGATGGGACCACAGTTCAGTCATGTTACTTCTGGAATAATTTTATTGTTGTCATCAAAAGAACAATTGTTGTCATCACAGATAAAGGATAAAGGACTGGGGGCTAATCATCTTTACTTGCAGCCAGCGGCTGAATTGCAAAGGACGCAGATGAACGTGGCCGTGTCGAGACATATCAAAGGCGCTCTAGGCTGCCGCCATACGACACAGTTCAGACCACGGATCACAGCTAAGATGTTAGGTGTTGATTTTATGGAGGGGGAAATACTGGAGAACCCGGCGAAAAACCCTCGGAGCACAGGAGAGACCCAACTAAACTCTACTAGACATAAGTCCCAAGCTCGAGAACGGGTCTATTCCCAGACGGTCACCCATCCAAGTACTAACCCCGTCTAACCGGGCTTAACTATTGGTGAGAGGAAGCGCCCTAACAGCACTCGCCACCCGTGAAAGAGTATGCCGTTGGCAAGCAACGCTGATCCACAGTTGAGTCGTCCCTAGTATTACAGACAACATTGTTTTTCACTGTATGGCCTATGCAATCGAGAAAATTGATAATCGATAGAAATCGACATCAATTAATAACAATTGATATTAATTAATTGATTGATGTTGATAATCCGTGAACAATGGATGACTTTGGAGTGTGACTATCAATTGGTAGCGATTATCAATAGCAATCGATGAACTAATTGTGATTGACTGGTCTTGAAATAGAACATGTTTCGATAGACGGTGTACACGCTTAGATGCCAATGACTGCACGTAAGAGCTTAATTAATTGTTACATACTTTAATACTTAATCCAAAATTGAAATACAGTTGACATTGTTTGCAGGGTGAGATTGACAATTCCATATTTTCGGTGGCTTTTTGGTCTGATCGATGTTGGCTCGGCACAAAGAAATCTGGTATCTAGTCTCAAAACGTTATGACAATCAATAGCTATCAATAGGCATCAAATATGCAAATCGATGGTCATTGATTGGCAAATGGACCGATTTTTGTAACTATCGATTGGTCATCAATTGGCATATACCAATCAATATCAGTTAGATAATTGCCATCGATTTATATCGATTTATCGATTGGCTTTCCGATTATCGATTGTCATCGATTGTATAGGCCGGGAGTTGCGACACACTTGGCAAATAATACAGCTGGATAAAAAGAAATAAGTTTACATGTGAACAGGTACATACTGTAGATATATTTTTTATAATATAATATATCTGTTACAAGGTCAAAATCAGTGAAATAAACATTTTATATTGTGAACTGAATTGTAACTGTGAGAGCCGTAGAGACAGAGACATAGTTGCCTTGAATTATTAGTTATGAATTTGTATCGTTTATTTGTACGCATTCGAATAAGCTCCAGGCAAATTCGACACATCAACACAATTTTATTTTAGGAATAACAAAAGTTCACCCTCGTCGATATTTTTTTTCACCCTAGATATCTTTTGACCCTTACTATGGAGAACGTTTATGCGTGAAGTAAAACCTTAACAAATAAAACGTGTTCTTATTTTTCGCATTTATGCAAGCCTACCTGGAGCTCTGCAAATATCGAACTCTGAAAAACCTTGCTTAAACAAGACATCGTATACGCTTAATATACTTTATTTGTTGCTGTAGAAACATATTCCACGTTTAGATAAGGACAGCAGCTTCGTGATCAATCTAAAAACAACGTTGATTAACTAACATTTGTTGCTAAAAATGCCTTCTTTCTTCAACGTTATTTGGCGATGTTGTCTTCCGCCAATTTGAGCCTAATTATATTTTTTAATTTAGCGCATGCGCAGCGGTTTCTCCCACCTGTCACTATAGCTGTTTTCCTTTTTAGAACACTGGCGGAGTTCCTGTAATAAAAGGAGGAACGTTGGTGAAACTCATCGAGCGATTAACTTATCATAAATATTCAGGTATTATTGGACATTGCTGAGAGCACTAATTCTCAACCGGGGATTTTGGTTATATGAATGTACGCGTACATTTGAAAGCATGAGGTTACGCTATAAAAGGGATAGCCCTTCCCACTTTCTGTGGGACAAAACTCAAATCTCAAAAACAAAACAGTCTTGGCGTCGTATGATCGCACAATTTGAACCCGAAAGGTACAATATTGTCCTAATTTTGTTCCATGAAAAAAAAACACTATGCAAAACACAAGTACATGAACTATGTAGTTCTCACCTGTCTTCTGGTGAATGTGTCATTTGAAGTTGTTATCAGCAGATAACTGAGATAAGCCATGTAAAGATAATATTTGGGGGAACGTAGTCTTAGGTGTTACCTTTTTACGGTGAATTGACAACTGAGCGTATAAAACTTCAGGGTTCGTCCTTTTTATACCGAAATTTAGTGTTTAAACACAGTGTTTTATTTATCAATTTCCTTGACTTGACATCATTACTATGTATCATCATAACATTATTGTACATTATGAGATCATTATGAGATCATTATCATCATCTTGATCGTCATTATGACATCATCATCATCATCATCGTGACATCACGACATCATCTTGACATGGCATTATTATCATTATGACATCGACATCATGACATCACATCATCATGACGACATCATCATTGTGATAACGTTATCATTATCTTGACCTCGTCGTTATCATAACATCACTACCATTATGACTTCATTATTGACATAATCATCAATTATGACATCATTCTCATTATTACGACATCATGGTCATCATGAAATCGTCATGGTATCATCATCATGAGCATTACATCATCATGATTGTTATGACATCATCATTATCTTGACATTATCATCATCATGACATCATCATAAAATCATTCTTATCATGATGTCGTAACATCATTGTTATGCTATCATCCTCATGACATCAATCATAACATGATTGTAGTGTTCTGCATTCCGGGTTTTTGTAACGACATTTACATATTGTAAATATATGATAATTAAGTTAGATATAAGGCGATTGTAGGAGCGAGAGAGATTATTATTAAACCTTTAAACGAGAACGAGTGAGTTGGTCTCCTTCGCAAAGTTAGAACATTATATTGGCGACGAAGATTCTGTAAATGAGACGCTCAAGCACGTTAACTTTCTGAGTTCTTAGCAGCGAAACTCCCGAGATAAAGATTAAAACAACAAACACATGTGTGCAACCAACCGCAGCATGCGAACTAGATCGTCGGACGATTGCCTAGGAGGAAAAAAAATAACATAAACACTGAAGTACTTATGGCTAGTGCACTTCCACCGTTTCCCAGCTTTGATCCAATTCCAACATTAGGGGCTCCAGGAACTCGAAGGAAGAAATACGTAGCACGCTTTCAAAACCTGATTGTAGCACTCGACATCAAAAGTAAACCAAGACAAAGGGCTCTTCTTTTGCACTTCGCCGGAGAAGAAGTCTTATGAACTACTTTCAACCGAAACAAAACTTGGCGTACGAGGAGTACCAATTCAGACAGGCGAAGCAAGAAAGTGACGAAGCCTTAATGACATTCTATACTCGACTTAAACAGCTTTCACTGACATGCGAGTTCGGTGACCCCGACCGCGAAGTTACGCCGAAAAGCCTTAAGCAGCCCGGACATGAAACTCGAAGATCTTCATGGCAACGGTAAAGCGATGGAGCTGGCCGAGCGTGAACTCTTGAAAAGTTGTCTGACTCAATCTCAGAATGTGAACAACATGAGACGTGGTAGACAGTATAACATATCCAATCAGTAAAAGAAAAGATGAATTCCGTAAAGAACCACCGTCGAATTGCAGAAATTGTGATCGTCCATATCCACATAGTCGTGGTAGAACAGCCTGCCCTGCATACAGTAAACGGTGCCGAAAGTGTGGAAAGATGAACCACTTTCAATCTGTTTTTCGCAGTGAAACGCATCTCGTGCTAGCAGGCATGGAAAGCCGGAGAAGGACAACACTGTTGGAGGACAACATCGCGACGTGAGGACCGAGGAAGCGACGAACACGACCTGTTCGAGATCACTGTGCACAGCGTCAGGCAGGACAATGCTAAACATCCGCTCTTTAATGTGGAAATCAACAGCTCAAAGATAACTGTAATGGCTGACTCCGGCTCAAGTATAAACATCTTGGACGAACAGGGCTATCACAAACGTCAACATCTACGCTTATAACTCGAAGTCTACAGGCTCCCAGTTTCTGGAAAGGTCTTGGCGCAGATAACGACAACGCGTGGGGCAAAGTCTAACGAAGAAATGTACGTGGTAAAAGGATCGAGTGCATGGATCCCTCCTTAATTGGTGCACGTCGCAGAAACTTCAGCTCATCACCACAGAAGGACAAGTTATTGGAGTGGACCGAACGGCACGGGCAAGCCTTAGTAAAGCTGAAAGATGCCCTGACGACAGCGCCAGTCACAGCTTACTTCGATCCAGATAAGAACACTGAGATATGTGTATAGTAGATGCTAACCCAGTTGGCGTGGGTGCCATATTGGCTCAAGCAGACCCGGATGGTGGCAACCGCCACGTAGTGGCCTACGCCAGTAGATCCCGCTCAGACACGGAACAACGGTACAGCCAAACCGAGCGCGAGGCTCTCGCAGTGGTATGGGCCGGATAGGAATATTTTCATTTATACATCTATGGAAAGCCAGTGACCGTCTACACTGATCATAAGCCTCTTGTCGCCATTCTTGGGAATCCACAGTCGAAACCACCTGCCCGAATTGAGAGGTAGGCTCTCCGGTTGCAGCCGTACCGGATTGCCATACTCTACAGGAAGGGTGACAGTAATCCTGCTGATTACATATCAAGACATCCTTCGAAAGAGACAACGACCACTAGCAGACAGCAAAAACTCACAGAGCAGTTCGTGGACTGTATAGTGCGAACGTCGACCCCCAAGCGTGAAGACATACAGTCAGCAACCGAACGAGACCAAACTCTGCGAGCTGTCGCGGAGGCTGTACAAACCGGGAATTGATTCGAGCCAAGAAAGCGTCTTGAAGTTAATACGTCAGTCTATAACGCAATGGAGAGAATCAAAGGAGAACTAACGGTCTGTATAACATATACCATTATCCTCAGAGGAAACAGAATCGTCATCCCAGAAGAAATGCAACAACAAGTAGTAGTCCTTGCCCACGAGGGTCACCAGGGCGTCGTGAAGACGAAAGCCCTCTTGGGAGAGAAAGTCTGGTTTGTATACATCAACGACCTAACTGAGCATAAAGTCAATCTCGATTTCCAGCCGGCATGCTTGTCCAGGGCGGAAGCGGACACCTGCGATGAATTGGATGCATGGGACGCGCCCCCAGCACGAAGACTATGAGTCCCGAAATTAAAGTCGTTACCGAGATATGGTCGAAGGCCGTTGCGCAGAACATCTCTTGCTCTGGAATAGGAAATACCGGCCGGATGGGCTGTGTGCCCGCCTTTGCGGTGAGCCAGCCTGCCGATTAGATGAAAATCTGGGCCAAGCTTTGCTTCGTTGATCAGGCGCAGAGTGGCGGTGACTGGACATGCCTGAGTGCCGGTTTTGGCAATGGTGATGTAGTGGCCATCACGGTATTGATCGTTCTTACGTTTAGGAATGTGCACTCGCATCGACGTGTCGGAGAAGGAAATGTCTCTCACGAGAATATTTAACGCTTCTTGGATGCGTAGCAATCCCGCGTAGCACAATAGGCATAACACCAGCAGACGTAGGTCGATTAATGTGGGATGCTGTAAGTCGTTGGCCAGACTGTGCAACACGTCAACTTCTATAGGGTCTTTGGGTCTTACCGGCCTAGCAAGCAAACGTTTGCAGCCATCCCAGGTGGATTTGACGAAAGGGTTTCGAGTTGGTGAAGGAAGGTTCGCGATTTCATGTGCCCAGCGCACGGCGTATATCACCGCGTTGATCACTGCGATAGATGCGAAGTCACTTCTTAGCTCGACAAGGTATAGCGCCAACCGAAAAGGCGGCACAGGGAAGGTGTTTACGCCGAAATAGCGAATCTCCCATGCCTTCCAACGCAACCAGTAACCAGAGTACTTGTCTACGGTATTTGGAGCGAAGGCTGCTATTGACACATGCGGAAGAGCCACGGCTAAAGACTACAAATGCGGGTGAGCCATAGGAATGTCAGGCTGCCAAATTGCGCTGGCCAAGGCATCTGAATGAGAAAAGAAGAGAAGAAACACAAAGAGAAATAATAAAAATTATGCATGCATGTATATAAAGAGGTAAGTGCAACTGCGACAATGTGCACTAGGAGCTAAACATGCACACGAAGGAATTGTGACAAAAACTCAACCACAAAATGGGCTTCTTTCCTTTTCTTTTTTTTTTCTTTTTTTATAAAAGAGAGCTAACACGCATGCGACAAAACATGCGCAAGAAAACAAAACAAATTCGCTTTAAATGAAGCCACAAAATGGGCTGTACAACTCATAGGCACCAGAACAAAGCTGCACATTAATCAAGATTGCAAAATGTTATATATATACACCAAACGTTAACTGACGCCGCGTTTGAGCCACCGGACAGGTTATCTCAATTCCTGACGATGGAGAAGTCTAGCCTTACGGCCACAATCCGAAAATTAGGAATTCCCACGAACAGGGAAGTTGAATTCTTGTATACGATGTTTTGGCCTCTGCCTGGGACGAACATGTCAGCGGCAGGACTAAAGTATCTGATACCACGTATGAAGGATGCAAACGAACCCAAATTTGGGCTTAATAGAGGCCAAAAGAAAGCTGACGGCCATTCTGGAACAATCAGCGTGCCACGAGCAACGCAAGACCGCAACTTCAGAATTGCCCGTGCGATGAGATAGGTCGGTGGACAAAGCCAATTATTATCTAGGAACCAGTCTTGGGTGAAGGCGTCTACTGCTTCGGTACCCAGGTTCCAAAAGCGTGAATTAAAGCCGGGTAACTGTCTGTTGTAATCACAGGCAAAGCGATCTATAGTGTGCGGCCCCCAGAGTCGATCAAGGATGTGAAAGTACCTGGTACCGAGGGCCCAATCGTCAGGGTCCACCACTCTACTAAGGTAGTCCGCTTGTTCGTTTTCTGTGCGAGGCAACCATTCAACCCGTAATTCAATGTGCGACAAAAACAAATATTGAATATCTCAAGTGCAAGGGTCTGAAGATGTGGCTTCGAACTACCGAACTGTACGATACGAACGGAATTTTGAGAATCAGTAAACCACACAACTGTCTGGTTGTGCAGCAGTTGCTGAAACGATTTAAGTACGTTGAGTATCGCTTTCATCTCTCTACCTGTCGAACTGAGTTTACACTCACTCTCAGACCAGACACCTACCGAATTATGGTATAGTAGGTTAATACTGCCGAAACAGAGAACGAAAGTGGTCTAACGTTTCGAGCGAAGGCCCTTTGTCAGGCCCTTCGTTGCCGACTTGCACCGAATAACCTCCGTATCCAGCGTCACTAGCGTCGCTGTTGACTACGGATGTCGCCGAAAAACTTCGAGAGATGGCATAGCCGTTAAAGGCGTGGATATGCTGCAACCAAAATCGAAGCTCCTCTAGAAGGGCTGGCTCCATGCTGACCGACTCTTGCCAATAAACCCTGTTTTCAATGCGAAAATACATTTGTCGTGTGAACAACCGAGCAATTGGGCCCAAACCGAAAGTCACTGAGACAATTTGACCAGCAACTCTGGCTAGATCCTTAGCAACAACATATGGAGATGCGACCATTGTGCCAAGCAAAATTTGAAGCTTTTCTATTTTCCGCTGAGGGACTTGAAATGTCATTCTTATAGTGTTATCAAGAATCCCAGCCACTCACCGACTTGCATCGGCTCCCAATGGGACTTTGATTCATTGGCTTTCAGACAGGAATCTCTCAAGACTGATCACTCAATTAAACTGGCAGCTTTTGCGGCTATCAAATCTCTAGCTCCCGAAATTCCGTCGTCTATGTAGACGAATGAACAATGGCCCATGCTGCGCCAACGCCGAACGAAAGGCCGTAACATTTTGGTGAATAAGTAGCACGCGCTGGAGAGCCCAAATGGTAAAACTCGAAACGAAAAGTATCTAATTTGAGAGCCGTTGATGCGGTTCAAAAATGTCTATATGGTGATACCCCGATTCTAAGTCAAAAGTGGAAAAATAAAAGCCTTGTTGAAACACTTCGGATAGCGAACGCAGATCTTCGTAGCGAAATTTGTTAAGATTGATATGTGTATTGACATGTCTTAAATCGAGCACGAGACGAAGCTTTTTCCCCACGACTACTGACAGAGGATTGACCACAATAGGAGGAGAACCATGCTCAGAAATACATCTCATCGTAAGTAACTTATCAATTGATTGCTCAACAAAGTGATTAATAGCCGACTTGTTATTCAACAGGAACGCACGTGAGGGAATAGACGTAAATGACAATACATATCCTCGCTCAGTAACATTAGAAGCAAATAACGGGGCGTCTAATTTATCACGCCAAGACGATAAACAAGGTTTTAAACGTCCTTGAACTCCTTCCATCATGGGGTCCCCTTCCTTTATAATACTACCCCGACACTCAAGATATGTAATTAACTTATCTGTTCGCAATTCATCTGCTTGTAACTGCTCGTCACCGCTGCTTTGTATACTTGAAAGGAGTTGATACTGGAGGCTGTCGGGCATCTGCCCGCTCAGGACATTTGTTCTGCAAGTGGCCATGTCTTCCACAAAAAAAACAAGGTCCAAGCGGACCAAAGGACGAAGAATAACGCGGAGGGAATGTATCCTGGCCGAGGAACGAAGGTCGAAAGGTCTGCGACTGTGGTGGTGGGACACGGACTGCTGTCTGTGGCGACGATCGAGTGCTTTGCCTTGTCTTACGTATCTTCCTTTGTGCCCGTTGCTCAGAACGATACAACCTTTTTTCATCTTCTGAATCGTCGGCGAGCTCATCGGCGACGTACTCGTTCACGGTTTTCCAGCCGCACTCACTCTTATCCGCTATGCAAATGAGCTTCAAACGATACTTAACCAGGTCTATACCTTCGGACACGGCATCTCTGGCTCTGTCGTACTTGTGTAGTTCCAGCGACGTAAATGCTTGCTCCATCTTCTCCAATACTTTCAGCTCATGGTCGAATTGCTGTTTGTTCCCTTCGGACTTCAAAAGAGGTTGCTCCGTTAACTTCAACTTCTTCGCATGGCTGTCGGTGATAGAAGGTGTACTGTCAGTGAGCTCTCGTTTGAAAGCCACTAATCGATCTGGCTGCACTAGCGATACTGTTTGTGATGTCTCCGATAGAGCTGGCAATCAGGCAACGTACACGGTCATCGTCCATGCTCTCTGATGGCGAAGTGGTCATGTCAAATGTGTTGTACGTACCAGCGAGCGTGAGTCAATAAAGAGTGCGTAATGTAACGTCCGAGAAGACGATTGACTTTGAGGACACGACTTCTATAACAGCCTTGTTTATTGTTATGCTAATATATATGCAGATGATAATGCAAATATTCTACTAATCGAACAGAAAGAAATTCTCTCCTTATGCTACGCAATCGTAGAGAATTAATTAGTCCCAAAATACATGTAGCGGAGTTAAGAAAGGAACACGTGTAACAACTGGTACGTGAGCAAGAAAAAGTACCCGCTGGTGCCAGTAGATTTTTTTCTAAGGGCACTGCGCACTAAACCATCGCGAATATTTTTATTACGCCGAAAAGAGATTAAAGGGTTGTTGGTGAAAATAGCTGACGTTTCATGATCATTCTTTAGGATATGGAAATTGTGGCTAATGATATCCTATCAAGTACAAAGTTAAGGATATATATTTTTACTCTCGCTCATCCTTTTTACACCCCCTTCTTGCTCATCGACGGTATGAATAGCAAATGTCTTTCGCATCTCATTATCGATTTGTTATTGTCATTTTTATCTGATTGGCTTATTTTGGTCACATGATTACCTTTCGTATATAAGCTCATTGTTTGTTTACACTCTTTACGTTTCTCTCTGACGAAGGGCCTTGCGTTCTCCGTTTGGGCAATATATCTCTAACCTTACTATGTTTTAACAATCATTGTCATTTAATGATAACCAAATATTTATCTTTGAGGCGAAAGTTGACTTAATTCGTGTAATTTCTTCCTCCGATATCCAAACCACTGTCTCGGTACTGATTTCCTTTGTTTTTAGCTGATGAATTATTAATGAGTTTGAGAAAAATATTAGACCACTGACCTATTAGAGCTAGACAAAGTAATTGGCTCTTTCCGAAAATTAGGTTATAAACAATAAATTTTAGTCTTTACTACAAGCAAGCAAGATGGCGCAGTGGTTAAGGTAAGTATAATCAAAAATAAGTTGACTACTAGACACGCCCTGTATAATCGACGTCGGGTGTTATTTTGAACCATTTTTAGTGCAAAGTTTCACAGAAACTTTGCAGTATCGTGATGAGTGGGGAAAATTCACACGATAGATAATACATAGATAGTGTAAACTTTCCGGGGGGTAAACTTACCAGGTTTAACGACATACCTACTTGTCGTAGTTGAAAGGCTAAACCAGTGAAAATGTGAAACACTAGTATCAGTCTTTCATAGACGACAAATATTTATGTCGCTTAAAGCTCGTAAGCCCTATAAACAGCGATAACAGACAGGTTTGTACCTTATCTATGGATATTTCTTGAAAGATGTGTTTATCTTAATATACCAAGAATGAAAGAAGTTTCCCCCCGGAATATATAAGAATACCACTGCGCACGCGTGGTTTTGTTTGCGACTGGCGAATATGGAGAAAATGGCGGAGAAAACGTAAGGAGTGATCGATTTTTCTTCTCGAAGCAACGAATTTCTAGGCTTTAGTGCATGGCTAATTAAATATGGTCTGGGCGAAAGGATTTACTGTCTGCCTAGCGGAAGGTCAAAGGTGCGAATAAATATTAAAAGCTTTATATTTAACTTTAATATGGTGTGGCATGTTGACGATGTTGTGAAGTCGGTTTGTAGAGTGTTGTTGGTTCGTGTCTGTTATATTTTCAACTCAGTAACAAATTCTGTATACTGGAGATCGTAGACTGTCTTCGCATTTTGATTTGGCGTTCAATAAACAACTGTACGAAGAACCCTGGCCATATAGTTAGTAAACATGAATGTTTAGTTCTACATGTGGCAGACGATTCGCAATGCTAAATAACGTGAAGCTAGCAACATAATCATCAGGCGTAATAATTTGTGAAGGCAACAAAAACTTACTTATCTTGACATCCACTTGACAAATTTTAGTCAATTTTGATCTGGATTGACTGGACGTCACACGATACGTATTAGTATCGGAATTCTTGTGATGCGCCAAGCTTTTTATGCAAAAATTTCGAGGAGTTTAAAAATATCTTGATGTTATTAAACAGACCGGAAAACAATAGTGAAGGGCACAAAAGACGTCAGTATTCATGTTTGTCGGAGTTTATAATTTTTTTTGCGTTCTTGAAGAGAAAATGACTCTTTAAGAATCCCTCGAGATTATATTTTGGGTTGTTTGTCTGAGTCTTCACTTGTATTAAATTAACTTGGGCTTAATGCTCAAGAAAATGGGCTGGCAGGTTGCGGGGCTGGCAGCTCTGTCCGTACACTTGGCAAAAATTGTTATTACTAGAAACTTTGCACTATCCTTGAGATCTAGTTTGTAACTCTTTGTTTGGAGTTAAATTAACACCTTCATAATAATGTGTTCCCGAAACCGCATGGCAGGAAGTCAGTGTGGACTAAAGAACTCTAAACTGGAGGATACTTACTTGTTGTAACCGACGACTACTCGAGGTACCCGGTTGTAGATGTCGTACGCACAACCGCTGCAGCAGTGGTCATTCCTCATCTGGACAATATCTTCGCCCAATATGGCGTGCTAGTAGTCGTGAAATTTGACGATGTGCCTCCGTAACGGCAACGACTTCAAGCAATTTGCAAACACACTCGGTTTCCGACATCGGAAGATAACGCCTTTGTGGCCGCGCTCCAACGGAGAAGTTGAACGCTTCACGCGAGGCAAGGCAGCAAAGACCGAGAATCGGTCTTGGAAGGAAGAACTCTGTAAACTTCTACGCAACTACAGAGCAGCAACGCCACATAGTACAACTGGCCAAGCACCAGCTACAGTGCTCTTTAGTAGAGCAATGCGCACTAAGTTGCCGGAAGGTTCTAGTGCCCAGTCGATCCTGCACACATTCGCGAACTGGTACGAAGGTATACGTGATGGCAGCAGACGTCTCGAAAGGTGACAGAGTTCTCGTGAGACGCGACCCATCGTACAAGAAGTCACACCTTATGATCCAACGCCGTATTTTGTGACAGAAGGTAAAGGATCCATGATCACCGCCAGTCGAGAAGATAAGACAATAACACGGAACTCTTCCTTCTTTAAACCTGTTAACATCGGTGTGGAACAGGCAGAGGGAACAGAGGATGAGCCAACGCCAGCCTTACCACGACGATCAGAAACAACCATGACGAGCAGTGAAGGTCCGAACGAGGATAACTGTCGACGATATCCACTGAGGAGCTCACGAAGACAACCAGAATACCTTATAGACTATATTAAGTAACTCTTTTGTTGAGAACACGTTATGGACGTTAAAGATTATATTAGACAACTTCTTTTCATAAGAACGTTCAATAAGCGTTAGAAAAATTGTATAAAAAATGTTATTATGATTACTTCCTTTTCAACGTAAGGAGAAGTGTAATGTTCTGCATTCCGGCTTTTCGTGACGACATTCGCATATTCTAAATATATGATAATTAGGTTAGATATAAGGCGATTGTAGGAGCGAGAGAGATTATTATTAAACCTTTAAACGAGAACGAGTGAGTTGGTCTCCTTCGCAAAGTTAGAACATTATAATGATCATGACAGACAGATTAAGATGTATAACTCGCGACAAAAAATCATCTGCTCACCCATGACATTTTTCATTGCTTTGTTACCGTTACCTGATATAGAATTTTCCGCAATTTATTAACCAATAAATAAATTAGAATTTCCTATTTTTCTGTTTTATTTAGATCCAACGTTTTTGAGGACGTTTTTGACGACTTACAGATCCTTTTGTAAACCTCACAAACTTTTTGATATGCTTGTTACAAGATATCCTTACCAACAAAAGTGTAAACACGTTGAATAATTCCTTTAAAGTGGTTCTCTTATGAAAATATTGTTGCTAATGTTTCTTCGTAATATTAAAGATATTATGATAGTTGGTAATTGTGCGAAGTTTCATTTCGAAATTCTCAAAAAGAAAGTTGTATTTTACGTGTGATATTAAAGATATTATGATAGTTGGTAATTGTGCGAAGTTTCGTTTCGAAATTCTCAAAAACAAAGTTGTATTTTACGTGTGAAGTTTGTATTTTGGAGCGTCGCCATTAAATTGGCCGTGTTTGAGAAGAATGAGTTGAGGAGAACTTTGACGTCATACAGTAGACTCAACAAAAACAAAGGATCATTGTTGTCAACAAACAGGTCATTGTTCTTATTGAGTCCATGACGTCATAAGCTTCCTCGACTCATTCTTCTCAAGCTCGGTTACTTTAATGGCGGCGCTCTAAAATACAAACTTCACGCGTAAAATATCACCTTTTCTTCAACGAATTTTGAAATGAGACTTTGCACGATTACTATAACTACCATAACATCTTTAGGATTATGCAAACACCTTGCCTACAATATTTTCATCAAAGAACTACTTCAAACTTGTCTTCCTCGTCTTCCATTTTTTTCTTGTGTTTGTCGTTCCAACGCAAAATTATATCGTGATAAGTTATACTAAACTGGTTTTGTGGGCAATCAGGTAATGGATAAGACATGGTGTATAGGGCTACTCTGGTTTAAAGTGAAAACCAGTCAAGTTTTATATCATAAACTAAAGTTACTACAACATTTATCTCTTAAAATAAGATAGAAAGGAAACTATATGGGGTATACACCACATAGAGTGGGTATCTTCCCGTAATTATAACAAGAGGGCACTCAGAGACTGCATATACCTCCACCAGTAGGTTTTTAGGTAGCGTTTAATAAACTAGCAGCAGTGCTTTATCAGGTTTAAAAAACGTTTTGTTGTCGTTGTTGTTGTTGTTGTTGTTGGTTGTTATGTTAATTTGTATTCTTTATATAAAATTGTATGTTCGTTAGTATTCTTTCTGACGTCAATAAGTTTTACCAGGTATAAAACTACCGACATGGTGCTGATTTCCTTTGTGTTTTCCTCATGAATATTAATGAGGTCTTTTAAGATGTTTAAAGAGAAAACGAGTCCCGCTAACCTGACCAACACATGCATGTATGAATAAAATGCTGGATTGCACTCGTACCAAACGCCGTCCTAATCTCAAGTCGCCTGCTAGACCGAACTGAAGCACTTTCACCTCTCAAACTCAATACGTTGCCAGTAAATAAGATTGGTGTCAAATCGACATAAAATAATGATTCTCCGGCGGTAACGAGCTGTAAGGCAATTGACACAAATCTTGAAGCAACATCGGAACTAAGCCTATATAGTTTCAAGGCCGGCCTCATAATTGTGGGTATCTCCCTGAAGTTAATATTAAAGTGAAAATTATTTCTTAACCTATTCTCACATATAACATACCAGAACCACCGCCGACCGAACACGACAGAGCCAAGATTGAAAGGGGAGAATTAATCGTTCGGGAAGACTTGAAACGGTTTCGAAAAGAATACTCTCAACCTATTGCGTTAAGGTAATGTAATCTGAGTGTCTATGAAGTGAAAAAATTCGTTGACATTTTTGTTGTTTTAATGAACAGAGAAGAATATATGTTTAATTTGTAACTAAACGATTACATACATACTGGAGTTTTTTAAACTAAGCGTTTTTGCGCTCGACGAAGTCTGAAAAAGTTATGTGCACTTCACATTTGAACGCTCGGACCCCGATTTTCTGCCGCCCGGTAACTAAACTAACTAGGGGCCGTTTAAATGGACTAAAAGTTGGTTCGGGTAAGAGGGACACCCTACACCCCCCCCCCCCCCCCCCGAGACAACTTTGTCGTGTGTTTACATGAGGTTATGGTTTCTAAACCGGTTTAAATCTGGAGGACTGGGTATAGTTATGCATCTAATTAAGATAGTCGATCGTCTGGAAGAAACTGTAACTGTACTGTTAGAATTAAGCGATCGAATTAAACTCGCAGAAGCTTTTGTACTTCTTCAAAGCCAATTATCAGGTTTTCAACCATTGTTGGAGACCAAGACCATCTTTTTCGCTTCGTATTTGCTGCGCTATCAATTGTTTCACTTTCTGCCGCCATTTTGTTTTCCAGTTTTGCCTCGGGTAGGCGAGTCAAATTGTTTACATGGAGGGAGCTTTATCTCACCCCCTAGGGTAACCCTACCTCGCAAAGAGGGTGACCCTACTACCCGAGACAAGTATGAAATTCCCCATGTAAACGCTCGCTGTCGAGACTAAGTAAAATAAACACAAAGTTGGCTCCCCCAGGGTAGCTCGGGGGATAGGGTGACCCTTCTACCAGGGACAACGTTTGTCCATGTAAACGGCCCCTTAGTTCACGATCACCTCGGTTTTCTTTGATGTACCGCGGTTGTTTATCTATATAAGTTACTCCCAACCGCGCATGAATCAAGTTAATTGCCCCGGCGCAATTAACTTGATTTATGCGTGGTTGAGAAAATAAGCGTTAATCAATGGTCACGAATGTGATAAAGGATTTATCATCCCGACCGAAGTGTTTTTAGGCAAACTCTGTGATAACGAACTCAGTATCTCAGTTTTCTTAGGCAACCTCGGTGATCTTGAACTAGAGTAGGTGAGTTACCTCAACCTCGGTAACTACGTAAGTTATATTTACCTCGGGCCTTCGGGGTTCGGTAACTAACATTTATTTGATTTATACTGGATAACCTTATCAATCACATCTAAACTGTTCTCTCCCGTCTCATTGGTTTGGTGTTACTACAGGGGGAAACCGGAGTACTCAGAGGAAGGAAACCAGTAGTGTTTGTTAAAGTCAAACTGGAAGCACTCTTCTTACTGTGCCCCACTATCGTTTGTGCGCTCCGTTTAACCTTAGTATATCACGTTTTAGGGTTTTGAATGTAATGCGACAATGGGTGGAAAATCATTTCTATGATTTCGAACGGGATCCGGAGCTGCTGACCAAACTTCACAACATGTTGGCCAGTGTGAATGGACGAGCAGTAGGAAAATGGGTGGACAGCATTAAGCGGATCATAGAAAGGAAGGTACGATTTCTAGTTTACGGGCGGTTTCCAAAAATCTCGCGTATATATATATATATATATATATATATATATATATATATATATATATATATATATATATATAAATATACATATATACATATATACAAAGGATAAATGAAATGGCGTTCTCACATGGGTTCCAAGCGACACTGATTATCTATCTATCTATCTACAATCAGTGACAAAATACCTTGGGACACCCCGCATTGTTGGTAATAACCTAATATTTCTTTCAATTTTTTTCGTAATAAAGTGTATCCCTCCCTCCCCCTCCCTATTCAATGTTGAATTTAATGTAAGGAACTCCGTAAACGTTGAAACGAACACCTAAAGGGTCACCAACATTGAACAGGGGGGCCGGGGGGTACTTAGACCGGAAAATATTGTCCTTTAGGTTGAAGTGTCCCAACACTTTTGTCACTGATTGTCTGCGAAAATATTTTTAATTCATAAAATAAACCTAGTTACCTAGTGAGTTATTTTTCTAAGAATAGTTATATTAGACAAGAAATGTTCAAAATTTATTGTTAACAAAATTGTTATGGGCATTTTCAAGCCATTAAACAGGCGGTTTTGGTTGTTTTAAAGTCAGTTTATTGCTCAAGGCGTCTTTGCACGTATTGTTGCAAACCTATTTCGTTTAAAATAGGTCAGTTATCAGCAATGCAGTTAACAATGCTCGATTTACCTAAAACAAAGTTTAAATATACTTACAATCACTCGATTGCGCATTTATTTAAGTATGTGTAGAGTATAAGTTGTGCAATATCACTCTTCAATTAACCGGCATCGCGTTAAACGAGAGTTAAAACGTGTTTGTGTTAGCCAGTTGCGCAATGTTTAACGTGTTCTGCGCGTAATTAGTTATAACGCTATTTGAGGTAGGGACCTTTTATTATTTTATCAATTGCTGTAGAACGTACGCGCTGTAGAACGTACGCGTTCTTTAATTTCAGCACAAAAACAAATATTAGAGAAGTGATATTAGGTTAAAAAATCCGAAATTCTAAACGTCTATATATTAACGTCTATTAAAGGCAAGAAATGGACAAAACCTGTTGAAACTTGTTCCAGGTTTTCATTGGCAATCATATTAAGTACGATATTACTAATGTATACTACGGTAAAACGCGAAATATATGTGGAAAATTATTAGAGATATACAACTTAACACAACGGTTGCCATGACAAATGTTACCACGTCCACGGTTCTCACCACGGTTCTCACTGAACACCGTGGACGCTAGTTTGCTAATTTACGCTTGTTTCTTTTCAAATAGTCAGTGCTGCTGTTTTCTAGTATCATTTGCATGGAATACTTTACATTTAATGAGTTTTTAGCGGTATTCCATCGGGAAAATAGAAGGATTTAGAGGTAAAGCGGCGACGGTTCTCACTTCCGCAATATAAAGAGATAGTATATATCAAGTTATTTATATAAACATAGCGAGCATCGTTGTAAAAAACGCATTTGAAAAGCGTGAACGGTAAATATGCATTATTTTTTTCTTTAGAACTAACATATGATTAGGCGTGTGTGTAGCAAACGTCATTTTACACAACAATTTTTGTTCTAATACATGTTTTTCTGGTGCGAACCGTAGTGAGAACCGTTGTGAGAACCGTGGACAGAACAGTCGCACAACAGGGGGCCATTTTGACTATTAAATCTCATATTTCCTTACTGAATTTTGCACAGAAACGGTTTATTTAGTCTACTATAACGTTCCTTTAACTTTTTTAGCGTTAAAGTATGGTCCTTAGTTGGCTGTAACGGCATTTTTTTACAATATAAAAAAAATAAATTTTCAGACAATCAGTGACAAAATACCTTGGGACACCCCGCATTGTTGGTAATAACCTAATATTTCTTTCAATTTTTTTCGTAATAAAGTGTATCCCTCCCTCCCCCTCCCTATTCAATGTTGAATTTAATGTAAGGAACTCCGTAAACGTTGAAACGAACACCTAAAGGGTCACCAACATTGAACAGGGGGGCCGGGGGGTACTTAGACCGGAAAATATTGTCCTTTAGGTTGAAGTGTCCCAACACTTTTGTCACTGATTGTATCTATCTATCTATCTATCTATCTATCTATCTATCTATCTATCTATCTATCTATCTATCTATCTATCTATCTATCTATCTATCTATCTATCTATCTATCTATCTATCTATCTATCTATCTATCTATCTATCTATCTATCTATCTATCTATCTATCTATCTATCTATCTATCTATCTATCTATCTATCTATCTATCTCTATCTATCTATCTATCTATCTATCTATCTATCTATCTATCTATCTATCTATCTATCTATCTATCTATCTATCTATCTATCTATCTATCTATCTATCTATCTATCTATCTATCTATCTATCTATCTATCTAAACAAAACTGTTTGACATTCAAGTATGCACTCATTTACATAGAATCCGTATCAGTAATATCGAATTTGGGGTAATGGGCACTTTAGCCGTTTCACGCGGATCGTTGTTGTGGAGCAACTTTATTTTTTACTCTGTTTAATGCCACACGATTTTACTCGTCAATGGAAGATGGCTCGGAAAGCCACGCATTAAAGGGTTTGTTTGACCTCTATTTCAGTAGCTGTAAAATGCTAAGTATTAGGTCGAATCTGTCATTCAGACCTGGAAATAGTGCATGGTGGATCCTGGTAAGTGCCAACGAACTTGGCCCGAGTTGTTTGTATAGGGCCTGTTCACACTGCACTTTGAGATCGATCCGAGACAGATCTGAGGCAAAGCGAGCTCGGTATGTCAGTGTGAACATAGTCAATCGAGATATGGTCTGGAAACTCAGCTAAAGTCTTTGGTCTATCTTTTTGTTCGTCTTTATGCATTTTTGTGCACGGTCACTGAACACATTGTATTTTAGTATAATGAACGAATTGTCCAATAGCAACGTTTTAGTTCAATCACTCAACCATGCTATTTAAATATTAATAAACCTATAACAAAGGATGTGCACGGTGTAAGGTATGGTTCAACATAAAATCACGGCTCATTATAGGCGCTTTGAAGTTTGCCGATTTTCCAGACCATATCCCGATTGACTATGGTGTGAACATGCCCTAAGTTAATCTATCAGCTCACTTGCGAGCCGACAGTAATTTGGCCTGCGGTATATATCGCTTTTGCTTGAATTACACGAAGTAAGGTCAGTCAGTGACTCTACGTTTCACATGTATATATTCACCGTAAAAGTGATGAAATATCAAAATTTCAATTCAATGGATTTTAGCTTTATTATTGATTGTTTTAGTCGTGCTAAATGTAGTGCGACTGTGTTTTCGAAGAAATTATTTGGTCCTTAGCGTAGGATCCAAGAAAGGTTGGAACTATTTCCAGGTCTGCAGTGTCATTTCTGTTCTTTTACAGTGTAATGTAATTTTCTCTTATTTAGCGTGAAGATATTGAGCGGCCTAGAGAATTGACTTTTGAAAAAGACCCTCCAGTTATTGAATGGCATCTGACCGGTGATCCGGATAAATTTGATATCATTACGGTAATTTGTCTGAATATATAATGTAGTTTATTGTACAGTGATGTTCTTAAACCAAATGAATTCGAGGAACATGTGGGCGTGTTTTTCCTACAAGACCAAACATGTAGATTTTCAAATGATTAGGTTTAATAATAGCAAGTGTATTTTCCTGTACAGTTTGGGTGCGACGATACACTTATCCAATTCACACATCCAATTGTCCAAATTTATCAACAATCTTACTTCGCTTCACTCACTTTATTTCACTTCACTTCACTTCACTTCACTTCACTTCACTTCACTTCACTTCACTTCACTTCACTTCACTTCACTTCACTTCACTTCACTTCACTTCACGTCACTTCACTTCACTTCACTTCACTTCACAAAGAAGAAAGCGAACCAATATTAAGTTTGTCTTATTTATAAGAACCCTTAAAATGGTGAAGTAAGGGAAAATAGGATTTGTTTGATATACAATTCTCAAGCTCATTATAAATAATTCATAATTCAAAATTCGGTATCGCCTTGGTTTTTCAACACACTTCTCGGTGTTTGATATCAGATCAAACACTTCTTCTCGTGTATGATATATTACATAACCCACTGCATACGTCACATTGCATGAGTTTATTGTAAAATTACTAGTGTGACGTATGCAGCGGATTATTTACATATCAAACAGAACTTCTTTTTTTTATTATAATAAATTTGCTGAGCTTTCGTCTTGGTTAACTCCGGAATTCTTCAGAGCAATACAAACTAGTACATATGTATACGTCATATACAAAAACGTTAAACTGAAAAAGGTATACCACGTACGTATCACGTCGTCATACAACTTGATGCTTCATTCGAGAAAGTTGGATTACATTTCTAATTGGCAATAAATAAAAAGTGTTCTCAGGAGTCAGGTCTCGAGTTAAAAGCTTTCTCGAAAGAAGCATCAAGTTGTATGACGACGTGATACGTACGTGATATACCTTTAGTCGTTTAACGTTTTTGTATATGTATACACATGTACTAGTTTGCCTTGCTCTGAAGAAGTCCTGAGTTTACCAGGACGAAAGCTCGGCAAAGTAAAGACTTTTCTTCACCTGGTTGTACCGTAAATTTATTATAATAAAAAATATCGCCATGCAAAGTTTCAAATCATTTAAATCATATTTTCTTAACGAAGTGAGATATGCAAAGACTGTATAAGGTGTTACTTTATCTTTTTAAGAGTTTCTCCAAATAAGGGGCTGTTTACATGAATCCTGATTGAGTTTCAATCTGGACTGAACTCATTCCGCTTCTGATCAAATCCCTTTACATGAATCCGGATTGAGATTAGCTCATTCCGGATTGAGTTCAATCCAGGTTCTCATTCCGGATTGAAATCTCAGTCCGGATTGAAATTTCCTTCCGGAATCATGTAAAGGCGGTGCGAGATATCACTCCCGAATGAAAAACGTGACAGAGGACTACAACAAACAATGCATGCGTGTTTTCTAATATTTACGGATTTCGTATTTCATGCGGATTTCAATCCAGAAACCCAATTCCCATGGAAACACGGATTGACTTCGCATTTCAATCCGGATTGAAACTCAATCCGGATTCATGTAAACGGCCCCTAAGACAGACTTGATTTTTATTTCGTATACACTAGATACCGGGATGCAAATTCTGCCATCTTGAGTATGTTGTAGCATTTTGTAATTTGCAGTTTTGACTCTGTGTTTCTGTTTGTTTATTTTTGTTTATAGCTTCACCCTATTGAGATTGCCCGGCAACTAACCATTAAAGAATCGGAACTTTACAGGTATTTTTTTTTCATTATTTCATCAACGGACTAAATGTTATAACGTAAATTGTTTGTAGTGAAAATTGTTAATAGTGGTATATGTGTTTGGGAGTTTCCCGCGTCTAGATTTGCGTAGTCTTGACTCTTGAGAAAGGCTGTTGGTTGTGGTGCGTTGGTGGATAGTGGTAGTGGTAGTAAGGTGGTAGTTGTGGGTGTCAGTGTTGTTGGGTGCCATTGATGGCGGAGTGGTGGTGGTGGGTGCCAGTAGTGGTGGTGGGTACCAGTAGTGACGGTGCATGCTTCCAGTATTGGTGGTGGATGCCAGTGGCGGTGTGTAGTGGTGGTGTCAGTAGTGGTGGTGGGTGCCAGTATTTGTGGTGAGTAGTGGTGGTGGTGGTGAATTGTGGTGGTAGGTGATGGTGGTTAGTAGTGGTGGGTGGTGGTGGTGGTGGTGACGGTGGTAGTGACGGATGTTTCAATGTGGCGGTCATCCTCTGAGTCTAGTGAAAGGTGGTTTTTGTGGTCACTGGTCAGCGAGTTTACCGCGAAGAAAAACGATTCTGTTCCTTGCCGAGTGCCTTTAACATCCTATATTTGTTCTCCAGAGCTGTAAAACCTTCTGAGTTGGTTGGTAGTGTCTGGACAAAGGACGACCTCAAACATCTAACGTCTCCAAATCTCCTGAAGCTGATCCACCATTCAAACACCATTACTTACTGGTTTATGAAAAGTATATTGGAAATGATGAATTTTGAAGAAAGAGTGGCCGTGCTAAGTCGTATAGTCGACATTCTCATGGTAAGGGTTAAAACTGTCATGAATCTAGGTATATTACAGTCCCTACGAAACGAAAATTAAGTTTGTCTTATTTAAAAGAACACCTAAAATGACAAAGCAACATATCTTGCAGTTTTTGGTTTCCTTGCTTTATTTTTGAGACATTTTAGCTTGTTTGATATGCATATTTAACTTATAAGATAGCTTTACGTCACACTTTGCATAATCACTTATCGCAAAAGATTGTTTATCTTTCTTATTGTCAAACAAAAACGCTTAAAGTGGTTCTCTTATGAAAATATTGTTGGTAATGTTTTTGCATAATCTTCAAGATATTATGGTAGTTGGTAATTGTGCAAAGTTTCATTTCGAAATTCTCACAGACAAAGTTGAATTTTACGTGCGAAGTTTGTATTTTGGAGTGCCGCCATTAAAGTGGCCGAGCTTGAGAACAGTAAGTCGCGGAAGCTTAAAACGTCATATAGATTCAACAAAAACAAAGGATCATTGTTCTTGTCAACAAAAGGGTCATTGTTGTTATTGAGTCTATGACGTCATAAGCTTCCTTGGCTCATTCGTATTAACCTCGGCCACTTTAATGGCGGCGCTCTAAAATACAAACTTCCCCCATAAAATATCACCTTTTCTTCAACGAATTTTGAAATGAAACTTTGCACGATCACCAACTACCATATCCTCTTTAGGATTATGCAAAAACATTGCCAACAATATTTTCATCGGAGAATCATTTTAAAATTTACACAATCTGTTGTAGAGAAACACTCACACATGGTTCCTAATTCACCAAATGCTTTTGTTGAGAAAATGAATGTGAGAGATCGGTTACTGCGAAAGTACAGAAAAACCAAATTGCCCATAGATCTTCTCTTATATAAAAAGAAGAAAAACAAATTGAACAACATGGTTAAATCTGCAAAATCGAAGTACCACAAAACTCTATTACAACAAAATGCAAATAACCCGGATAAATTTTGGGAATCAATCAAATCCATCTATCCCTCCAAATCGAGAAACACACCAGCAGTGGTGTTCAAAGATGGTTACAAACGTATTACTAATGCTCAAGAAATAATCAATTTGTTCAGCTCGTACTTCAGTGTCGTCTCAAAACTGAAAGAAAAATCTTTCTCTCTCCGAAACCTTGTATGGAGAACATGTCAATCTATTCCGGCACAATCAAATTTGACTTTCAAATTTAACAATGTTACAGCAGGGGTTGTGGAAAATGAATTGACCTTATTAAAGAATAAAAAATCCTCTGGTTTGGGTAATAATAATCTCACAACCACTGACTTATCTGATAAACATGTCTTTTGAAACTGGCGTATATCCAACCGAATGGAAATCAACAAAGGTGATTCCTATACATAAAAAAGGTCCTCGGGGAGATATACAAAACTATCGACCTATATCCATCATACCCGCCATCTCAACGATAATCGAAAAAATTGTTCAGAGACAACTGTAAAATTATCTTGAAACCAATAATCTACTTCACGACAACCAATTTGGCTTTAGAAAAAATCGATGTACTGAACTTGCTGCTGTATTATTTATGAACAATATTCGGAGGGAAGTGGATAAGAAAAATTTGGTGGGTGCAGTATTTATCGACCTAATTAAAGCGTTTGATACCTTAGGACACAGCAAGTTAATAACAAATTATCAAAATATGGAATTGCAGATTTAGAGTTGGAATGGTTTAAAGATTATGTGTTCAATCGTTCCCAAATTGTATATTACAAAACTGAATTTTCTGATAGTCAGCCAATGATGAGCGGCGTTCCTCAGGGATCCATCCTAGGTCCAGTCCTCTTCAATATATTTTTTAATGATTTATCTGACTGTATTCAGTATTCTAAATTATCAAATATGTAGATGGCACAGTTATCTATTTCAGCGAAAAAACTCTTTCTACTATTGAAGAAAAATTAAGGTATGACATGGAGTCCATTAGAGAATGGTGCTTCGAGAATGAACTCATCTTGAATCTCAACCTAGGGAAACTGAAGCAATGCTCTTCGGAACTAGTAAAAACCTATCTACGCAGCAAAATTCGTTGAACATTATGGTTATGAGAAGATCGAAACTAAATCAACTTACAGGTACCTTGGAATTGAAATTGACACATCTCTAAACCTGAATCGGAATTTTGGTCGAACGTACAAGAAAGCTATGGGACGTCTTCGATTACTGGCCAAAATCAGCAATACCTCAATGTACCTTCAGCAAAAACCATTTACCAAGCTATGATTGTGCCAATCCTTACATATGGTGGGTTAACAAATCTTAATCTCACAGTAACACAAAGTCAAAAGTTAATCCGTTTTCATGATAGAGCAATGTCCATCATCAGGTCTTCCAGAGAAGATCTTGCGTTTTAGTTAAAAAGTCCTTGGTCGGAAATGTATGTAAGAATTTTGAAAATTATTTTCAGATAAATGCGCATAATTATGGTACAAGGAATGCTTCATGTTTGATTCAACTACCTACATGCGAGCTAAACTTTTCAGTGACCTTCCTTTGGGTATTCGAAAGATTGACAACTTGAACGAATTTGTACACTCTGTGAAACTGTATTTCAATTAATAGATTGTATAAATATTAATAGTATTCATATTTATTACTTGTGTATTTATTCACTCAGGACACACATTGATAACAGTCCATTTGTACTGAAGTGTTATATCCTGAATAAAAATTAGTTTTATCTATCTATCTATCTATCTATCTATCTATCTATCTATCTATCTATCTATCTATCTATCTATCTATCTATCTATCTATCTATCTATCTATCGATCGATCTATCGATCGATCGATCGATCGATCGATCGATCGATCGATCTATCTATCTATCTATCTATCTATCTATCTATCTATCTATCTATCTATCTATCTATCTATCTATCTATCTATCTATCTATCTATCTATCTATCTATCTATCTATCTATCTATCTATCTATCTATCTATCTATCTATCTATCTATCTATCTATCTATCTATCTATCTATCTATCTATCTATCTATCTATCTATCTATCTATCTATCTATCTATCTATCTATCTATCTATCTATCTATCTATCTATCTATCTATCTATCTATCTATCTATCTATCTATCTATCTATCTATCTATCTATCTATCTAAACAAAACTGTTTGACATTCGATTATGCACTCATTTACATAGAATCGGTCGGTCGGTCGGTCGGTCGGTCGGTCGGTCGGTCGGTCGGTCGGTCGGTCGGTCGGTCGGTCGGTCGGTCGGTCGGTCGGTCGGTCTGTCTGTCTGTCTGTCTGTCTGTCTGTCTGTCTGTCTGTCTGTCTGTCTGTTACTGTTACTTTCTTATTTTAAGTTTTCTTTTAAGTAAAACAAACTTAATTTTCGTTTCATAGGCTCTTTAATAAATCTAAAACAAACTATTTGTGCATCTCACGTCCCTCTCAACATGAATCGTACTTGATGTTAGCCCCTTTCAAGTTTGTCGGGCTTCCAAACCATGTGTACTAATTTTATATTGACTATACTGGAATTAAAGTGTCTGGAAAGGCCGCCAAAGTCTTTGTTTTATGTGTTTGTTTATATTTATGCAAAAATGTGCACTTTCACTTTTGTTAAACACATTGTATTTTTGGTATAATGAAGCAACGAACCAATAGCAGCGTTGTTGAACGTAAAACAAAAGATTTGTGCACTTCTAGGTTACTCTCAACCATAGATAATGCAAGGGGAACTGGATAGGAAACTTACGAAACCGGAAACGATGTTTGCACAACTTGCTGTGCTAATGCACCTCACGGGCGGACCCACTAATCTGGTCCCTAATACGTGGAAATCTGCCAATGTGATGCCCTTGTTTAAAAAAGAAGACGAAACAAATAGACAAAATTACCGCCCGATATCTTTGTTATGCGTGCCTGGTAAAATTATGGAAACAAATGTTGGTTCAACAGTTACAACTCCCATTACAGAAAATCGCCTCAGTAATTGTCGACAGTGGGCTTACAAAAAGGGACATTCCACTGAGTCGTTGCTAGTGAAGATATAACTGAAGATCGGAGAAAGGCGCTTGATGACCACCAAGTGGTTGGTATTGTGTTTGTCGACTTTCGAAAGGCATTCGATTCCATATCCCACTCGGTATTACTACAAAAACTGCAAGGTCTTGGTATTTCAGGAGACCTTTGGTCTTGGATTGCTGACTATTTGTCTGATCGTTCGCAGGTAACGGTTGTAAATGGGTGTCAATCACGGCCCATGTCAGTAAAATACGGTGTGCCTCAGGGATCGGTGCTTGGCCCAGTTCTGTTTTCTTTGTTTTGTAACAACTTGCCTGATATATGTGAAGACGGTGAAGGGGATATTTATATGTATGCTGACGATACCACCATTTATGTAATTGGCCCTAATCATGATTTAGTTGTTATAGCACTTAACAAAGTTTTACGTAAGTTATAGGATTGGTGCTGTCATAATCTCTCGACACCACACCCTGGTAAAAGCGAATTTATGATACTCAGTCGAGGTCATTTTGTGGGGCCGTTACAACGGATTAAATTAGGAAATAGTTACATTAAACAAGTTGAGTGTTCAAGATGTCTAGGTATTGAAATAGATAGCAAATTAAAGTGGAAAATTCATGTTAAAGAATTGATTAGGTCGTTCGTTCGTTCAGAAACTTAATCTTCTAAAGTCCCTTTACTTTTTACCAACCAAGGCTATGGCTGACTTTTATTTTAAAGTTATATTTACCCTGGGTGCCAGAGGTTCTTCCACGCTCGCAGGGGGGTTCGTAGGGGATTATAGGGGATATATTTGAGGGAGTAAAACGGCGAGCAGGAAGAACCTCTGGACCAGAACGCGATTCCTCTGATCCCGCCGAACCAATCGAAATGGTAAGATGACATTTTTAGTCAGAAATTTGGATGTAAATTCTGATTGGTCAAAATAAAAAAACATATCTAGCGAGCTGTTTTATTGAATATCGAACGCTTACGTCATCGTCCAAAAGTTGACATAATTATACAAGCGTCTGTCAATATTTCATTAATTTTTCATATTTCACAAACGCAAACAAACAATTCTGCTGTTGGTTCATCGTTTTACATGTAAACAAAGCTTTCTTTGGTAAAATGACTTTACTTTCTCGCGAAGATTTCTCTGAGTGTGTGGTAATGTTCTCAAGCATTTCCCCGAGGTTTGCCAGCTCAATGAGAATGAAGCTGAATGCCTGTTCAATTTCATGCAACAACGTGATGTCTTTGCCATGTTACCAACTTGTTTTGGAAAATCTCTAATTTTCCAACTGGTTCCAGCTATGTATCAAGAGCTTTATGATATGGCTACACGACTTTGCCGAAAAATTCTGTAATGCTCGTGCTGATTTCTTTGATGGAATCACACATGAAGGAATTAAAGCGACGTCAGCGACGAGACGTCTTCGTCGTTGAAAAAATATATATAACAAACAACAAGATAGCGTCGTTGAAATATATCCTGTAAGTATGTTGTTAGAAATCTATAAGCTTTCATTTGAAGTTCAAGTCGTTCAAGTTCCTGCGTTTAATATAATTAAACATCTGAAATTCTGTTTAAACCGACTTCATGTGAGACGTTAAGTAAACAAATATTTATTTATTATTGAGTGAACATTTTGGACATTTGAAAAAATTCCATATAACCCAGAAACATAAGCCATACATCAAAGGGAAGCTTATGAAATTTATAACAACATACGTACAAGATAGCGTTCAACAATGCATAGTTTGGAAGTTATAACTGTCTGAGTGTCTGCATGACAAGTAACAGACGGCGGATTTGAAAGTTTATAGTGAATATCGGGCAGCGTCATGTCGCCCGAACTAAAATCAAACCAGTTTTATTAAATTTGAGCAATTTTTAGTGGTCTAATGTATAGAAGACTGTCGAGACGATAGCATTATTACTTGTTTGAGAAATACAAAATAGAGTTGACCCTGGATTGTTAAAATATCATTACCCGTACGGCCCTCGGGTACGGCGGATTCAAATTTCAAATCAAAACAATAAAACACGGCTCGGTGTTCCAGAGATTTTTCACGCTCGCCTTCCGGGTTGGCCCCTCCCACTTTACCGCCTGGCTTCCTCGTGTGTCCCCGTTATCCCCCACGAGCGTCGAAAAACCTCTGGCACCCAGGGTAACAATGTGGGGTTCATGCGAAAAAACCTATTTAGCGAGCTAGAGTGTATACAAGTACGGGCTGCCAAATTTATGTACGGTTTGGATCAGCAAACGCCAACAGAGGACGTTTTTGCTCAAACAAAGTGGAAATCACTCGAGGAGTTATACTCGCAGAGGTTGTTACATCCAGTACATAACTGTTATTACGGTCACTCCCCTATTCCACTACAGTCACTATTTTTAAAATACAATTGTAATTATAATTTAAGAAGAAAACTGATTGTCCTTCTACCTAAGCCTAAAACTGATCTCTTAAAGAAATCAATTTCCTATAAAACTGCTGTTTTATGGAACTCTTTAGACAGTAACACAAGAGCCATAAAGGACATTAACAGTTTCAAGCGTGTAATAAGGAAATAGTAATTATAGTTGTAATATATTTAGTAGAATAGGATAGTAACAAAAATGTAATATTAATATTTTTATTTAGGTATTAATTTAGTTTAAATTATACATGTAAATACACGACCACATCAGCTATGCTGTAAGTTTTTATCGTGTTTAAATAAATGCTATTATTATTATTATTACATGGCTAAAATCAGACACTGCTGAACTTAAGTGACATTACAATATTGTTTAATTATGGTGCATTAGCTGCTTATAAGTGCATAATTACTATAGCAAATTGTGCAAACATCGTTTCCGGTTTCTTAACATCGTTTTGAGTTTCCTATCCAGTTCCTCTTCCGTTATCTATGTCTCAACATAAATTGCAGTTCATTGTTAGCCGCTTTGATGTTCATCTCGTTTCCAGACAATTTAATTCTAGGGACTATGGGTATACATAACTGGACTGTGGTTCCCCGATACTTTTGTATTGGAAAAAACGTTTCCAATTGACCGGCGCCATCTTGTTTGGTCTTTCAACGGCTACCAAAGTGTTTGCGGCTCACGCCGAGAATTCTTTCTGAGCAAAAAAAGGCTTTGAGAGAAACATTTACACTGAAATTTAATTCCTTTCTAAAGTAAAGAGTTCAAAGGCGTTGAAATGCATGTAAATTTTGGTGTGATCAACTGATCGTGATGCAAGCTTTCGTTGAAATTCCTAACTTTTTCTTTGCCGTGTTTGTTGTCGGATATGCTAAGCTCGAAACGGACAGCTAAAATATCTTTCCAAACACCAGGAAAGTCAAGAAATATACAAATACAACGTAAACCCATTTAGAATTATTTTTTAAAAAGAAACTCGGAAATGTGTTCAATTTTGTTGAACTTTTTGCTTACCGACAATCGATTTTGACTTTCAAAATGTATGTCAACTCTCAGCTCAGTATGTTTTATTTTTGTAAAACTTGATTCCTTGTTTGTTTTTTTAAATCCCATAAGATATGGCTGGCCTGTGATTGATTAATTTCGTGGTTCAGACCTAACAAGATGGCACCACTCCTGGAGGGGCCCTACAGCAGTACATATAGGGTAGTGATGTAATGTGTTAGGAAGGTTATTTAGTAATTATTTATTAAATTATAGGTTTTTCAAGAATTAAACAACTTCAGTGGCATCATGCAAGTTGTGAGTTGTCTGGAATCTGCAGCAATCAATCGATTACAACACACGTTTGCGGTAAGCAGTTATATTGTTAAGCACTTATTCACTGACATCGAGGGAAACACTGTATTTTTTGTAGCCTCAGGCGAAGCTGAAAGTATCGGCGAGCGGACAAAGTACTTCTCGAGGTGCCAGGAAAAACGTGTTTTGTTTTATATCAGGTGTTAAACGACGACAAAAATGTTGCGCAAAATGTTCAGACGTTTTAAATGAGGGAAAATTGAAAAAAACCCAACAGAAACAAACTAAACCTGATCGTCTACGTTTGGTTTTCATATTTTTCAATACGAAAGCTTGCCCGCTGCCGTGGGTTACGCGGGAAACGTCACGATTTTCGAATGCAACGCGAGGATCGATCGCCGAATCAGATAGCTAGAAAGACAGACGTTTACCCTTGATGTATAAAAATACCGTAGAGTCTCGAAAGTAACCGGGCGGCTACTTTCAGAATTAGTAGCCTCTAAGGGCGGCTACTTTAAAGGGACACTCCACTCAAAATACTCAAAATACAATGGGGGTTTAAATAAAGGATCGTACTGACTTTAGGTTACTCACGAAGTTTGAAAGGTTAATTCTTTTTAGTTAACGAGAAATCGCTCGTCGAATTCGGTAAAATCGTCAAATTTTCGACGCCATGTTGTCTTTCTCAAGCAGACGCATATGGCCAGCCATGGGTCAGCGGATTCTCAAATATGACGTCACTGAGTGCTTCTTCTCGAAAGGCAAACACATTAATTTTGAGCTGTTCACGATGAGTGTTGTTACTAATCGGTTATCTGGAGACGATTCATCGAGTTCAAGTGAGTGTAGTTCCTACCACAGATTTCCGTAGCAGGAATAAAGCAATCGGGCGTAAAGTGAGCACTGCAGACAAACGAGTTGTTTATCTCTTTCGGGTTGTCCCTTCTGACATTTCGCAGCCAAATATTTTTCAGTGGCGCACTTGATAGTCTACGGTACGTTATATCGGTCCTTTAGTCTTTTCCAAACCGTTTGTACAATTGGGAGCCATACAATGCGCCATTTTTGCTAATTTAACAGTCGATTTAAAAACACGAATAACACAACAGAGGAAGGTTGGATAGAGCGAAAAGCACTCAGTGACGTCATATTTGAGAATCCGCTTACCCGTGGCTGGCCATACGCGTCGGCTTGAGAAAGACAACATGGCGTCGAAAATTTGACGATTTTACCAAATTCGACGAGCGATTTCTCTTTACGAAAAAGAATTAACCTTTCAAACTTCGTGAGTAACCTAAAGTCAGTACGATCTTTTATTTAAACCCCCATTGTATTTTGAGTGGAGTGTCCCTTTAAGAAGGGCGGTTACTTTCGGGTTGCTATTTTAGTATCGGCCACCCTGGTGGATACTGCACCTTGTAGTATTCATTCTATTTGAACCACTACACTTCGCAGGACGTTTCAAACTGTTTTATTTTTATTAAATGACAATAGCACAGTAGTTACATTTTATCTATATAGTAATAATAAAGTCTTACTCGACAAGTTCAGGTACTTTGATCGGTTTTTTATTGCTTTTTCCTTTAAATCAGAAATCTTTAGCTTGAGGTTCTTATATCAACTGGCATGAATAAATTGAAGACCACGATTCTTAAATAAATTAATACCAGAGGTTATACGAAAATAAATATTGGAAGCGGCTACTTTTGAGGGGGCGGTTACTTTAAAGTGGCACTAGCATGAAAAATCGGGTGTCGATTTTTTTTCTCCATAAAATTAAAGTTTAGCACCAAAAAATTAAATTCATATTAAAGTAAAATAATAAATTTCCAAACCATACAAAACCATGTAGTAAAATAATAAAACAAGTCACAAGCCTGACAGTGACAAGGTAAACTTTCGTTAGCTGAAATATGTTTCCTATCAAAATATCTATTTACTAGCTCTTTAAATTATATCAAAGGATATATATATATATATATATATATATATATATATATATATATATATATATATATATATATATATATATATATATACTTAGCATATACCTCGCAGGTGAATAGTGCTTTTCACGCAATCTGATTGGTTCCTCTAGCTCGGCATATCCTGCACTATTCACCTGCGGGAAAAACAAGGTGGCGGCCAGTTTTGCTTTGTTTACCGAGGCAGGATATTTTGTTGATAAACAAGGGTGATGTAGTAGAATAACGAGAAAAGTCAACAAAATTAAGTGGAAGAGTGTCCACAGGTATGTTTCTTTACAATTTTCTAACCATTAATATATTCAAAAGCTGTAAAAACTGTTTTGTCGACAAATAATCGAGTACGCCGAGTTGCTGGTGGCCGACAGCGACGGCCGTGTCTTGTTTATACTCTTGTATAAAAATACTGAAAAATATAAGAATATTAAACTTGTTATTTCATTGATGAGGTATATGCTAAAACAATTATTCACTTCAGTGTCGGTGAATAGTGTGGATATCCAGCACTATTCATCTCCACTTCGGTGAATAATTGTTTTAGCATATACCTCATAAATGAAATAACAAGTTTTATATGTATATATATAATGAATATCTAAAGTTTACATTTTGTATTTTTTTGTCTATTCACATAGAACTTTTCCTTGGAACCCATTTGTGAACATTTACAAACCTTTTTTGAATTGTTGATTCATCTTTCCATTCTACTGATAAAGCCTGGTCTCCATATAATCGCTACGATCGCCGCGATCGTTCAAAAATTAACTCGACGATCGCAACGATCGTGTCGCTGTTTCCATATGATCGCCAAGGCGGCCATGGCTGATCGCGACCATTGTTTTAATGGTCCGCTGGGATGTATACCGATCGCTAAGATCACTGAGCTTGCAAAATCACCGTTTCCATATAAAACGCAACGATCACCGTAATAGAACATTAGTAGCAATTTATCAGATTTAAAACACGAGGCGATAGCCGAGAGAGACACGTCACACTCACGATTTTCCTTTGTGTTTTCCTCATGAATTATTAATGATTTTTAAAACACTTCTAAATAATGAATAGTTTCAAATTGCTGTTAGCTATATATTATAATATGTACAACAATATATATAGTTTCAGATAAAATGCTTTCTATATTTGTTCACTCCAATGTATTTGGAAAATTCCTCTTTCAGTTGAAAACATTGAGTACGTGCATGCGAACTGTAAAAAGCAGACAAAATATTTTACTCTTACTGAGTCTTTGGTCCGTCCAGCGTGTTGAACTCACCGGAAAATCTTCTGAATTGTATTGGAAAAGTTGTTAACGTGCTCCCGCCGAAATCCAGCTTTTGCGAGCGTGTTGTCTCGCCTTGCCACATATTTTCACAAACGTTGTGGGGACGTAGTTGTGCATGTTTTCAGAAAAAAGAAAAACTTTTTTTCCATAAATTTTTTCCATAAACTTTTTTTCTGGTCTATAAATGAATATTAATGTCTGGTTTGTAAATGAATATAAATATTGTTTTTAGGAGCTGTCTGAAAAACGAAAAGCGGCAGTTGAAGCTGCGAAAGAGCTGAGTGCGGATCATCACAAAAAATACGTCGAGAAACTACGATCCATTAATCCTCCATGCGTACCATTTTTTGGTAAGTACCGGATTATAAAAGCGAGATAGTCTATAGTTTATCATTCAATCTGCTTCATTCAGATTTCTATACTGTCGGAAATAACAGCTTTATACTTATCTACGTACTTAACTGTTAGGAAGGCGGCTACTTTCGGGTTTATGAAAAAAGACGCTTACTGTCGTTGGGGGCGGTTACTTTTGCAACTTTTATACACTCAAAATCGAATCGGATTCCTTCCTTCCTCTTTTCTTTTTCTCTTTCTATCCTTCTTCTTTCTCTCTTTTTTTCTTTCTTTAATTTTTTATTTCATTATTCCTTTTTTCGTTCCTTTTTTTCCGGTTTCTTTCTTTTCTTTTTTCTTCTTTTTTTCATTCAATTCTTCGTTCCCTTCTTTTCTTCTTTCTTTTCTTTTCCCATTATTACTATTTACTACTTTTCTTTTCTGTCGTTCTTCTTTCCTTTCTGTATTTTTTCTTCTTTTCTACTTTTTCTCTTTTCTCCCTTCACTCCCCTCCTTCCTATCTTACTTCTTTTCTTTATTTATTCATTTGTTTCATCTTTCCTTTCTTCTCTCATTTCACTCCTTCCCTTTCTTTCTGTTTTATTTCTTCCCTTTCTGTATTCCTTTTTTCTTTTCTTTCTTTCTTTTCTTCTCTCCTTTCATTTTTTCTTTCCTTTCATTCTATCTTCCTTTTCTTTCTTCATTCCTTTTTTTCCTTCCTTTCTGTCTTCCTTCCTTTTCTCTAGCCATTTTATTGCTAATTGTTAACACATGCGCAAATAGAAGTACGCAGGGGGTCGACGATATCGAGTTGAAGAAGGACTATATTAGGTTGAAGCCATGTGTAAAAGAGTCTTGTTTAAATAAATAGGTTTATTGTGATTAGTACTACTAGTGAGTGAAGATATACCATCTTCCATTTTCCCGTCCATCTTACCTCTTAGTTTTCTTTTTGCGCTTTTCCTTGTTAATGTATTTTGATCGCTTCTTTTAGGCATGTACTTAACAAATATTCTAAAAATTGAAGACGGAAATCCTGATTTTCTACCAAATTACCCGGAGGGTATTATTAATTTTAGTAAGAGGTATGGTGTATTGTATTTTTTTACTTGACTATGTATTGATATAGTATAGATAAGTTTTCGGCCTGTTGACTCGGTACTTCAAAACATCACACTCATGCAGGAGCATTCGGAGAACATTCTTGATTTCGTTTTTCTAATTAATTAAATTAACGTGATACGCCATTGTAATCTTACGTGATTTAATTGGTCAGTTGCTTAGTTTATAAATGATGTGAGCCAACAGCTTATTATTATTGCTCTGCTGAAGGCCTGAGTCAACAGGCCGAAAGCTTAGCAAATAAAATATTTTACGTGGTGTTTCCACAAAACTTATCTAAATTACATTATCGCCATGAAAACTTTCAAAGAATTAATATGTATGGATCTTCTAAATAGCATTTTTTGTATAAACTAGCGGAAGTATCCGGGGAAAATTTGACAAATTGTAGAGAGATTGACAAATTGTATCACTTTTTTGAAAGATCCGTGCGCTAGCCCGCGGAATTGTACGCCACGGACACAGAAACGCGGGCTCTGGGAACGAGTATCTAAGCGATGTTTTTGACGCCGGGAATAGTTTGGCGGCTTTTTGGTCAGGTTATAGACCGAAACTGATTTACACAATGAAGCACATGACTTTACAACTCTTCACGGTAAACATCAGATTGAGACAGAGAGATAAAAGCCGAACATGAAAGTCCAAATTAACTGCGTACTAGTCCCCTCGTGTTCGTGTGGTTCGCGAAGCGGGCCTCGCGACGCGAGGGTACTAATCTCGACGGAGTGGGTGGTAAGTCCGGTCGGGGATTGTACCCATGGTGGCGGTTTGGAGTATCCATTTGTGTGTATATATATATATATATATATATTTATTTATTTATATGTAATGATCAACGGAGACCATGTCGGGGATCCGCGGGGTTGATGGTGGTTAAAAGGGTACACATTTTCTCTGTAGTTTTGCTATTTTATGTCAAAAACATCACTTTCGTTCGAGTTTGAGTACAAAAGTTTGGAGAAGAAAACATGTTTATAGGCTAGAAATGTTGAGACGTATTCAAGAGAAAGACAAGATAAAGAAACAAGCGAACGAACGAAGGGAACAGCAGCAGGCTAGAGCAAGAGACAGACGATTACAAGGAGAACTACAGTATATATTAAAGCGACTTCAATCAGGAAAACAAAACACAATCCGAGTTTATAGTCGAAGAAACGAAAAGAGCGACTCGCAATTTCAAGGCTGAACACGGTGTCTAGAACTACAACAGCGGAGAGTTACAGCGAAGAGAAAGGCTAGAAATTATGCAAGAAAACACAGCAAAAAGAATAGCCAAGAGAAAGAGTGACATGCAGCGAAGAGAAAAACGTGAATTTAGTGAATTTATTTTATAACACATGTGAGAAATGAATAGAGGCCGAAAAATATGCGAAGGTACAGAGGTATTTTTTTAAATATTTATTTATTAATAACAAAAGAAAACGTAATAACAATATATCTCTGTGTAGGAATTGTTGGTGGCATACATGTACTGTACAATTATGTATTTGACATTTTTATGCAATTTACTGTACTGCACATGTATTATGTATTTATTATAAATTCATCAATTGGAGTAATGCCTGTGTCAGGCATTTGCAAACTTTTTATGCCTGGGAGTGGGGCATTTATCCACAGTACTTTTAAAAATGTTTACCTAGGGCATTGCTGTTGTGTTGGGCATTTGCCAAAGCTGAAAAAATCCTGGTTGCCTTAATAGTCACATACTTGCTGTGGTATTATAAGCCAATTAAACAGCAATACAAATGGGTTGTCAAAATATTGTATTTTGTGCAAAAAGACAATATAATTTATACTGGTATGCTACAATGGGAGGTTCGGGGCTCCCATATATTGACTATACAGGGATGTGCCAATGGAAAGGGAATGGTTTTCATTTTTGCCATTTTTAGTTTGGAACAGGGTACCGGTGTAATAATTATCACACTTTTGATCTGGTGCAAGGTCTGTTCTTATAAGCTGGCAGTTATTTAGGCTAGCACAAGGTACCCTATGTTTTCCTTTCTTTCAGTTTGGAACTGTGTACCATTTTTAGCCATTTTGTGTGAAACAGGGTAAAAAAATATACAATTCCTTTGTCTGGGGTGACCAACATAATTTAAGGATTCAGTGGTATTAATACACCCCTGGGATTGAAGGCAGAGGTTATTAATAATAATAAACAATGAACACGAGGGGTTTGCATTAATGTATTTCTAGTATTAGAGAGTCAGATTCTCACTCTAAAATATGTAGATGTGTCGGTCAGATCTTTCCGTCGCGATCGAGTTTAAATTGCAATATTTCTCGTCATTCGAAACATCGATCGATCGATCCATCGATCAGCTATTTGTTCTTACGATATTCTTATGTTCAGGAAAAAGGTTGCTGAAATTACTGGAGAAATCCAACAATATCAAAATCAGCCATACTGCCTCAAACAGGAAATCACTATAATTGTAAGTACATGATAAATACTAAAACTGCGTGGTTACCCTCTACTCCTTGTTGTGGGACTCGAGCAGTAGTGTGTTGGGGGGGGGGGGGGGGGGGTTAGCTCTGGAACCTTTGCTTACCCCCTTCATATTTTTTTACAATTTGACACGATATTTAATTTCAGGACTCAAAGAGGAGGGCTTAATAGAGGGGCCGGGGTTATAAAAAATCAGTGTAAGCTAAAAGTTTGATTTATTTTTCCTCCGAAATGTTAGCTTCCGTAAACACTGAGCTGAATAATACTGCCAAATTCCACTTTTCCAGAAGAACGATTGTTGATATCCTTAAAACGAAGGTTGATAAGAAAATCTTCACATGCGAAGTTGAAATAATAAATGAAAATAAATTACGGTGCCATCGATGTAACGCAGCGTGAATCGTCTTGGTTTTTGGGAGGAGGGACTTAAGGGGAGGGTCAACCCAAAGTTTGACGCAGATGGGGATTTTTTTTTTTTTAAGAATTAGGGGCCCAAAGTCAGGCCGGTGTCACAGGAAATTTGTCCCCCCCCCCGGACTAAATATCTATATGTATATCTATATCTATATCTATATCTATATCTATATCTATATCTATATCTATATCTATATCTATATCTGTATCTATATCTATATCTATATCTATATCTATATCTATATCTATATTTTCACGCGTAACGCGATCTTCTGGTAACTGACAGTTCGGCTGTTGGAGTTAAAAATAGCTCTGGCATCGTTGTGTGTGACATGTTTAATCTCTGATTGTTTGGCGGATTCAGAAGACGGAATGGGCGGGTGGTGTGAGTCGAACTGAAGATACTTGTCGGTGTGTGTTGGTTTCCTGTCAACGGTGGTGTGAATGAAGCCATCTGAATTTCTGGTAGTTTTTAGTGCAAAGTTTAAACTTTGCAGTATTGTGATGAGTTGCGAAAATTCACACGATAGAGTCAGTCAGTGACCGATAGTGTTAACATGGGAGGGGGGGGGGGGGGGGGGGTCGCGACATTATTTCGTAGTATTTTGGTACTTCAATTTACTATTGTCAGTGGAAATGTGAATGTAATGAGGGCAGACCGATAAGTGAGTTATCGATTGTTTTTTTACGTGTCAAATTGTAATGCAGTTGGATTTCTTGAATATTTCATAATATGTCTCGAATATAAGATGTGCCCCCCGGGTTTTTATGTTAACATGCTACTGCATACGCGCGACGGCGCGAGCTGGAATTTTGATAAACATGGCGGAGCCAGGGATTTTGTGGACTTACAATATTAAATATGGTGTAGGAGAAAGTTTGTTAGGGGAAAACGAGCCTGGATATAAAATAAAGGTCTGACATTCAGGATATTTCTGCCACGTTGTGTCATGGTTGACGACATCATTTCGAAGTTCCCTGTTGGACGTTTGGAGTAAATTTCGAATGACAACGGATCTTAATACTTTTGGTTGACAAAACCTATAGTGCTCGTTTCGACGGATTCAAGCGACCATTTCGATATAAAATTTATTTAAATCGGGCAAACAAAAAATATTTAAACATATTTTGAAATGTAATACTACACCCACATGATATCTGGACATGCGAACAGGCAAACAAATAAATATTCATATTTTTGGCATTATTCTGTACTTATTACTTTGCGTTTTGTAGTTGTTGGACTAAGCAGCAAGCCGTTAGCGAAAACGCTACTGAAGTATGTGCTTGATTTACTCGTATTATTTAGATTTACAATTATTTCAGGTGGGTGGCGTATTTACATTTGGGAGACATATGTTTCAAAAACAATAAATATTTTTTGTTTGTCCGATTTAAATAAATTTTATATCGAAATGATCGCTTGAATCTTCCACTCCAACACTATAGGTTTTGTCTACCAAAAGTATTAAGATCCGTTGTTATTCGAATATTTACTCTATACGTCCAACAGGGAACTCTGAAATGATACCGTGAACAACGAAGTCGTGAACAACGAACTTCGTAGCCTGCGTAGCTGGCGGTTTTAAGGGGTTGCGGTCCCGCTCTTCCGCCCGCTTTTTCTCTCTCGCCCGCTTTTTCTCCCTCGCCCGCATCTTCGCCCTTGCCCGCGTCTTCGCCCTTGCCCGCTTCTTCACCAAGATCCCAACCCCTTAAACCACCAGCCACGCAGAGTACGAACTTCGCAATCTCGCAACGAAGTCCCTAAAAAATTTTGTTTTATAAAAATTTGATCAAATTACACGTTTGAAGATGCAGGTTGGTACAAAATAAAGTACATTTCAACTGTCTGAGGATTACACATATCACTCAGTGATGAGAGACACGGCCATCAAGTCGTCTGACGACACAGACATATTAAAATTGTCGACATAAATACGGCCATTTAATACCTTCGTCTCCGGCGCACAACGCTATCTACTCCACAGCTTCAGAAATTTTCTGATACAATTTCCATTCCTCTTCATGGAAATATACTGTTCAGCCATACAGATCCAGGAGATATCAGCCATTGTCAACAAGATTTCCAAACCAGAACTATATCATTTCGCTGGTTAATAGTGCGCGTGCTTCTCGGCCTTCTACAACGATAAATGCTTTCCCAGCTTAATTTGCAGCATAAGAAGCGTCCAAATATACATGGGACAGCAAGATCCCGTCCAGAAGAACTAATCTGTTTGTTCAACGATAAATATTTTGGCTAGAAATGCCGACGATTTGGCGACGAGGACACGAAGTTTGAATAAACTTTCAATTTGTCATGATCATGATTTGCATAAATTATACGTGGCGTAACCGGAAGATGGATGGATGGATAGATGGATGGATGGATGGATGGATGGAGGGAGGGAGGGATGGATGGATGGATGGATGGATGGATGGATGGATGGATGGATGGATGGATGGATGGATGGATGGATGGATGGATGGATGGATGGATGGATGGATGGATGGATCGGATGGATGGATGGATGGATGGATGGATGGATGGATGGATGGATGGATGGATGGATGGATGGATGAATGAATGGATGGATGGAGATATGGATGGATGGATGGATAGATGGATGGATAGATAAAGATTTCTCTTCGTTGGAGATATGGATGGATGGATAGATGGATGGATAGATGGATGGATAGATAAAGATTTCTCTTCGTTTCATAACATATTATTATTGCAAATATAGTTGAACCTTTGTTGCCCTTTTGATAACAAAATATATTTTTATTATGTAGCTGTGATTTCGGGATAGGAATTTGTATGAATTTAATTTAAAGTGAAATTTATATTGCGCCAATTACATAAAAATTATCAAAGTAAATTCTAAATAACACATCTAAATTATCTAAGGCCTAAGTCAAACGTCGCTCTTCTCATGCGCCGAACCTAATGCAAATCAGCATAAACAAAGGATTTAGCTCATTTTCGTTAGGTTCGGCGCATGAGAAGAGCGACGTTTGACCTATACCTAAATAACCGTATAAATAACCGTATAATATGGCAGCAATTTTATGTTTTTTGTTTGATTATTTTACTCTTTCCTGGTAAGATGAGTGTTTCGGTATAATATATCATTTATAGACCATTGGGGTATTCGCCCATGGGATATTTCATCCCGAGGGGTAATTTTTTGTGGAATTCCCCAATATAGATTATAATGCTTTCCTCCCTAAAACCAGCTGCACCTTTTATTCAATTTCAAGTTCTAATACTGATGGAGCTGTAGAAGCTTGGTTATATATATATATATATATATATATATATATATATATATATATATATATATATATATATATAGTATGGACGTGTTACCAAAAGTGTCAGCTGTCAAGTGACACATACCAAAGTCACTTGTCAAGTGTCACTTGACAGCTACCAAAGTGTCACTTGACAGCTGACAAAGCAAAATCGATCTTTATAATGCTTTCCTCCCTAAAATAAGCTGCACCTTTTATTCAATTTCAAGTTCTAAATACTGACAGAACTTTAGAAGCTTGGTTTCACAAATGGCCTCTCGGTTCTAAACGTACAAACTACGGCCTGCTACGGTCTTCATTTAACCTGCACTTTTTATTCAATTTCAAGTTCTAAATAGTGACAAACAGATTTAGAAACTTGTTTTCAGAACTAGCTTCTCGATTTTTGAGCGTATAGCGTACGTTATAAGATAAAGAAAAGCGTGTTCTTGACGGAGTTAAATTTCCTAAGAAAAATGTCCCCCTGGGGGGACAAATTTCCTAGGAAATTTGGCCCGGGGGTTGGGGCACCAGACTGACTTTAGGTCGGTTGTTGTGTTTTTACTGTAGATCGTTTTCATTAGTCAGGCCTGAGATTCAGTTCACGCCGGCCTAATCTCAGGTCGCCCGCTAGACCGAACGGAAGCACTTTCACCTCTCAAATAAAATACGTTGTTTTAAATACACATAAAATAGTGATTCTCCAGTGGTCGCGAGCTGTGATGCAATTGACACAAATCTTGGGGTAACAGTGAAACCAAGCCTCTATAGCTTCAAGGCCGGCCTCATGTAAACAAAAACCGAAATGCAAAATTAGGCCGGTCCGAGTTTAGGCAGACGCCGTGTAAATATGCCCTAATGTTCCGTCAAAATTTTGTCAGTCTGTTTGCATTATTGTGTAGTTTATTATAATGAACAATAAAGATTACATCGCATTTCACTTTTAAGGTGGCTCGATGCAGTTTTTAAAATTTAGACGTATATCAGTTTGGCAATGTCAGATTTTGCATGTTTAAGCTTCATTCGACACACACTGTTTTCTATAGATAAATTAATATTTCTAATTTTGAATTCCGTCATTTTTGTTAACATTGATTCAGTTTCTATGGCAACGCAGACGTAACAAATTCCGTTCAAAATGACCTAATCCTTATTGAAAAATAAGCACGGTTGACCCCCAATTATTTTTCTTGCAGACTTTTCCTTTAAGCATAAACAAAAAAAATCTGTTTTGCCAATATTTTTCAAAAACAAAAAATAACGTTTTCTTTAATAACATTTTTTGGCATTACAGATTTTTTTTTAATTTTTGGTACGAAGGAAGCTTTTAGCGATAGAAAACATCGTACAAAATTTCAGCATAGGTCACCGGATAAAATACCGAAATACACTGGGTTTTTTTTAGAAATTTGTAATTTTTGATGGCGTCAGCATTTCACGCGCATCGCACGTAATTATGGCGTCAGCAGCTTGCATAGTCATGTCATTTTGATGGCCTTGATTGGTAAACATTCTTGCACGCACGAATTGTCACGCGAGCTTTTCTATTTCCTGTAAGGTTTTTTTCGACTCGCACTTGCACGGCATTTGATGAAAATTACTATGTCGAGCTACCTTAAATCAAATAATTGTCTTAAAGTGTCTATGAAGCCAAGAAAAAAAGTTTTAGCGATTTTGAACAGATCAGCATGACAAGAGCATTCACTGAAATTTCATGCAAATCTGCTGTACAGTCTTTGAGCTATAAACTCTCAAAGTTTGCCAGAGACCTTATTCAAAAATGGCCGCCGAATTAAAATTCTTTTATATACATATAAATTAGCCCTTATGAACTCTTTTATGAACTGTTTTCATGTGTGAAATTCAAAAGAATTTTTACTTTAAAACGAGGTCATAAGGGCTAATTTATATCCACATAAAAGAATTCTAATTCAGTGCCCGTTTTTCAATAAGGTTAGCTATGGTTTATCCATTTTTGAAGAAAATTAATCGTTCGGTTAGTCTTCTTAACGACGTATGCAGTTGGACAACAATGCATGATAACAATATATTTTAATATTAATAAGTCAACGGCATACGTCATCTGTCCTATATATTCAATTCCTGTATTTTCTTATTTTGTAATTTTAGGAAGGCAAGTTTGGCAGTTAATATCTCGAAAAGTAGCTACATGTCATGTTTATTACTTCATGTTTTGGGAATTGGTTATTTAGATTGTGAGCTTCAAATTTGCTTTACCGGAAAGTTTCACTTCACAGACACTTTAAGTGAGCATGTTTCGATGAAGGGATACCGATTTAATGATATAATTATCTTCGTGCAAACAGAAACCACGGAAATAGACCTGAAATAAAATTAATTATTTTAAAGTTTTCAAGGCGATAATGTAATATAGATAAGTTTTGTGGAAACACCACGTAAAATGTTTATTTGCTAAGCTTTCGGCCTGTTGACTCAGGCCTTCATCAGAGCAAAATAATAATGGCTCACGTCGTTCATAATATAAGCAACTGGTCAATTAAATCACGTAAGAATACAATGGCGTATCACGTACTTTTATTAATTAGAAAAACAAAATCAGCATGATAAATCTGCTGTTGCCGAACACGCTTGGAAGTATGACCATCGTGTTAAGTGGGAAGAGTCGTCAGTCTTTCCCAGCAGGGAATCTATTGAGATTGCAATACATCACACTGTCTCTCAAGAGGGACAGCCATTAAACAGTACGTGATGTGCCCTATTTGGAGAACATTTTTGATTTTGTTTTTCTAATTAATAAAATTAGCATGATACGCCAGTGTATTCTTACGTGATTTAATTGATCAGTTGCTTAGTTTATAAATTTTTTAACGTGTAATGATGTCAGAATTTGTTTCCATGACAATAAAAGTGTAAACGTGTATATACAGTAGTTCTATAAAAACTGCTGAAGTATTTGCTGTTATTTTTTCTCTTCCAGGAATTTTTTGAAAATTTAGATCCAACGGAAAAGCTGGCTGAAAAGATGTTGGAAGATTATTTTTATAACTCATCTTTACAAATGGAACCGAGGAATTGTAAACAAGTTCCAAAATTTGTAAGTTTTGCTACTTGTTTAATTTGCCAATGTTTGTTGTGGCTGTTAGAAGCGATTTGGCACACCTTATTGTTACTAATTTTTGCTGGACTTAATTTAAGACCCGCCAAAAAAGAACGTTACGCGAAATTTTTAAACATTGCTATAAACACTTCCATTACCTTTAACAGTCCTTGTACACGTTCTCTTCCTCACTTCACGTTCTCTTCATAAAATCACTAAGCTAGTCAATGGGAAGTCAACTCTACTTCCCAAAGACCCTTTTAAAGAAATTGACAATGTTACAAAGACATATCGTACACTTACGGTAAAAGTTGTATTTTGTCGCAAACGAACATGCAACATATTCTATGTTTTGTTTTGTTAATATCATTGCAAAAACGTGACTGTGTCATTTTTTCTTCTTATCCGTACTATTCATTTGCTTCTCTAAATAGCCTCGTAAATCAGATATCAATCTTAAATCGCCTGGAATCAAGGCCACCTCTCAGCGAAACTCTACCATTGGAATGGGAACTAACCGTAAAGGTTCCCAGCTTTCAATGATTACTATTTCTGAAGAAAAAGAAACAACGTCCTCTTCCACGCCGACAGAACCAACGTCGCCAGGCCCATCGTCGCCAAGCCCAACGTCGCCAGGCCCAATGTCGCCAGTCCAGTCGTTAAGCGTTTCTGACACTGGTAAGTTGAAACGTAAATTCACCTGAAGTTTCGTTGTCAAAGTTTTGCAAAATTTTTGCTATCCGAAGTCATAGGAACCTAAAGGCCCTGTTGCACGTAGATTTTTCTTGCGCAACTTTGCGTCGCAATTTTTTTTTTTTTTTTTTTTTCGGCACAAAAAATGTTGAGAGTTGATAATCCAACAGAACAACAACAGAAAAGCATTCGTAATTGTTTTCTTAGGGGAGGATTATACATGGACATTTTCATCCCGGTTAACCGAGCTAGCCAGCTTTAGCTTTATATAAAAAACGCTTGTTTTTTTAATAGTTCGATTGCATGGCAACCGGACTAACCCGGTTTGTAATGTAAAGACACACACACCAAGATGGTTGACAAAACAGAATTCCCTACTTGTTTCTTATTCAAACTTATATAACAAAACCTACTCACCCTAGAGCTAGGCAAAGTAAACTATAGAGACCTTCGGTTCGGTTTATGGGTACGGGTACGCCATTTTTGTTTACTCGTAATGGAGACCTTAAAATACCCCGGGTTCGGTTTACGGGATGTACGGGTAAACTATGAGCTACCACGGGAAAACGGGTAGATATTACGAGTAAACAAAAATGCCGGTACTGGGGTATCTTAAAGTCTCTTATATTAACCTACTTACCCAGGAGGGAAGAGTAAACTATTATCTCACATCTTTCCCTTTTCCAATAACCTAATATAAAATAATGTTAACTGTTTAATAAATTAAAATTAATTAACATTAAGTGTTCTAAATAAGGTAAAGTTCACTAAATTAAGACAATAATTTAAAGAGTGTTTGTATCCCAAATCTTTTGGGCTTAACTACTTGTCTTCCACTATAAAATACGACACCTGTCTATCTATCGCTAATATGGTCTCGCTCTAGCAGAGAAGATTTGAACAATCACTATATTATTCTTTAAATGTATCAAGATGCAAGGTCCAAGTTATATTTCTGATCTTTTTACTCCTCGACTTACATGTTAATCAACATACTTATAATAATCTATATATGCATAACTCGTTTATTTATATTATATCACATATCTGGAACCAACTGCTGCTAAATCTTCTACTTCTATGTCTGAATTTCGTTCCCAAATTAAGGGACTGATTTTTTCCGGCTGCCGATGCAACAGGTGCTTATAGACCGTACTGTGTAATTGAATTATTATTACTGTAAATAGATCTTCATAATTATCTATATTGTTCTTTATAACTATTATTGTTATACCTAGTTTATAACTGTTATTGTTATACCTATTTATTACTTGTAATCTATTTATTTATATTTATTTTTAATAGTCGAGCGTTTGAAACACGTGTGTATTGTATTGTATTGTATTGTATTGTATTGTATTGTATTGTATTGTATTGTATTGTATTGTATTGTAATGTATTGTAATGTATTGTATTGTATTGTATTGTATTGTATTGTACGGGTGACATATGGACTTGTGACCTTAGCTGGCCGTCCAGGCTGTTGTTCTGGTTGAGGGGAGGCTCCTGGCGGTAATGAGGTATCTGGACTCATCGTTGGTGGAAAGGTGGTCTGCTCGTCAGATTTACCTTCTCTGGGTGTTTCCTTGTCAATAGCTGGAGCTGTATTTTGTTCCTTTCTGATATAAAAGAGTAGTCTCTTTCCACTCTCATATTTGCGAACTCGCAAATGCTGTCTATTGCGACGATACTTTCTTCCATCTTCAGCTTCAACTACATATGATTTTGGTGTCTGGTGATGTCTCACTACGGTCGCTGACTTCCATTCTTTAGAATGAGTCCAAGGCTCTAACCGGACTTTAGCTCCAGGCTGGAGTTCCTTCAGCTCCAGGCTTACATGCTGGTCATGGCACATCTTCTGTTCTTCTTTAGTCTTCACTAGATACTTGGAAATACGTTGTTGGTTGTTGGTTGTTGGTAGCTGGTTGAAGCAAGCTTTCCATCATAGGCAGCTCATTTCTCAATCGACGTCCCATAAGCAGTTGTACTGGAAACAGTTCACAGAGCCAGATACTTGTCTTTGTTCTTTCGCCACAGATTCTTAATGGTTTGGATGGCTCTTCCGCTCCTCCGTTGGGTTTTGGGAAATGCGGTGAACTGGTGGTATGTTTAATGTCATACACTTTTACAAATTCTTGGAACTCGTGACTACTGTCTTGAGGCCCATTGTCAGAGATAACCTCAGCGGGAATTCCATGGACTCCAAATTGTCGTTTCAGCTCTTCTACCACAACATTACTTCTTATGGAATCCATCTTGGTGACTTCTGGAAACTTGCGACAGTAGCACACAGATACTAAATAATGCGAGCATGCATAATAAGAATTTTAGGGATAATACATTATTACACTTACCCAAGGCAAAATCAAAAGATTGGAATAGTCTTCCAAAAGAAATTAGGGAGATCGGTTCGCTAAACTCTTTTAAGTGTGCTATTTTTGTATCTACTGCGAAGCAGTAGATATTATGTTGTCGCGCTGTTAAGTTAAGTTAAGTTAAGTTAAGTTAAGTTAAGTTAAGTTAAGTTAAGTTAAGTTAAGTTAACAATAGAATGCCCTCGGAGCCAATCAAAACATAGAATTCAACGATTGACTCACGACAAACCACCGAAGCCAAAATTGTAAATGTAGTACTTCATGTAAGTCAATGCTATGGCAGCATGGAGTTTATACTAAAGGCTCGAGAGTGAGATATTCAGGGAGCGAGATATTTATTTCAAGAATAGAAGTTTTGCAAGCTTAGTAAATATTTTAAGTATGAATCGTTGTCAATTTTTAAATGTGATGTACTATAGACGTTGGAATGATACGTTTTTCTTTGGACAATTTCATATTCAGACGAGGCAATTTATATGACCAACATGTTTACATGTATTCAGCAGTCTGATCGAGCTTTGTAAACTGACAAGTCTGTGCATTGCTGAACAGAAATGGAATTTTCTTCTAAGAAAACAAAACTAGCTTCAGATCAGGCAACAATGTGCAAAACCTGTGGTGGTTCATGAGTGAAATTATTATGCTATTAAATAACATATTGTACAATAGTCAAATGTCAGTGACAGGCTATGTAGAGAGTGCGAAACGGCAAGCCTTTATATTTATAATGAATAATAATGGGGTAATTAAATTGTATGCTGCAGTAATGTCAATGTCGTGCAAAAATTTGTGTCATGAATGCCAAACATTTATTCTACCTTTTACTGCATGCATGCATATACAGTATATGTCTACTCGATCTTGAAGAACAATTAATGTATAGTTGCTCTCATAATTTTGAGGACAATTGCTGGAGATCTTCGTTCACAACTTCATTATTTCTAAACTTTACAGCAGTCCTACTTCATATACCAACTGGATTGCATTATAATTATTTGACAAATTGTTGTAACAAAGTTATTTAAATACTTTATTAGTCAAATTTTGTGAGCTGTTGTTGATGTACTGTATTAAAATTCGATTGGCCTACTAATCTTTACAACAACCATACTTTATTACCATAGGTTTTAAATAGTACCATAGCTTTAATAGTCAAGCTATGATCACATTGCCTCTCACGACGAGGACCGAAGTAAAGCCCAATTTGATTGAGTTAGTATTTGAATGGGTGACCATGCACATGATATGAGTAGAGCTGTTAAGCCTGCTGTGCTTTAATGGCTTTACTCTGAGTCCCTTTCTTAAAAACACAGCATGGCTAGCATTGACAATCTTGACAAGAATCTTGTTCAGCTCTGAATACAAGGTCACTACAAGTACATACAGTAATTACAGCATTGTTTTTACCATAGTAGCTATAGGCATGATTGAACGCAGTAGATACATGCATGTCTGGACATCCCTATTTTTAAGTATCTTTTAAATTTAGATCTTGTAGGCCATCGTTGTAGTATCATATAGGCGCTACTATGTAAACCTCATACTTTTAAATGTTGTAATATTTGAATTGTAATTAGTTTTGGTCCCAAAATTGTAATATTAACTGCACTTGTATTTATACCAGCGCAGCGGACACTTAGGTGTCAGCTGACACAATTTTTGCAGTTTAAATATTATTATTATTATTATTATTATTATTATTATTATTATTATTATTATTATTATTATTATTATTATTATTATTATTATTATTATTATTATTATTAGAATTAACCAACAATACAATGGTGCCTCCACTAAGTTATACAATTCATAAAACCGTAATAAAATTCTCAAAGCATATTGTAACATTGGCCAGTGCCCTTCTTACTTCAAGGCGAATTATATAGCTATCAACGTTTGTCAGCTATTATCCGAAGACACCTCATGTCAGCAATCCAGATAATACTTTTCTCATAATTGTCTCGCTTTCCCATAATACAGTCTTTTGCATTTCTCTACTTATCCCGTGTAAATCTTTCTCGTTGTTAAACAACTCTCTTATATCATCTTTCAGTCTTTTCATCCCTCCTCCTAAACAGCCAATCACCGCTGGTATAACTTTCACTTTATATCCGTCCCGTCTTTCCCGTAATTCATAACAAAGCTGTTGGTACTTTCTTATCTTCTCTTCTCGTTTTCCGTCTTTGTTCGACTCATGCGGACATGCCATGTCTATTAGCATAATCTCTTTCTTTCTGCTGTCCTCTAGCGTCAGATCGGGCCTCCTTGCCGTGCAACTCATCCTCATCCGATGTTCCCAATCCCAATATAGCTTCTTCCCGTTATTTGCAATTACTTTTCCTCTCTCCCATTTCTCTGTGTACCACTTCGTTCCTTTCGGTAACAATCCATTATCAATCGCCCATTGCACTGCTAGTACTTTTAACGCGTTGTCATGTCTTCTTACATACTCCGATCCCGCCAACTTTTTGCATCCTGCCAATAGGTGTTGAACTGTTTCTCTAAATTCCCCACACAATCTGCACTTGTCTTGGTCCACTAGTCGTCTCATTTTCTTCCATGCTTTTGTTTCGATCATCTGTTCCTGCAATGTAAATATCGATGCTGTTTTTCTCGGGTCGGTGTTGCACTTCAGCCAACCATGATCATCCTTGTCAAATCCCATTGGTATTTTACTCTGCAGTCTCTTTTCCCTGAAGGTTTCAACCTTGTTCCTGATTTGCCCTTCCCTTATGATGTTCTTAAGCTTTTTCCATGCGACCTTCCAATCCACATAACTTTCGTTTCCGATCTTGATTTCTCCAACATTGAATTCGACGTGTGCATTCATTCGCCCCATTGCTTCCTCTGCCACTCTTTTCAATGATGTTTGCTCTTTCATGTACTCGTTTCTCCATGACATTTTAATCCACTCGTTGTTCGATGTTGCTATATAGCACGCTACCCTTACTTTCGTCTCATCGTAAACCTCCTTAAAGCTTTTCAATCCCCTTCCACCATCATCTCTTTTCGCATACAATCTCTCGTCACTTGCTTGTTTTCCATGAAATCCTTGTTTCCTAAGTGCGGTTTTAACAATCTTATCCAGCTCTTCTAAATCTCCTTTCCTCAAGTTACATACATTCATGACATATCCAGCTACTGGCACCACCCTACAATTTATCGCTTTCAAGATTTTCATCATTCAGATTCACCCCCATCAATTGTTCCAATCTTTTTGCAATCTCCTTTTTCACTCTTTGCATCACCCTTCTGACATCAATTTTGTCGCCTTGCTCACAACCGAGAAATTTGTACACTTCGTTCTGTTCTGGGTCCAGTGCTTTCATCCTCTCTTCCAGAACTGCCAATCCATCTCCTTTCACCATCTTTCCATTTTTAAAGACAATTTCCGCACATTTCTTCACACCATAACATGCTCCTGTATCCATGCTTGCCTTCACTATCGTTTCATTCGCTACTTCAAGCTTTAGATGGTTTTCTTGGTATACTTTCAGATCGTCGATAAACATACTGTGTGTTCTCTTCAGGTCTCTTTTTCCTGATTGTCCCATCTTGTACCCATCTGTCTCCTCCAGCATCATTGTAATTGGTACTTCCGTTAAGCAAAAACCCACCGGGGAATAGCTGTCGCCTTGTAAGAAACCTTTCCGAATTTTTATCCATCTGCTGATTTTCGTTTCTCCTTTGTCTATGACCTCTAACCTTGTTTTCCATCCCTTCATCAGGTGGCTTAACACATTCACCACTTTTTCTGGCACTCCCATCCATTGATAAACTCGTAACATCCAGTCATGTCTGACCATGTCATATGCCTTGCGGTAATCATAGAATGCTACAGCAAGGTTTCGCTTTTTCCCTCTTACTTCGTCCATAATGGTATTATCCACTATAAGTTGGTCAACTGTTCCTAGTACGCCGGAGCATGTTCCATTTTACTTTTATCCCAAATGTTGTTTCTTTCGGCGTGGTCCTTCATATAGCTTCCAACGTTTCCAGTGAATATCTTATAACACGTGTTCAAACAGGTTATAGGTCGATATTCCCTTTCATCGCTTAAATCTTCTAACTTCGGCAACAACACTGTCCTTCCCTGAGTAATCCATTCTGGTATTATCTCCGGTTGTTCGATTCATTTATTAAAACTTTTTACCATTGCCTTCCATGTTCCTCTAAGCTTTTTCCACCAGAAATTCTGTATCCCGTCAATGCCAGGGGCTGACCAATTCTTTCTCGTTCTGATTATCTTGTACAACTTCTCTTCGGTAATTGTTAATTCTTCTACATTAATTACTTTTGCCTTGATCTTCTCTGCTACTGTTCTCATCCACCTTCTGTGCGGAGTACTGGTTTCGTCTTCCCAGATGCCCGCCCAGAATTCAACAAATTTGTCGATGTCTGGTACTGTTCCTCTCCTTCCCTTGGCATTATTGATCTTTTGGTAAAACCTCCCTTCATCCTCTCGAAACATTTTGTTGTTTCTGATCTTTTCGTCTCTCGTCCTTATTTTTCCCAACTTTGTCTTTCGGTGTCGTAATTCCTCAAGCCATATTTCTTTCGCCTTGAGAAACTCTTCATTCTTTATTAATTTATTTTGTACTTTGCTCCTTAACCTTTCCAATATTCTTTTTTCCTTCTTTGTTATTTTTCTCTTCACCTTTCTCCTATGAATCTCGTTGGACAGCCACGCAACCATCTGTCTCGCTTCTTTCACCTGTTTTCACAGTTTTCGTATCCTTCTGTTCTCATCCCTCTCTCCCTTCTTTTTCGTCTTTTTCTTGCCCCGTTTTATTCCCATTCTTTCCTCAATAGTCCTTCCCATTGCATACACCGCATCTACTATTTTACATACATTGTCCGTGTTGCTCAGGTGTTTTTCCAGTACTTTATTTGCGTTTGCTAGCTCTGTTTCACTAATGTTCACTTTTATCTTAATAAGTCGATCTCGTTCCTCAATATTTTGATTAGTCGTTGGGCTTAGCTTATTCAAGTTCTCCATGAATCTTATTTGCATTTCTCTCTCATCCTCGTTTTCCTCTACTCCTTCCCTTTCCTCGGCATCTTCTTGCTTGTTCTCATGATCTCCTTGTCCGTTGTTCACAGGTACTTCCACATTCTCCCGATCTTCCTCATTTTTCGCATCCCAGTCTCCGCTTTGTGAATTCTCACTGTTGCTTCCGGTTTGTTCAACTTGGTCTGGCTCCAGTTCTCTCCTATCTCGTACTTCAATCAAGTTTGCTACCGCTTTATCTTTCCGGAATATTGCTGCATTATCCCTCAGACACTGTGCACTCATTGGCTTGTCTTCATAAATCGAATCCCATGCTTCTTTCATTCTCTTCATGAACCCTCTTCCTCTACTTCTTTCCTGTTCTTCAATCCTTAATAAATTAATTTTCATTTCGTTGGTCCATTCGGCATTACTTGTACTTGTATTGTCGCTACCATAAATGTTGTCTTGGGTTGCTTCGATGTTGATATTTATTTCTCTCTTAAATCTCACTGCATTATTTCGAGTACATGGCTGAAAAATATAGACAATTAAGATCCGACGTTAAACGCATGATCTCGGAGGCTCGGGATAACTTCTTCGCTTCGCTTGCTACTGATTTGATAAAGAATCCAAAACGCTTCTGGTCAGTATTTAAACTCTCGTCGAAAAAAGCAACCTTACCAAAGTCCATCTCTTTGGCAAACACCACCAATGACCCTAACAGAATTGTCGCTTCTAACCCAAACAATATTGCTGAACTCTTTAACCACTATTTTATCTCAGTCTTTCACACCAAAACAACCTTATCAATAACTTTACCTCAGAATCTTTCCTCAAACCAAAATACGTTATCCAACATCGATCTAACAACCGAAGAAGTTTTTGCCGCTCTTAAATTATTAGATGAGTATAAAGCAACGGGACCTGATGGTATACCAAACAGAATCCTGATGGAAACTGCTGCACAGATAGCTCCCTCACTTTGTTTACTATTTAACTTATCTTTACAATCCGGTACCTTTCCTGAAGAATGGAAAATTGGAAACATTGTTCCTGTTTTCAAGAAAGGGAACAAAGAATTCTCAGAGAACTACAGGCCAATTTCTCTTCTTTCAAACGTGTCTAAATTACTCGAACGTTGCGTTTTGGCAAAAATTAGAGACCACCTGCTTCATTTTTTGAATCCAAATCAACATGGTTTTATTCCAGGAAAGTCTTGTACCACACAGCTAGTCCAAGTACTGGAATATATTGGTCAGCAACTTGATAACGGCAAGCAAACTGATGTTGTCTACTTAGACATGAGTAAAGCTTTTGACAGGGTGTCCCACAGTCAGATACTGGAGAAGTTGCGAGAAATTAACATCGGCGGTAGTCTCCACTCATGGTTTGGATCGTATCTACTGGGACGTAAACAACGTGTCACCATACCTGGAGCAACCTCATCTTCACTGCCTGTAACTTCGGGTGTACCACAGGGATCGATCCTCGGACCAATTCTTTTCTTATTGTACGTGAATGACTTGCCAGACTTCGTTGTATCGTCAAGCGTTGCCTGTTTTGCTGACGATACAAAGCTCTTTAAAAAGATTGAATCTCATGTTGAGGCTGATCTTCTCCAAGCTGACTTGAATAGTTTAGATGCATGGTCAACGCGTTCTGGTCTTCGCTTCAATGAGGTCAAAACAAAACATCAAAGTATCACCCGTAAAAAGGCGCCTGTAAAGAGTGTATACTACTTAAAAGGCAAACCAATCGAACAAATCGAAGCAGAACGAGACCTAGGTGTGTGTAGCCTGCGTGCAGACGCTTGTATTTCCGGAGCTTGTGTAATTGAATCCCTATAAGCGTCTGCGCATTGGAGGCCAAAAGCTTGTTCTGGTCACGAGTGAACACATGGATTTTTAATCGCATTAAAATGATTAATTCGCGCAGTAAGAAATAATTATAGCTATTATTATTCATGTGATGGCGTCTCACTTGTATCTCTTTTTCAACCGCGATCAACTTCCACACCAACGAGGGCCACACACGAAGCAGATAACTTTTCAACTGCCCAAACGACAATTGTGTCTGTTAAAGTACAGTGGAGAAGCAAATCAGCCACTCGGACTTTGCTCAAGGATCTTTCCTCCATTGGCAAAATGCTGTGTAGAGGGACATACAAACAAATCGCGCGCACAGCTTGGCGCTGTGAAAAGGTCAGAGAACAAACTGTCCTTTTGTATGTGAAGGAGATCAACAGAGAGTGTTCGAATACGTGCTCTAAGAAGAGTCCCAGCATTTTGCGCAAAACGAGCAAAGAAGACATTGTGAACTTTTCGTTGACAAAACTCGACCAAGAATTAAAGGAAAGAACCCCGCTGCTCAGGAGTGTTTTGATGTCAGCTTTTATTCGTTCCTTTAAAGAATGCTTTAATTGCCTTAACTTGGTCTTCGAAAAGGCTATCAATTTGAAAGAAATGACAAACGAGTCGCAGAGCACATTGAAAACATTCACCCATCTAACTTCGAAGCTTCGACATACGCCATGTTTTTATAAGTGCTCGAGCTAATTTTAGCGAATTCGTGATTAATTGCATAATTAACAAAGAACCAATCACATGCGGTTCCAACTTTCTGTGGAAAATCCACGTGACCAGAACAAGCTTTTGGCCTCCAATGCGCAGACGCTTATAGGGATTCAATTACACAAGCTCCGGAAATACAAGCGTCTGCACGCAGGCTAAGGTGTGTGGGTTTCTAACGACTTGACATGGTCAAAACAAGTGGCGGCCCAGTGTACCAAAGCAAACAAGATGCTAGGAATGGTACGTCGTTCAATTACAGATATCAAAGACTTTAGCGTCCGTCGAACCCTTTATCTATCCATCGTTCGACCTCACTTTGGCTACGCAACCCAAGTATGGTCTCCACAATCGGTGGATTTAATCAAGCGTATCGAAAGAGTCCAACGTCGAGCAACCAAAGTCATTCTTAATCTTCCATTTCGTTCTTCTACAACTTACAAACAACGCTTGCAATCACTATACCTAATTCCTCTCTCATACTGGCATGAATATCTTGATTTGATTTTCTTCTTCAAAGCTGTTAATGGTCTAGCAATCATTGATCCTCAACTCCTACCTGTTCCATACCAACCAAAACGAATAACCAGATTATACTCATCTCCCGAACTTGTTCAATTCCGGCCACCAAAATGTAAAACTCTCACTTTTCAACGCTCATTTTTTTCAAGAATGTGCAGAACGTGGAATGTCCTGCCAAATGAGTTAAGATTAAATGGAATACAACTCAACAACTTTAAAAATCAAATTATATTTTATTACATTCTCGCGCTGGACTCTGCATACGATCCAGATGAACCTCGGTCATGGAGAACAGTTTGTCTCAAGTGTAATTCCGCCCGGAGCTTGCTTGGCGACCTTCGCTGTTGTAATTGATAGCTTTTACTATGCGGATTTTCATCGTTCTTTTATTTATTTTTCTTTTGATCTGAATTGAACTTTTTTTGAGTTTTTTTTTTGTGTTTCCTCTTATTAATCTATTTATGTACGGGACCGCAGTAATTGGCACACGCTGTTGCGGCTATCCTTGCCACTTCTCTTAAAGTTTAGTTTGTATATGTGCATGTTCGTCTGTCGTTTAATTATGTATATATTTATTTGTGTGAAGGTATAAATATTCTTTATACACTGTTGGCAAAAACATAATAAATAAATAAATAAATAAATAAATAAATAAATAAATAAATTATCTCTTAAGTTCTGCTGTGTTGGATGATTTGGTATCCCGGAAATTGCCTCTTCAACTCCCATCGTAGCGGTCCATACTTCTGGGTCTTTTCCTCATCTTTTAGCTGGCGATTTTCTATCCATGGACAGCACATTTCAATCACGATCACCTTCTTTTCGATCTTATCTATTATCCTTGCGTCAATCCGGTTGGCTCTTACTTCTGTGTTTTCCGCGTACAGTGGTATATCCCAGAAGGCTGTCGCGCGTTCGTTTTCATACACAGGCTTAGGCTTTGCAGGCGAGTACCAAGGTGGGACTGATGATATCAACTCTCGATTCCTTAGCATCTCAAAAAACAGGACCTTTAGAGCTGCATTGTGTCTGGCTAGATACTTTGTTTGAGCCAGAGCACTACAGCCTGCTAGGATGTGAGGCAGGCTCTCCGGTGTTTTACCACATAACCTGCATTGCACGTCTGAGCTGGTATTCAATCGGGTTTTCTTCTGATGGTATATTTTTGTTGGTAGTAGCTGTTGGTAGAGCTCATGCACGCCTGCGATTGTATGCGACGGCGCTGTTCTCCATCCTGACATCCGCCCAAAGCAGTCACTGCTTATGTCGTCATCTTCCCATCTGTTCTTAAACAACTTCCCTTGCCATTTCCCTTCTCTCATTTCTTCAAAGTATTTCTTCTGTTGAGCGACTTTTGCCCATACTCCAATCTTCCGACCACCATCTCTTGTACGGCACTTCGGCTCTGGGTACTCCAGACTCAACATCATATTTAGTTCTTCTGCATATCTGACCGCATCTTTAGTCAGTGACTGGCTTCCCACTCGTTCTGCTTTTTTTTCAAAGTCCCTCACTGTAGTCATGGTTTCGTCTGTGTTGGCGTATAATTTGACTGCTGTCTTGATCTTTATTAACTTATACTCGTGTTCTACTGATTTTAAACCTCTTCCTCCACTTTTCCGAGGAAGATACATCAGCGCTATTGATCCTAGTGGATGTTTTCCTCCGTTCTCACTAATCACTTTACGAGTTTCTCTGTCCAGTCTTTGAAGCTCTGCTATGGGCCATACTTGCGTCCACATTAAGTAACTGAGGGTAGGAAGTGCAAACTGGTTTGTCGCCAAAGCTTTGTTGAAATCTGATAGTGGGCTGGACCAAATCACCGATAACCTTTGTAGGTAGACTTTCGCTGCGCACTTTAGCACCCGGCTGTCATCCTGTTTCACATTTTCCATAACCCCTAGGAACTTGTAGTACGCTCCCTCCTTCAGGCTGGTAATCACATCCGATTCACCTACTTCCATTTCTACTGATCTTGTATCCAACTCACCTCTCTTGACATGCACCACCGAACACTTTCTCTCATTCCATTGTAAGCCGACATCTGCCATTTCTGACTTAGTTGACCTCAGCACTCTTCCAAGTTTACCTGAAGATGCTGCGAAGACCTTTAAATCATTATTATTATTATTATTATTATTATTATTATTATTATTATTATTATTATTATTATTATTATTATTATTATTATTATTATTATTATTATTATTATTATTATTATGCTCTCCACGAAATTCAAACAGATCTGTTCCTATCTTCTTCCAAGGGAGTGTTGGAGAAACAGTTGGTTTCAGAGGCTCCGGAAACTGCTTCTTTGCATAATCTGCACACACACTACAATTGGTGACCATTTGTTCAATGTGTACTTACATACCAGGCCGAAATAATACCTCTCTGGCTCTTTGTCGGCATTTGACTATACCCAGATGACTCATGTGGATTTGATGAAGCATGTCAGGTCTCAAAACCCTTGGCACAATTAGGCGCGTTCCTTTGAAAAGCAAACCATCTGCTGTTACGACTTCATCTAGGAATGTCCAGTAACTTCTAGCGTCTACGGGAACCTGCTACTTTGCATCTGGCCAACCACTCTTCACTAAGGTAAGGACTGTTTGCAGTTCTGGATCTGTCTTGGTCCCCTTCTGGAACTCTTCATATCGTTCGTCTGAAACTGCCAGGACCATATTGATTTCTTGAAATTCTTCATAAATTTCCTGTTCGGTATCTGGCAAAGATGCACGGCTCAGAGTGTCTACCAGTACTTGTTTGCAACCAGGAACGTAACGTATCTCCACATCATATCCACGCACATTGAGAATCATTTTCTGAAGCCTCAACGGAACGTGCGACAACGGTTTGGTACTGATTGCTTGTAAGGGTTTATGATCTGATTCCACCACAACAATTCTGGCATAAATATACTGATGAAACTTACGACAAGCGAAGACCACTGCAAGCATTTCAGCTTCGATAGCAGCATATCTTGTCTATCAGTGTCCCTAAGTGCTCGAGAGGCATAGCACACAGGTTTGCCCTCTTGTAATTAATAACACTGCTCTCAGTCCCTTGCCACTTGCATCACACTGGATAGTTACCGGTCTGGTGACATCATAATACTGTAGGACTGGCGCTTGCGAAACAACTTGCTTGATCTTCTCAAAGCTTGTTTGCTGCAGTGCGCTCTATGTATGACTGGAGTGACATCTTTGTAGCAAACTTGTTCCCAGAGCCCGCGATCTTTTTGACCCTGAAGTACGTATAGTTTCAATCTTCTACGCGGTCTCGTCAAGTCTGATCTAGTCAAAAGATCGCGTAGGAGCCTGAACTATACGTACTTTAGAGCCTACATGGCCGCCATGTTCGACTTCAATCTTTGTCCGGTGAATGACCAACAGATATTTCTCCAGTTATATATAGAGGTCACTGGTTTGCTGTGGTTGGTCCCAGTGGAACAATACATCTGTTTTCTCTAGCTCTCCCAGTCGACTCAGGAATTGCACAAATCCAAGAAATCGTTTCACATCTTCTTTGCTGTTTGGCTTTGGCATGTCCTGAATGGCTTCAACTTTCCGGGGCTCAATCTTCAAGCCTCCTGCTGTAAAGAGATGCCCTACATAAGGCACCTAAGCTTTAACCCTTGCATCGATGCTCGTTTCAGAAATTTGTGCAACTCGTTCATTATGTGTTGTTTCATCTCCAGCAACGATTACATCATCTATAATTATCTCCACACCGTCTAGGTCTTCAACCATCCAATCCATGGGTCTTTGGAAGATCTCCGGGGCACATTTTACTCCAACAGGTAACCTTGTCTATCGGTACCGTCCTACTGGTGTGTTGAACGTACAAAGGTGGGAAGACTCTTCGTCTAACTTCAGTTGCCAGAAACCATTCTTTGACCCATCTGTCGGTTCTTCTTGTCGCACTTCTACACCGAGTTTTTCCATTCCTCTCAGCTCTTCGATGACCTTTTCTCTCTGTGGAATTGGTACTTTTCTTGGATGATGGACAACAGGGAGAGCACCTTTATTCAATTCTATGTGATAGTTACCTGGTAAACATGCCAATCCTTTAAACAACTGACGATAGTCATCCAACTCAACTTCATCCAACTCAGTGTCTTCAACAGTGGTTACTTACCACTTGTTTAGTAGTATAGGACTTGGGGGTACTGGCGCATTTATTTTTTTTTGCCAAAGACAGCCTCAAAGAGTTGGAATTCGGCGGGGAGGGTCGTTTGAAAGGGTAAACTGTTTTTTTCTAAATTTTAAAGTATAAGCAGACGGGAAAATGGGTTTTAAAAAGTACAGAAGATTTTTCCCCTCCCGAAATGCTTGACTGTCCCATTAAAACACTTCATAGGAGGATAGTATAGGACTTGGGGGTACCGACGCATTTTTATTTTTTTTGCCAAAAACAGCCTCAAAATGTTGGGATTCATCGGGAAAGGATGTTTGAAAGGGTGGACTGTTTTTTTCACTTTTCAAAGTATAAGCAGACGGGAAAATGGGTTTTGGGGGATACGGAAAATTTTGTCGGTGCCAGAAACGCTTTAGAGTGATTAGGGTTTTGGTTTTGACACACACTTCACTTAGTTTCCGATTTCTGTTCAGTTACTTTTGTTTTATGTTGGTACACATGTTTTCCCACAGTTACACCACCAGATAACAGTCCAAGACATGGTATATACGGTGTGATCATGGCTACAACTTTACCAACATCACTCTTTAACAGTTTATCTTTTTGTAACTCGGTGTCTAACGCCTCAGAGCTTTCTACGGCGTCCAAACCACCGAGAACATTAGAGAATCTACTGATTAACATATCAGTCAGGAATTCATTAGCTCTTTCCATCCTTTTAGCCTCATACTCAGCGTATAGCTTATCCACAACCTTTACCGACGCTTTTCTGATGTAGCTGACTGACTGAGTTACCTCACCATCCTCTGATAATTTTATCAGCTCACTTCTCTTCTTATTGGTGTCATCAGTTGGTGGGGGTGTTGGGCTGGTTTCCTCAGTCTTTTTTAAATCATTGACGAGCTCATCGACGAGGTTGGGGGTTTCAGTAGGTATTCCCGTTTCTAGTTCCCCAACAGATGCCTCAGCTGGTTCTGCAGCGGATGCCTTGATTTTTTTCCCAACTCTCACCGTTTTAGTTTTCTTTTCAGCCATCTTACTATAGATCAGATTTTAGGATAACCACCTTATACGCGTACGGATGCCTTAACATAATCTCAAGCCTAGCGTATTTGTTTTCTTTTAACTTTTCAATTACCTCCATAACCTCATCACGGTCTAAACCACCCAGGTAGTCATCAGTGATGACCTTCATATCGGTTTTGTTGGGGTTGTAGAACGTTACCCGCTTACTAATATTTTCCCTATAAGGTTTTGTGATAGCTGTTAGCTGTTGTGTGATTACGATAGTTGACAGATTGTAGTGCCGGGCGCTGAAGGCTAATTTAACCAACTCACTTGTTCTGTTCTTTACGGGTTGTCCACTGGCACAGTCGTCGAGGACTATCAGTGTTTTGGATCCCTTGAGTATCCTAACAATATACTCTAGTATAATTTCAACGTCGTCCTGACTACAATCCACAGCGATGAAGTCCGGGTCGGAGGTGTATTTCCAGGTGGTGTAGGTTTTGTTCCAGCTGAACGTCGGACAGAGCAGAACGATGTAGTCGAAGAACCTGAAGTATTCATCTTCTAACATCTTTAGGAGATACCAGGTTTTCCCACAACCTGTCATACCAACGATTAACATATTGAATGGATGATCCATTTAATACTGAATTGATTTTAGGTTTTTGTTTACCATGTTCACCAAACCATCACTCAGCACAAAGATTCGGCAGACTACGTCAGCCACAGTCACCTTTTTGGTAATCTCAACCAGGACCCCAGACTGTGTGTTAACAATTCTTTTCCCAGTCCCAACACTATCACGGTCCTCAATACTTCTCAAGTCAATCGCTAGAGCGAAAGCGTCCTTATAGAACTTCTGGATTATCATAAACTGATCCGTGTTTTCCTTTTCACCAAACAGTCTTTTAGCTTCGTCATAGAACCGACTCTTTGGGATCCCTTGGCTGAAGGCAGCGTTGGGTACACCCTCAATTGTTAGCTTAATACTTTCGATGTTTGGATAGACGTATTCCTCACTATCAGTCCGGGTTTTATTTGTGAACATCATCACAATCCCTTTCATAGACTTTCGTGGGAGGTTAATGTGTTCGTTGATCAGGGTTGATCCAGCCACCCATTCAGTTGACTTCATCAACGTGACATGTTCGTAGGACAGCGATCGACCAGTTGTGTACAGCGACGTTATTTCACTGGCGATGTCGGTGTTATCAATCGTCTCATACTCCAGTTCGAGGTTTTCTAATGTGTACCCGTCAACAGATTCACTTGACTGGGCCACCATAACGTCAGAGGCTTTCGGTAGGCTAATGACGTAGCGGAAGTTGTTGTACATTTCAAAGGGAGCATATAGTCCATGGTCCCCGGGGATCTTATCCAATCTCACCCTCAGCTTCGTCCCATGGATTGTGAGCATCAGAGCGTCAGCTACCTTCTCAGCGTCCCCAGAGGAGGCCCCACTCTCATCCTTAGACATCAACTTTCTCAGGTTCTCTGGACCAATCCCATATCCAACCATCTGATTCCTCACACTCTTAGGTAGCCAGAGATCCCTGTACACACCGAGGACACTTTCACCTGTGTTGTCGTAAACAGTCTCACCGGCTAGCTTAACGACCAATCTTTCAACCAGAAGCCTGGAGAGATTGTTTAGGAACCACGACTTGGTATTAGCGTTCTTGAAATCGAACAATAAATGAAAGCTACCCGGGACCAAACAGCTATCAGGTTTTAGCTTTGGTATGTCGATGTAGAGGTCCTCACCAGGGTTGGCTTTGTTGGGATTCATGGTGACTGTATGTCTTGTTCTGCTTCCTTGATTTCCGACATTTTCGCTCGTCTGAATCCAGGTAACAGCTCTGTCTGACTTCTGTTGGTCATATACTACATAACAGATTTTATTTTTTGTTTTTTCTGTTTTTCCAGTAGTCATACAATAACCACGCCATAGCTATGGCTAAAACCCACAGACTGTTGGCTAACCATGCTATCCCTTTTGCTCCCCAAGTCAGAGCCTGTGCTACTAAGCTGAATAGTGGTGCTAACAGAGGTCCCAACTTCTTGCCCAGATTAGCGAAGAAGTCGTGGATGACATAACCTCACGAGCCAGTTCAGTGATCAGCGATCGGGTTGAAGATGAGAGGAAGAACTGCGGGAACAAGCGGAAAGAATATCCCTAACCGAACAGGAGGTAAGAGAATTATCTGGAATACTCCACACATAAGGTACGGATATGGTGAAGATTGAAGCTCTTGAGAGACAAGTCGATCACTATAGACTGAAAGCGTTAAATGAGGCCGACCCTGTTAAGGAACAGTTCTACAAGAGCGTCAGCGAGACAGCGGAACTAAAGGCAGACAGCATAAGAATTAGGATTGGTGAGAGACCTAAATATGAGGAGGCTATGTCTATCCTAAGCGATGAAGTGGAAAACAATGACCTGAATAGGTTGGGACGTTTTAAGAAGTGGCTAGGGAAAATATGATTGGCCTGTCTGCTATAGCCATCACCATAGCTGGGATTGTGACCACAATAGTTGTGGCGGCTAGAAAGGTTGTCTCGGGGGGAGCGAGGGCCGTCGGTGGTTTCGCTAAGGCACTCGCTAATCTGGGTAAGAAGTTGGGACCTCTGTTAGCACCACTATTCAGCTTAGTAGCACAGGCTCTGACTTGGGGAGCAAAAGGGATAGCATGGTTAGCCAACAGTCTGTGGGTTTTAGCCATAGCTATGGCGTGGTTATTGTATGACTACTGGAAAAACAGAAAAAACAGAAAATAAAATCTGTTATGTAGTATATGACCAACAGAAGTCAGACAGAGCTGTTACCTGGATTCAGACGAGTGAAAATGTCGGAAATCAAGGGAAGCAGAACAAGACATACAGTCACCATGAATCCCAACAAAGCCAACCCTGGTGAGGACCTCTACATCGACATACCAAAGCTAAAACCTGATAGCTGTTTGGTCCCGGGTAGCTTTCATTTATTGTTCGATTTCAAGAACGCTAATACCAAGTCGTGGTTCCTAAACAATCTCTCCAGGCTTCTGGTTAAAAGGTTGGTCGTCAAGCTAGCCGGCGAGACTGTTTACGACAATACAGGTGAAAGTGTTTTCGGTGTCTACAGGGATCTCTGGCTATCGAAGAGTGTAAGGGATCAGATGGTTGGGTATGGGGTCGGCCCAGAGAACCTGAGAAAGTTGATGTCTAAGGATGATAATGGGGCCTCCTCTGGGGACGCTGAGAAGGTGGCTGACGCTCTGATGCTCACAATCCATGGGACGAAGCTGAGGGTGAGATTGGATAAGATCCTCGGGGACCATGGACTATATGCTCCCTTTGAAATGTACAACAACTTCCGCTACGTCATTAGCCTACCGAAAGCCTCTGACGTTATGGTGGCTCAGTCAAGTGAATCTGTTGACGGGTAAACATTAGAAAACCTCGAACTGGAGTATGAGACGATTGATAACACCGACATCGCCAGTGAAATAACGTCGCTGTACACAACTGGTCGATCGCTGTCCTACGAACATGTCACGTTGATGAAGTCAACTGAATGGGCGGCTGGATCTACCCTAATCAACGAACACATTAACCTCCCACGAAAGTCTATGAAAGGTATTGTAATGATATTCACAAATAAGACCCGGACTGATAGTGAGGAATACGTCTATCCAAACATTGAAAGTGTTAAGCTAACAATTGAGGGTGCACCCAACGCCGTCTTCAGCCAGGGGGTCCCAAAAAGTCGGTTCTATGACGAGGCTAAAAGACTGTTTGGTGGAAAGGAAAACACGGATCAGTTTATGATAATCCAGAAGTTCTATAAGGACGCTTTCGCTCTAGCGATTGACTTGAGAAGTATTGAGGACCGTGATAGTGTTGGGACTGGGAAAAGAATTGTTAACACACAGTCTGGGGTCCTGGTTGAGATTACCAAAAAGGTGACTGTGGCTGACGTAGTCTGCCGAATCTTTGTGCTGAGTGATGGTTTGGTGAACATGGTAAACAAAAACCTAAAATCAATTCAGTATTAAATGGATCATCCATTCAATATGTTAATCATTGGTATGACAGGTTGTGGGAAAACCTGGTATCTCCTAGAGATGTTAGAAGATGAATACTTCAGGTTCTTCGACTACATCGTTCTGCTCTGTCCGACGTTCAGCTGGAACAAAACCTACACCACCTGGAAATACACCTCCGACCCGGACTTCATCGCTGTGGATTGTAGTCAGGACGACGTTGAAATTATACTAGAGTATATTGTTAGGATATTCAAGGGATCCAAAACACTGATAGTCCTCGACGACTGTGCCAGTGGACAACAGCTAACAGCTATCACAAAACCTTATAGAGAAAATATTAGTAAGCTGGTAACGTTCTACAACCCCAACAAAACCGATATGAAGGTCATCACTGATGACTACCTGGGTGGTTTAGACCGTGATGAAGTTATGGGGGTAATTGAAAAGTTAAAAGAAAACAAATACGCTAGGCTTGAGATTATGTTAAGGCATCCGTACGCGTATAAGGTGGTTATCCTAAAATCTGATCTATAGTAAGATGGCTGAAAAGAAAACTAAAACGGTGAGAGTTGGGAAAAAAATCAAGGCATCCGCTGCAGAACCAGCTGAGGCATCTGTTGGGGAACTAGAAACGGGAATACCTACTGAAACCCCCAACCTCGTCGATGAGCTCGTCAATGATTTAAAAAAGACTGAGGAAACCAGCCCAACACCCCCACCAACTGATGACACCAATAAGAAGAGAAGTGAGCTGATAAAATTATCAGAGGATGGTGAGGTAACTCAGTCAGTCAGCTACATCAGAAAAGCGTCGGTAAAGGTTGTGGATAAGCTATACGCTGAGTATGAGGCTAAAAGGATGGAAAGAGCTAATGAATTCCTGACTGATATGTTAATCAGTAGATTCTCTAATGTTCTCGGTGGTTTGGACGCCGTAGAAAGCTCTGAGGCGTTAGACACCGAGTTACAAAAAGATAAACTGTTAAAGAGTGATGTTGGTAAAGTTGTAGCCATGATCACACCGTATACACCATGTCTTGGACTGTTATCTGGTGGTGTAACTGTGGGAAAACATGTGTACCAACATAAAACAAAAGTAACTGAACAGAAATCGGAAACTAAGTGAAGTGTGTGTCAAAACCAAAACCCTAATCACTCTAACGCGTTTCTGGCACCGACAAAATTTTCCGTATCCCCCAAAACCCATTTTCCCGTCTGCTTATACTTTGAAAAGTGAAAAAATATAGTCCACCCTTTCAAACATCCTTTCCCGATGAATCCCAACATTTTGAGGCTGTTTTTGGCAAAAAAAAAAAATGCGTCGGTACCCCCAAGTCCTATACTATCCTCCTATGAAGTGTTTTAATGGGACAGTCAAGCATTTCGGGAGGGGAAAAATCTTCTGTACTTTTTAAAACCCATTTTCCCGTCTGCTTATACTTTAAAATTTAGAAAAAAACAGTTTACCCTTTCAAACGACCCTCCCCGCCGAATTCCAACTCTTTGAGGCTGTTTTTGACAAAAAAGAAAATGCGCCAGTACCCCCAAGTCCTATACTACTTTGTTTCAGTAAACCAAGTTTAACGCAGGTGTTTCTGCTAAGGACGGACTCTACTTCAGATTCCACGACCAAGAACTTGATATCTTCTACGCGGTCGTTATATCTTGTTTTCAACACAACTTCTCCACAAGGTTTCTGCTTGTGCTTAGAAAACGATATCAGGATGGTATTTGTTTTCTTCAGTGGGCGGAGAGATTTACACTTGAGATTACTGTAGGTCTTGAAAGACATAACATTCGCTTTGGCACCACTGTCCAACAAGTTAACTTTAGTATCCTCTACTTCAACATCTTCAAAAAATCGTTCATCCTCAGGTGGAGAAAGTGACCCAATTGAGTAAACAGGAGGGGGATGAATCATCTTCTGGGCTACTATCATCTTTTCCTTGTATGTTGTAGACTGGTTTTTCTCTGCAGACCTTTGCGTATAGTGAGTCATCTTCTGGTATCTTCTGCACTGTTGACCAATTCCTGGGCACTTCTGATGACTTTTACTGAGACCACATCTTCCGCATTTGTCCCCCAACCTGCTGTCATACAATTCGCCACTCTTCTCCCACTCTTTGTCTCGTTTACTTGAATATCGACGATTTCGAGGGGCCTGCTGACTGTACTTACTCTGCTTAATGGCATTCACTCTTGCATCTTCGTCTTTCTCAAGCTTGTTTAAGCTAGTTAACTTTATTTCGTGGTTTCGTCCTATTTCAATGGCCTATTTCAATGGCCTTTCGTCCTATTTCAGTGTCAAAGTATCGGCCAAATCGATACACTTCTCAAGAACCTTTGTGTGTTTTCAACTAAAAACGATTGCCATACGTTCCTCCTCTTTAAACCAACAGCCTTTTACTAAGATCTTCAAGTCTGTTACGAAGGATTCAAAACTCTCATTATCTCATTGACGGCTTTCGTTGAATTTCAAGGCGGCCATAATATAGTGCTTACGTGGAGTACAATATTCTTCGAATTTCCTAACTTCTTTGCATCTTCGGATTCGGCAAATGTAAATCCTTGGAATACTTCTAATCCTTTATCACATACCCACAACTTTACATGGCTTACTTTAACACTCTGCTTTGTCGTGCAACGGACCTTCGAAACAAATTTACGATTGGCTTAGAAGCTGAAACGTCATTTTGCAGCGCCTTCTCTATTATGGTAGCGATCGCTTCTGTGGTTCTACGAGGCCATGTGCACTTTCTGCGTCCTTTCATATTCCCAAGGATATTTATAAAATAACATTTATACTACGCAAGTTCTGATAGGTCAAAAACCGTGCAGGATGAGAGTGTCCACACAATCGAAAGCACTTTTGTCGTATTTTATACAAAAGAAAAAAGATTGAAATAAACAACGTATTATAGCCATAAATAAACAAAAAAAGGAGTGTAAGAATTTGTCATAACCTTCGCCAAGCATATATTTCATCAGTGCATCATACTTTTGGACAGGTAGCATCATCCACGAGATGCGTGGTGGGGCGCTTGCCAAATGCTTCTTGAAAATGGCCTCAAGAAGTTTATGATCGGATTCTACCACCACATGTCGACCATATGCATAATAGTGGAACGTTTCTAGGCCGTAGAGCACTGCAAGCATTTCTCTTTCAATATTAGAGTAGCGTGTCTCAGCTCCGGATAACAAGTTGCTTGCAAACTCTACTGAACCTTAATCTTGTAAGAGAACAGCTCCAATTCCACGTTGAGGCATCGGCTTGAATGGTAACAGGTTTGTCACTGTCAAAATATTGCAATGATTTTGGAGCGGTGATCGCCTTTTTTATTCTATACACGGCCAATTGGTGCTCAGGACTCCAAACAAACTCACTAGTTGACTTGGTTAATGCCCACAGGTCTGCTGCCATTGTCGTTAGGTCTGGTATAAACCGGCTAAGAAACTGCACCATTCCAAGGAATGTTCGAAGGTCTGTTATATTGCTAGATGGATCCATGGTAAGAGTAGACTCAATCTTTCGTGGATCAGGCTTCAGACCATCAGCACCAATAATGTGGCCTAAGAAAGGTATGCAACTACATCTGATTCTGCACTTCTTGGGGTTGAATTGGAGGCCAGTTTCACGAGCACGCTCGATGACTGCACGTAAATTCTCATCATAGTCGCTGAAATCACTCTTATAACCATAAACTATAATGTCATCGGCTATACCAGCCAAACCAGCTAACCCGCTGAAGGTTTCATCGACTTTTCTTTGGAATGTGTCTTGGGCGCAAACCAACCCAAATGGCAGACGAAGGAATCTGTATCTTCCAAATGGCGAACTAAATGTGGTGTACTGCGAGCTTTGATGATCCAACTTTATGTTGCAATAACCACTACGTGCATCGAGAATTGAAAAACAATTGACACCATTCAACTTTGAAAGGGCATCATCAAGTGTTGGAGTAAAGTGATGGGGACGTTTGATGGCACGATTCAAATATTTTGGGTCTAAACAGCCGCAAGGCACCACTGCTCTTAGTTACGCAGACCAATGAGTTGACCCAGTCTGTAGGTCCATCCACTTTGGCTATGATTTCTTGCTTCACTAGCGAATCAAGCTCCTTCTTTAGAGGATCCCTAAGAGCTTCTGGGACTCTGCGTGGTGGGTGTACCACTGGAGGTACTGATGGATCCAAGGTAATATGAAATTCCCCTTGAAAGCAACCCACACCTTCAAAACAATCACTGTATTGCTTGAGAAGGTTTTCCTTTGCAGCCAAATTGCCAACAGTAGGTGGATTACAGCTCGACTCCTGAGGATGATCCGGTTGAGTGGTAATGCTATAATTCATGGTAATCAAGTTCAAATTCGTACATGTTGGTAGACCCAGGATAGTTGGCCCATCAGTATCAACCACATGGAATAAAAATAGATCGCCAATTGACGTTATTGGAGGATTGGTGCCAAGCCACAAGGGGATGCCACCCCTGATCAGAGGTAACCATGGCAACCCCGCCACAGCCCACCTCCCGGCACCAGTCACACTGTCAAAGCAGTGGAAATATATACTTACCTTGCATTCCATCAGGAGTGGGTGGGTGGGTCACTAAACAGCGCGCGCAAAACCAGTCAAGCTCAGACCACGCTGACAAGACTTTGATGAGCGCAAGTCAAGCTCAGACCACGCTGACAAGACTTTGGCGCGCGCAAGTCGAGCTCAGACCACGCTGACAAGACTTTGATGAGCGCTGAAATAATCCCCACATGTTATCATGAGTGACCGCTGACTAGCATTGTCTCCTTTTTTACCTTGCCTAAATTACATTTAGCCACATTAAAAATAGATCGCCAATTGACGTTATTGGAGGATTGGTGCCAAGCCACAGGGGGATGCCACCCCCTGATCAGAGGTAACCATGGCAACCCCGCCACAGCCCACCTCCCAACGAGAGCCAAGCACAATGGTGTTTGAGAAGGGCCTGTGACGGGGTCACTATAGGCATCTGACTCCAGTCGCCTACACATCAATAAAGGGGTGCCTAGGCCATTGAACAACCAAAGCTAACCCCAACCCACCCCGAACAATGGTAGTGTGCCAAGAAATGTCTTGGCAATATTAAAAAAAAAAACAAAAAAAAAAACAAAAACAAAATAAAACAAAGCTGGGTTAAATTACCGACAAGCTGGTTCGAGGAGTTAGCGCCAGACAATGGAGAGTATATATTTGTCTATATAGACGTGAGCAACTGCTGTTCGAAGACTTGAAAATGTAGACACAAAACTAGGAATATATAAGCGTCGGTGACCTACCTTGACAATCCTGAGCGCTTGCGATACTTTGGGCGATCAAAGGCGGCACACTACTTAACTGAAAGGCATTTGTTTGTGCCACTAAGCCAGATGAATTCTCCCTCAAACATACACGATCGGCGCTGAATGGTCTGACCATGATTGCGCTCCTCCACCGACGGCACACTGGTAGTTGTAGCGCTTCCTTGCTCTTCTCTAAGGGGTTGACTTCACCGCCGCTATCACCGTGGCAATAATTTGAGGCGAAGGCCGGTGGCTTCTGACGGCGCCATCTTCATGGACTTCACCAGAACTACTGTACGTGAATGATGAATTTATTAACCCAGCGGCCTGACAGCTAGTTCTTGTTTGTCGCTCCATTACTCATTAGACCACAAATCAATCGAATCAACACAGCGCAAAGCAAGAAATCCCCAAGTATCAACTCACTAAACAGCGCGCGCAAAACCAGTCAAACTCAGACCACGCTGACAAGACTTTGATGAGCGCAAGTCAAGCTCAGACCACGCTGACAAGATTTTGGCGCGCGCAAGTCAAGCTCAGACCACGCTGACAAGACTTTGATGAGCGCTGAGATAATCCCCACATGTTATCGTGAGTGACCGCTGACTAGCATTGTCTCCTTTTTTACCTTGCCTAAATTACATTTAGCCACATTTAATATCTTCATGTAATATCTTCAAAACACAAGTTCCAAAGTGACCAACAGAATGTCCACCAAAGGCTGTAATAACTGTTAGAAGGTGTTAAGTTCATTGGTATACCACTGGAGTTACATGGCGAAGTTAGATATAACTTCTTGTAATGCCATGATCGGCTCGGATTCTTTTGTTCTCCAAGGGAATGTAAACCTCGTATTTCTCTCATTGCTCAGATTAGTTGAGGGCTAAAGGGTTACGATGACTGGGATGATGTAGAGAGTTGAGCTCGTCTATGTCCTTAAAATGTCCCATTATGGCCATAAATAAAGATGGCGTAAAAGATGGGTATCTGGTACCTGAAAACCAGACAGCTCATGGTAACATAGATTGGTAATGCAGGGTTCTGCCCAGGAGCATGAGAGTGCTGGGTACCTACAGGCCCGGGGGCTCCCCCACCCCCCGAGAATATGTGAAAATTAGTAATCTGAAAATGATATTTTCTTCACCGAATCACAAGTCTGGTAGCTAATATTGTGTGCGTTGTGGTGCTGAATTTCGCCAAATAATATTGTTTAAATTAAAAAAAAATTCACCAAAGACAAAAAAATACAAAATGATGAATATTAATTAAAAGATATAAAAAATACAACACATGAGGTTTTCTTATTGCATATTTAGAGTGCCGGGCGGAAGGGTCCGTGGGTACCTAATGGTGGGTAGTGACTTGAATTAGTTGAAATTTTGGATGACCAGGATGATGTAGAGGGTTTAGCTCATAGAGCTATGTCTTTGAAATGTCCCATTATGGTCACTAATCAAAGCTTCTAACTAGACATTGTCTTTTGGATACATGTAGACGTGTAAAAGGCAAGCATCTGGTACCTGAAAACCAGACAGCTCTGGGTAGGTGGGGCTCAACAGCCATGGAAGGCACCCCACCTAGAAGAAGGAGAACACTGATTTCAAACTCCTTGCTCTGTGTTATGCAGGACATTAAATTCAGCTAGACCTTCACTTGTGTTTTGGACATTTGTCCATGTTGGATTCACGGACAGCAAGAATACGTTTTTGGTGTTTCCTAGGCATACTGAGCTCTGACATAGAGCAAAACAGCCATTTTTGCGGATACTGGTTGTTGTGTGTGTGTGTCCGAATGTTTTCGTCAATCACGTGATCAAGGCGAAAAGCTAATAGGCATACTTCAAAAGTCTTATTCGTATGTCCGAATGGTTACGAGCGTGTTCCAGATCAACCACTAGGAGATTGGAAGTCTAGTTACGCTTCAGGTCATCGCACGCAATCACAAGACGCCAAGAAAATATCCACGACGAGTTGATAGCTGACAGTGGTCTACTGGTCTTTCGATATACAGTAAAGCTTAAACGATTTTATCAATTTTTGCAAATCAGTGACCATATACCTATATACCATATAGTATGTATTTCAGCTTTTAAGTTATGGTATATGTATGCACTGTTATTTTATACTAAAGCAAGCGCGCGGTGAATGCTCGTTTACATGCAATACTTTTTCGTGATCAGTAATTCAGCATCGCGTAATAAAACCATACATGCAAATTGCAAAGTGTTATTATAATTATTTCGTAACGCGCTTCGACTTTTTCGATCAAACGACAAGCTTTCCATGGACGAAGAGACATTGTTTGGCTTCGAAACAGGATGTTTCTGAAATATGAATAGCCTTTCAACTAATATTTCAAGTGTACTGTTGACATGTTAGGCCCAGCTCGGCCAAGATGTCTTCTGTTTTCCCCCAGTTTACCTAAAATTGTCATTTTAAAATTAGAGTTAAGATTAGGGTTAGAGATTGGTAAGTGAGGGCTAAAATTAAGCGTAATGATTCAAGCGGTTCTTTGAAGGAAAGGCCGAACAATCAAGCAAATACTAATGGCACACACACAAAGTTTTGTGGGAGAAGGGGTTTGGGGTGAAGTACTCCGATTGTCTAAAATTGTGGTCAAACATCATCCCAACGACTCATTATTACATGGCCTTATATTGTTGTCCTGGGGTATATAATCCCCATTAGGACTCTGCTAATGCCCTAGGGGTAATAATCCCCGAGTAGGACATATCCTGCCAAAGGGGTAGCGACCCCCTAAGACATCGACCTGATCCAAGGGGTCATAATCCCCTTGGACAGTTCTTACGATTCGACTGATCATTATATTTACATGAAATAACCTGAGTCTATGGGCTTGAAGGTGACCATTGGGAGCACTTCATCCCCGAACCAGAACTTTATTTTTTGCAGCAGGAACATAAAACCATCAAGAATATATTACACCAATGAATTATTTACAAAAATCGTTGCAAGTTCTTCAAACTTCTGTTCGTTCGTGGAGAAACATTACCACATGCTTCCCGGTGTCCATTGTTTAACACAACATAAAGGAAACTAGGCTAAAGATCTGCTATCAAATGATATTGGCAGATTACTTTCCGCGTATATACCAATATTTTTCGTTTCGAAAATATTTGCGTAAGTGCAACTTTGAAGCGGTGGGTGGGTGGGAAAAAATTCCTGTGTAGAGCTTACAAGTAGCTTTCAATGTAGAGCTCTTGGATAAAGTGATTAATTTTGGCGCGTTTTGAGCTTATATGTGACTCTTGCGCGAATTGTAATTGGTTAGTTTTCCCGCCGAAGAGAGAAGCAATGTTCTAATTGGTTAGCAAGTGCCGTATCACTTGTTTTTCACGTGCACTGGCAAGCTGGAAGAAAATATATATATCGGTTGTTGATAGGTGGGAGTAACACCTTGGCCAACCTTCCTGTTCAGGGTTTTGGCACAGCTTGTAGTGAACGTTGTCTCATTAACTTTAATTTATATGTTAGCACATATAAATTGGCTTTAATGATTCAAGCGGTTCTTTGAAGGAAAGGCCGAACAATCAAGCAAATACTAATGGGACACACACAAAGTTTTGTGGGAGAAGGGGTTTGGGGTGAAGTACTCCGATCGTCTAAAATTGTAGTCAAACATCATCCGAACGACTCATTATTACATGGCCTTATATTGTTGTCCTGGGGTATATAATCCCCATTAGGACTCTGCTAATGCCCTAGGGGTAATAATCCCCGAGTAGGACATATCCTGCCAAAGGGGTAGCGACCCCCTAAGACATCGACCTGAACCAAGGGGTCATAATCCCCTTGGACAGTTCTTACGATTCGACTGATCATTATATTTACATAAAATAACCTGAGTCTATGGGCTTGAAGGTGACCATTGGGAGCACTTCATCCCCAAAAATACACAGAATGTGTATTCCCCATAGACGAAGTATCCCTCCCCCCGAAACGCACGATGGCAATATAGCGATTTTTGGACATGTAGCTAGAAAGGAAAACTATACATGGTTAGTACTTCGACGTCGGCCAGCGTGGCTGATACACTTGATAGAGTGGATGTAGTGGTCTTTATATAGCGTTCGTAACAATCCGATGGCCAACGTCCTAATGTCTTAACGAGCCAAGATGGCAATTTTTCTGAAGCTGCAGTTGTAGCAGCACCAATGCGGTAGCTATGACCAGTATATTGTGAAGCGTTGAAACCGGCCTGAGTAAGTATTTCCGCGTCTCCAAGGTTAAAGTCTGTTTCGTCAGATGTCAGTTCCTGAAGCATGAATGAAGAGAGGACCTCTTGTGAGCATTCGCCGGGGAATATATTGTTTCATGGCCAAAACTGGACAAAGAGGGGAATCATTCTCTCCCACCGTTACCGTCTGACCCATGTGAAAAGGGGTCAGTCTTGGACTCTTTAATAGAAGCAGTCATGAACCCTGGATTTCCTGTTCCTATCCCTGGTGAAAATGTGATGCTATCTGGTGTAAGATGTATATATGGGTTGAATTTGGAATTGTTAGCTCTCCGAGACGAAGAAAACCGAAAAATGCTAAAGTCATATGCTGCCCAAATCATAACAGTCGAACTAAATATAAATCAAACTAACTATAGTTTTGGTTGGAATAGCGAGCATCATTTGGAAAAGTTGTAAATGATGGACTTGTTGTAATCGGTAAGCGCACTCGAATTTGGTCTCCATGAGAACGTTTTATACCGCGTAAGACTAGTTGCAAGCGTAACATTTTTTGAAAGTTCAATTGAAATCCGTGGCGAATGTGATAGTGACGGACGGCTGCTATATAGATTTAATGGATGAATATTTGATTGTTTTGGCCAAGTACGCAACGAATTCTGTCAAGAGCGCTTCGGTGGCAGGCAGACAGTGTTCGATTGGTTTATTTATTACGCTTGTACAAATTAACGAAGACGAGAAAGCGTTTTTCACCTGCGCTGTAAGCCTGTTCTGTATCAACATTATTAGCATTTATAAACCTTTCATTTCTTAAGGTTTCTCGATTTGCGTTCTGGATAGCTTTTCAGTTAGAAATATTAAAATTAAACTTAGCGCACCACCGCCAGATCTGTTAAGAGTGCATGCCTTTCTTCTTGCATTTTTGTTACCAATCGTTTAAATACCTGATTACCTGGTAATCGTAACTTCTGTTTTTGTAAGAAAGTATCTACATTACCGTGATAGTCTATATACATTTCGTTTCTTATGGTTTTCTTTTTGCGTTGGCGGTAGGTTTCCAGTTGTGAATATTGAAAATTAATTCAAGACGTGTTTTGTGGCGTTTTCCACAGATTTATATTATCCAGGACTTAAATAATCATAACTTCGGTTCTATTTTTCCGATTTTCTTCAACGAAATATCTACATTACCATAAGAATATAAACGTTTCATTTCGTAAGGTTTTCGTTTTACGTTCTCCATAGGGTTCGAGTTAGGAAAATTGAAATTAAATTTACTGCATTATATGCCGGAAGACGTGTTAAGCGGTGTTTTGTTGCGATTTTTATTAGCCTTCGCTTAATTGTAACTTCCGTCCTGTCTTTCCGAATTTATTCCCCAAAGAATGGTTGCTATAACCATTCAAGCTACAATAATGTTCTAAGTTCCTTTACCTCACCAATCATACAATCGACGCTCACGTCAATCCGAGATACATTATCGAGTTACGAATATTGAAATTAACCTAGCACATGACCGCGAAACATGTTAAGAGCCCTTTTCGCATGATTTTTCTTATCGCAGGAACTGCGCTATTGCCCACCTCTGTTAAGTTATCGCTTTGCATATTTACCAGAAAGAACACACGACCAACCGAAGCTATCGAAGATTTGAAATCTGGTGGTTGGCTGGAGGCTGACATGATGCTTCCGCAGTTCTTGTCGTCGCCACGCAGTTGTGGTCTGTTCTGTCATGGAAGGGCCAGCCAAGTCGGAAAGATGCGTCTGGCTTTGAAAAACACGTTCAGTGCTATAACTGTCGATCTTTGCAGTGTATCCATGACGAGCGTGAGTATCGGAGATTAACACTGTGTGACGAATGGCTCCCTTTTGGTTTCCCGTTCACCATGCAACGCGCGTCTTCAGCTGTTCTAGCTCTGGTACTCGAAAGCTTGAATTCTCGACATATAGATTCCGTTTCTCTGGATCGTTTGGCGTAGTCATCGGAGAGCCGTCATGGGGATTCTTGTGGCCGTATTCTAGTTCTAGTTCGTCTGGCGCGGTCTTTGAAGAGCCGTCATGGATTCTTGTGTTCATATTTGTACACGATCGAGAGCAACAACTGGCAGAGCGTGCTCATATGTCTTTGGTATTCGAAGGCACAGTTACGAAAACCAGAATACAAAAATTCCTGTGTAGAGCTTACAAGTAGCTTTCAATGTAGAGCTCTTGGATAAAGTGATTAATTTTGGCGCGTTTTGAGCTTATATGTGACTCTTGCGCGAATTGTAATTGGTTAGTTTTCCCGCCGAAGAGAGAAGCAATGTTCTAATTGGTTAGCAAGTGCCGTATCACTTGTTTTTCACGCGCACTGGCAAGCTGGAAGAAAACGACCTTTAGAACTATCTGGCGTATATATCGGTTGTTGATAGGTGGGAGTAACACCTTGGCCAACCTTCCTGTTCAGGGTTTTGGCACAGGTTGTAGTGAACGTTGTCTCATTAACTTAATTTATATGTTAGCACATATAAATTGGCTTTATTGTTAAGTTATTAAGGCATTTAAAAATTAATAATCCCCGAGTCCGGCTGGTAACTACCTGTTAAATTATTTAAATTTACGTCAGCAAATTATAATTTATAAGTTCGGTTGGATTACGAAATAGTTTTTCAATGATCATGACGAAAGATATCTTTGCCAGAAAAAATGGTTTCAGCTAAAATGTACATTAATATTACTATGGAAAAAGACCAAAGAAAGAAGGCTAAGAAGAGATGTGGCAGCGAGAAAAAGACAACAATAAATACGACTTAAAACCACTGAAAAAAGCCTAAAAATTAATACGATAAAGACCGAAAACGATGCCGACCGAAATGTAGTTAACTGAAAGAAGAAGGATGTGTCCTGAAACTGTTCAAAGCCGGTAAAGAATTTTGCTCTGGTGTATTCTACATAACTCGAGAGGGAATGATGAAGAAATTTTGAAACTAACGGTTTTTTAGATCATGAGGAGAACTGAATGATGCCTTGTCATATTTATGTGTCAACAACGCCGGCGAACGCTCGCAATCTATTGGTTGACACGATAATGACCTGTCAATCAAAGAGAGTTTGAATTTCCGCTGCAGACGTTGGCGAAGAAGAGTGTTGTGAAAATGTGCATATAATATAAGGAAACGAGCTCAAAATTAACTGAGATTGAGAAGAAAGTGGCCATAAGGCAGCTGCATGTGCATCCGAAGGAAAACGTTTATTCGCTGGTTTCCTAACAGTTAATTACGGTAAGATTTTCCCGAAAGACGTGGCCCCGTCGGCGACTTCGGCTTAACGGCGAGTAACTGAATTGTCTGACATTGGCTTGAGCGAAAGAAACATCATGTAGAATTTCTTACACTCGCATAGTCGCATTTGATTCGAATCAGTGGGATCTACTCAGGCGTACTTCTCCTGCTGCATTGGCCATCAGCACCAGTTATCAGTGGAAAATAAAATTCGCTATTAAATTTAACTCAGTTTTTGTATTGATATGCATGCGAATGTCACGAGATGTTATGATTGTATTTATATTGATCGTCATAGTCGTTACATACACATGTTTTATAACTACGAAAATAAGCTGTCTGCGCTTTCTGTAGCCCACTCAACATAAATTGTTTAATTATTTAAAAGATCTTGCAGTGAACACTATTAACCGTAAACCAGCCAAGATATAACAACAGCAGAATAATATGTTGTCAGACGCTGACACAGCGAACATATACCACACATTCCTGAATCAAGAAAGCACTTTGATACACATGCTCATTCATAACTGTGCTATTTTAGTTAACTCTAGATACGTGTTTTTTAAACGGAGTAAATATTCGATCAACGTCCAAATTAATTAAGCTATTTAGCTCAGGTTTTTGAAATTGACAACTTCCAAAAATACACTGTTTTAATTAGGGGGCGGCACGAAAAATAACAATAGGCGCCTGCAGGTGCTCCCTTCCCCAATCACCCCAGCGCCGGCTACGCAGGCTAATCAAACACGAGTTTGAGTGTTTCATCAGGGGTTCCAAACACGAGAAAAGCAATGAAAACCGAGGGCGTAGCCACGAGGTTTTTATTGTTTTCGAGTGCTTGGGCTCCCCTGGTGAAACACGATAAACGAGTGTTTTATCTTGCTTCTCGAACGAGTATTTGTGAACATTGATTGACCTTTACTTACAAATATTGATGAAACATATATTTTGAACTTTCTTTATGAATTATTAATGATTTGGTAATTTTTATACATATCAACCTTGTTCCCATGGCCTTTTTTAAATTGGGAGGGCGTGAAAAAGCCCTGGCATCGACTGGTCACAGCACCCAAAAATACTGTGTGTAATAAATTAGCATTTTAGTTTAGTATGCAATCATTCTGATTAATGGCAGTCCCGTGGGAGAAATTCATTGTAATATTGGTTCCGTTGGTTGTCCCGTTGGTGGTCCCGTTGAAGCATAGTCAATCGAGATATGGTCTGGAAACTCGGCAAACTTCAAAGCGCCTATAATGGGCTGTGATGTTATGTTGAACCGTACCTTTCACCGTGCACATACTTTGTTTTAGGTTTATTAATATTTAAATAGCACGGTTGGGTGATTGAACTGAAATGTTATTATTGGACAATTCGTTCATTATACTAAAATGCAATGTGTTCAGTGACCGTACACCGTGCACAAAAATGCATAAAGGCAAACAAAAAGATAGACCAAAAACTTTAGCTGAGTTTCCAGACCATATCTCGATTGACTATGGTTGAAGCCATTTGATCATAGCTGGCACTATGCATAAATATGTTTCACGAGGGCTAACCTGGCTGCCTCGTGTCACGAAATTCTTTCCTTGGCCACAAAAAGAGTTTTTAATGAACGTTAGGGTTCGTTTAAATCTAAACTAAACCAATTCTTCTGTGTAAATTTAGTTTATGTGAGTTTCAAACCACAGTGAGATACTAATCAATCGCGTGAGCCCAGTTAAGCGGGCTAGCCCGGCTCATGTAAACAGCCCCCAAGAATAGCGATCAACCAATGAAAATACAGGGTCCACCAGCGGATGAAAGACTAGAGCCAGTAGAGGGGGCACCGGGCCAAAAATGCGAGGAATATTGATGGCTACCATTAGATGGGAAAAACGAGCGAAAATTCGTCTAAACCAAGCCTTTTACTAAATTTTCATCACGATTTTTAAGAAAATAAAATTTTTATAGAATTTTTGGTCTTACTACTATTATAAATTCTTACCTTTGGCGTCTCTTGAATTTTTCCCCTCCTTGGATATAAATTGTGGCCGACATTTTGAAGTACCCAGTCTTCAAAGGGCCTGAATACTAGCTTTTCCCCTCTAATATGGCGGCGCCCTATTTTCCTCACACATTTGACTGGACTCAGCATAGGAATGCCCCCTCTAGTATTATATTATGATCTCTATGCTTTTCCTGTTCTACCAATTTCAAAAAAAGCCGAGGAACGAGGGAACTTGGTTCGGAACGAGGAACGAGGTTGGGAACAAAGTTGTATACATATAGGTTGTTGCGTTATCTTTATATTCATCAAATGAAAACGAGTCTTATACACATTGACTTTCACTATTCCAAAATTCGAATATTTATATTCCAATACTTATAAAATTTCAATAATATTTCAAAACCAAATTTTCAAAATTCCAACATTCTGTTCTCTAATATTCCCCAACATTGTACGTTTTGCAGATCGGAACTCGTGGACACCGCCAAGCGATACCACAGAAATTGAAGATCCGTTCGACCATAAGACCGAGAAACCTCCTGTAATTCCCCCGCGAAAGCAACGTCCAGCGTCAGAAAAACGCACACCGACCCAGGATAAGGTCCTTCAAAGGCATCAATCGGAAAGAATCGGGAACCACGAGAGCCGAAACACGGCGCCTCCCCGACCCCCGAAATCGCTCCACAAACTCAGTAAGAGTTTAACATTTTCGACTTTCCCGATCAGTGTCGATCTAACGCAGTCCATTAATTCCCCACCGATCGGCACCCCTCCGCCATTGCCACCGCGTTCTTCTTCCTCGTCGTCGCCGCTTCGTAGCCCTAGTCCTAGGACTCCGTTGATTGATAACGAGAACGTCGAAGAACCTCCAGCTTTACCTCCACGACGTACCTCGACTCCAAGGTGATATTATGTTAAGAATCAAATTATACTGTGCTCGCAAAAATTTTAGTATTCGACAAATTTTCTAGAATTTTTTTTTAAAACTATTGTCGCCGAATAACTTTGCGACGGATGTTTGTACGATTTTAGAATAGGAAAAATCATTTTCACACGATACAGGATTGTAACATACGAAAAATTAGAGATGTCTATTGAAAAGTAATTAAACTCTTAATTTTGTGTAGGTTGGAGTGACGGCTAATGCATCATTTAATGTAGTAAACATGAAGAATTTTTTTTAGCATTTTGTGAAATAATATTCAATAAAGTTAGAATTATTAAACTTTTGTCGCCAAATGCGCGTTCTTGCTGCAAAGTTCAAAATATATATAATACCGAATGTTTTCTGACTTAGGGTGGTTTGTTTGAAGAAGCATAACGTAGAGAATGAGAGCCTGCGCGGACTGCATTCTGTTTTGCGTTCCCCGTCCGTTAATGGACGGGTTTAACAATAGATAATGGAAGGGGAATATAATGTTCTGACCGTTTCATACGCTTTTATATCGCTTTAATAATAATAATAATAACAATAATAATAACAATAATATCAACACTCGAACTTGTACATAGAGGATATTACACGGTGGTGCGAAGATATGGATTTTATTTTCGAGTGGTGAAAACAATATTTTACGAATGAGCGTAGCGAACGAGTAAAATATTGTTTTTACCACGAGAAGATAAAACTCATATCTTCAAGCCACCGTGTAATTTTCTTTTTATTATATAGATTCAATGCAAAAAGGGGGAAAATGTTTAATCACGTGATCGATATCTTCACTAGTGAGGATATGGAAAATATGTCACTGCATATTTCTTAGTAAAACACTCCCATCTGTATAATAAACTCATCTATTCAGCCTCGGACAGTCTATTCTAGTTTTTGTTCTCATACCTATATAATTATATGTTCTAGGGATTTTTGGTGAAGGAAAATTCGAGTGTAGAATATATACATTTTAAGACCAAACCGGGACCAGTTGCGAAAAATGCAACTACACAGGCCTTCCGGCAGAAATTGAACCCACGACCTTGCGATTCTAGTGCAATGCTCTGACCACTGAGCCACGGAGGTCGTTGCCGAGAGCTTGATCGCAAGCTCTGTATACATTAAGGTGGTAATGCCAGGAGAGAATTGGGTTTATTAGTAATATTGTAATATTGGGCATTTCACTCGATTACATAGCATGTTCTAGGGATTTTTGGTGAAGGAAAATTCGAGTGTAGAATATATACATTTTTTTATATAATTATATGCTTGTCCTCGTGGTATCCAATTACATCGCTTTTAATGACCTAACTATTACAGGGAACTGGATAGGAAACTTAAAACGATGTTATCTCATGACACACCCAAAATTCATTGTTCCAAGAGACGTGCTAAATCCTTTATCCAACTGCCTTAAGGCTAGTTTCCACTCAGGAAAATTTTCCGCAGGACCGGAACGGACAGGAACGTTTTCTTTGTCTTGTGAGCTCTCGATTGGAACTAATGACTTTAACACAAAGGAAACTTTACTGTCCGTTCCTATTCTGCGGAAAATTTTCCTGAGTGGAAACGGACAGGAAAGTTTCTTTTGTGTTAAAGTCATTAGTTCCAACCAACAGCTCACAGGACAAAGAAAACTGCCCTGTCCGTTCCGGATCTGCGGAAAATTTTCCTGAGTGGAAACTAGCCTTTAAACGACGTCAAGTGGACAGGCCTTTGAAGAGAGGGAAATTGTGGGGTCAAAATGCTCATTAGTATGCGATAACAAGTGGGATAACTAGTTATCCCACTCAGATAACTACTTTTCATGCTATGTATACAAATGAGATTTACACTGCTAATTTAAACAGCAAATGCTTTCATTCCACAATGAACATTCAGTGAAACAAAGCATTTTATCGTTCATCAGAAATGTGTGTTTAACCCTGCTTTCAATCGGCTATTGTCTTCTCGTGTAATTTTGGGTGTGTCATCGGATTAGACCTGCGCTAAACGTCGCACAATCGACGAATTTAATTCAGACGAATTTAATTGTTTGAATTTTATTCTACGAAACTGCGACGTATAACTCCATTAAATCCGATTCACGAATTAAATTCGTCTGGGCAATTGGATTTGGATTCGTTTGAGTCAGACGGATAATGCGACGATAATGCGTGTTCGAGTTTCACGACGAATTATCGTCGCGTCGAATTAAATGTTTCTCTTCTATCTGTGACTATTCGCCACCATGTTTTCAAGAAATTGTTTTCAGGCTACACGGGTCCAAGTAAAAACCATTAAATTCGACTGAAATTCGACGTTTAACTCGACGTCGCATTTACGTCGCATTACCGACGAAGTTAATTCGAATTAAATTCGTCTATTGTGCAACGTTTAGCGCAGGCCAAAGATGCGGTCCTTCGTATATCACATACTTATGAAACCGGAAACAATGTATGTTTGCACAACTTGCTATGGTAATTATACACGTATAAGTTATAAGCGGCTAATGTACCGGTAGTGCTGGAGTCTCATTTTGAAAATTTGAAAAATTCTGAAAACTGGTGTTTAGAAAGGTCTATGGTTGTCTAAGTTGTTGGTGCCACTAAAAAAAACGTTTCGAGTCCAGGGGGGGGGGTTGTTGGAAACTCAAAGTAAATAACCCAAATGGCCATATTTGATTATTGATTGGTGTTGGAGAAACCCTAAATCTCTTTCGAGGAGTTGGATGCGGGTCCAGGTTCAATTTCAGTACCGAAAAGCTTGTCTCCCTTGGATCGACATACACGATATAGAGCCTTACTATATACTACAACCATACACAACCATCAACAGGCTTCAACAAGCATCGACAACCATCAACAAGCATGAACAACCATCAACAAGCATACACAAGCATCAACAACCATCAACAACCATCAACAACCATCAACAAGCATCAACAACCATCAACAACCATCAACAACCATCAACAATCATCCACAACCATCCACAAGCATCCACAAGCATCGATAAGCATACACAAGCATACACAAGCATCAACAACCATCAACAACCATCAACAAGCATACACAAGCATGAACAACCATCAACAAGCATACACAAGCATCAACAAGCGTACACAACCATCAACAAGCATACACAACCATCAACAACAACCATCAACAACAACCATCAACAACCATCAACCATCAACAACCATCAACAACCATCAACAACCATACACAAGCATACACAAGCAACAACAACCATACACAAGCATCAACAACCATCAACAACCATCAACAAGCATCAACCATCAACAACCATCAACAAGCATACACAAGCATCAACAAACATACACAACCATCAACAACCATCAACAAGTATCAATCAACAAGCATCAACAAGTATCCACAAGCATCAAAACCATCAACAACAACCATCAACAACCATCAACAAGCACCAAAAACAACCATCAACAACTATCAACCATCAAAAACCATCAACAACCATCCACAACCATCCACAAGAATCGACAAGCGTCAACAAGCATCAACAACCATACACAAGCATCAACAACCATCAACAAGCATCAACAAGCATCAAAAAGCATCAACAACCATCAACAACCATCAACAAGTATCAACAACCATCGACAACCATCAACAAGCATCAACAACCACCAACAAGCACCAACAACCATACACAACCATACACAAGCATCAACAAGCATACACAAGCATCAACAACCATCAACAACCATCAACAACCATCAACAAGTATCAACAAGCATCAACAACCATCAGCAAGCACCAACAACCATACACAAGCATCAACAAGCAATGTTCAGTTGTTAATGGATGAATACAGCCACGAGACGTCATCAACGAGTGACCACATATATTTTTTGAACCCTAAATCAAAAGACAATTCAGATAGTTTCTCTCTTCTGCATAATGCTATTTGTTTTTGACATATATCCAGTTGAATGATAAATATGGTAGAAAAGTTATCGATTACAAACAAATCGGAATTAATGTGAACAAGTTACGCCCAGATTTGTTATCAAAAAACAAAGAAACGGGACATGCAACTGCTTCGGATACCAGCGCAACGCTTATGCAAAGGACTGCAAATACATGGGGCTATGAAGTAATAAATGTTGCAGGTGATGGTAATTGCTTTTTTACATCAGTGGCCTTTCAGTTGCATAAACTATTAACAGACACCAATAAAGTTGTATCCCAAACTGCACGGCATCACTTTGAGACTATTGGTATAAACGGCGAACAATCAATTCCTGACATAGCAAATATATTGCGTAGCTTATTGTAGATGAATGGACAGGACCCCACATTGACGAATATCAACAATTTTTTACAGATGGCAACATTGCATTAGAAGTGCATAACTTTCTCAGGAGTGGTCATTTTTCAAGTAGTTTAGGGGATGCAATGCCCCTAGCTATGGCTAATGTACTTCGAATTTCGTTTGTTATCTTAGTTCCACATCACTTGATTCCATTCCTTTCGGTGTTTCCTCGTTATAATGTTGAATGCATGTCACCTCTTTTGTTAGCTTATAATAATGACGGACCTGGAAATTATGATGCACTAATCGAGCGCAACGTGGTAGACAACGTAACCGCAGCACAAAATCTAGCACGTGATACAAATCATGAATCAGAAATAGAATTCATCAAAGACTAAGCAAAGATGAAAGATTGTATTTGCCGATGTGGAATCAATTCCAAAAAGGTAAAGGAAGTGAAAAAAGACACACCCAAACGAACATATAACAACTGCTGTAAATGCATCTCGAAATTTGCTAAGTGCTCTTCAAGCTGCAAATGCAATGACGGATTTGCAGAAAAGCAAGTCTGCAACAATGCTTGTTGAGCTTGTGTATGCCTGTTGTTGCTTGTGTATGGTTGTTAATACTTGTTGACGCCTGTTGATGCTTGTTGATGGCTGTTGATGCTTGTTGATGCTTATTGATGCTTGTTCATGCTTGTTCATGCTTGTTCATGCTTGTTCATGCTTGTGTATGCTTGTTGATGGTTGTTGATGCCTGTTGATGCTTGTTGATGCATGTTGATGCTTGTTGATGCTTGTTGATGCTTGTTGATGCTTGTTGATGCTTGTTGATCCTTGTTGATGCTTGTTGATATATAGTTATTGATGCTTTTTGATGCTTGTTGATGCTTGTTGATGCTTGTTGATGCTCGTTGATGCTTGATGCTTGTTGATGCTTGTTGGTGGTTGTTGATGCTTGTTGATGCTTGTTGATGCTTGTTGATGCTTGTTGATGCTTGTTGATGCTTGTTGATGGTTGCTGATGGTTGCTGATGTTTGTTGATGGTTGTTGATGCTTGTTGATCCTTGTTGATGCTTGTTGATGGTTGTGTATGCTTGTTGATGCTTGTTGATGCTTGTGTATGCTTGTGTATGCTTGTTGATAGTTGTTGATGCTTGTTGATGCTTGTTGATGCTTGTTCATTCTTGTTCATTCTTGTTGATGGTTGTTGATGCTTGTTGATGCTTGTTGTTGGTTGTTGATGCTTGTTGATGCTTGTTGATGCCTGTTGATGCTTGTTGATGCTTGTTGATGCTTGTTGATGCTTGTTGATGCTTGTTGATGCTTGTTGATACTTGTGAATGCTTGTTGATGCTTGTTGATGTTTGTTGATGCTTGTTAATGCTTGTTGATGCTTGTTGATGCTTGTTGATGCTTGTTGATGCTTGTTGATGCTTGTTGATGCTTGTTGATGCTTGTTGATGCTTGTTGATGCTTGTTGATGCTTGTTGATGCTTGTTGATGCTTGTTGATGCTTGTTGATGCTTGTTGATGCTTGTTGATGCTTGTTGATGCTTGTTGATACTTGTGTATGCTTGTTGATGCTTGTGTATGCTTGTTGATGCTTGTTGATGCTTGTTCATGCTTGTGTATGCTTGTTGATGGTTGTTGATGGTTGTTGATGCTTGTTGATGCTTGTTGATGCTTGTTGATGGTTGTGTATGCTTGTTGATGCTTGTTGATGGTTGTGTATGCTTGTGTATGCTTGTTGATAGTTGTTGATGCTTGTTGATGCTTGTTGATGGTTGTTGATTCTTGTTGATGCTTGTTGATGCTTGTTGATGCTCGTTGATGCTTGATGCTTGTTGATGCTTGTTGGTGGTTGTTGATGCTTGTTGATGCTTGTTGATGCTTGTTGATGCTTGTTGATGCTTGTTGATGCTTGTTGATGCTTGTTGATGGTTGCTGATGGTTGCTGATGTTTGTTGATGGTTGTTGATGCTTGTTGATCCTTGTTGATGCTTGTTGATGGTTGTGTATGCTTGTTGATGCTTGTTGATGCTTGTGTATGCTTGTGTATGCTTGTTGATAGTTGTTGATGCTTGTTGATGCTTGTTGATGCTTGTTCATTCTTGTTCATTCTTGTTGATGGTTGTTGATGCTTGTTGATGCTTGTTGTTGGTTGTTGATGCTTGTTGATGCTTGTTGATGCCTGTTGATGCTTGTTGATGCTTGTTGATGCTTGTTGATGCTTGTTGATGCTTGTTGATGCTTGTTGATACTTGTGAATGCTTGTTGATGCTTGTTGATGTTTGTTGATGCTTGTTAATGCTTGTTGATGCTTGTTGATGCTTGTTGATGTTTGTTGATGCTTGTTGATGCTTGTTGATGCTTGTTGATGCTTGTTGATGCTTGTTGATGCTTGTTGATGCTTGTTGATGGTTGTTGATGCTTGTTGATACTTGTGTATGCTTGTTGATGCTTGTTGATGCTTGTTGATGCTTGTTGATGGTTGTTGATGCTTGTTGATACTTGTGTATGCTTGTTGATGCTTGTGTATGCTTGTTGATGCTTGTTGATGCTTGTTCATGCTTGTGTATGCTTGTTGATGGTTGTTGATGCTTGTTGATGCTTGTTGATGGTTGTGTATGCTTGTTGATGCTTGTTGATGGTTGTGTATGCTTGTGTATGCTTGTTGATAGTTGTTGATGCTTGTTGATGCTTGTTGATGGTTGTTGATTCTTGTTGATGGTTGTTGATGCTTGTTGATGCTTGTTGATGCTTGTTGATGCTTGTTGATGCTTGTTGATGCTTGTTGATGCTTGTTGATGCTTGTTGATGCTTGTTGATGCTTGTTGATGCTTGTTGATGCTTGTTGATGCGTATTGATGCTTGTTGATGCTTGTTGATGCTTGTTGATGCTTGTGTATGCTTGTTGATGCTTGTTGATGCTTGTTGATGGTTGTTGATGGTTGTTGATGGTTGTTGATGGTTGTTGATACTTGTTGATGCTTGTTGATCGTTGTTGATGCTTGTTGATGCTTGTTGATGCTTGTTGATGCTTGTTGATGCTTGTGTATGCTTGTTGATGCTTGTGTATGCTTGTTGATGCTTGTTGATGGTTCATGCTTGTGTATGCTTGTTGATGGTTGTTGAAGCCTGTTGATGGTTGTGTATGGTTGTAGTATATAGTAAAGCTCTATATCGTGTATTATATGCAGTACATTATGTTGTGTACATGTGTACACATATATGGTGGGCTCAATATGCATTTGGTGACTGCGTGTCATGGAATTTTAACCGAAGTTTAGGACAGGGAAAGACGTAGAAAGATACATGAAAGAAAACAACCTTTGCGAGAAAGTGAAACGGGGAAATGAAGATGAAATTTACTCCGGCGACTCGCGGGAGGAACGGAATAACGAAGGTGTAAAATTCTGCCAAAACTTGCTGTAGGAGAGCAAACGCAAATTCATTGTCTTTCAGCCTTAATCTTCTGTTTTGGCACGAACATTCACCCTTAGATACGTAAGTTTGATCGGCAATATCTCGAAAAGTATAAAACTTGGCATACAAACTTGTTACTATATCTTCCAACTGACCAAAAACTGTGAAGATCGGAAGAGTCAATTTGAGACTCCACATGACCATGATTAGCTATTGCTGAAATTAAGGCCTGTGTTAAGCGTCGCACAATAGATCGTTTTCACTCACGTGTCGGTAACCCATTTGGGACGAAATATTTTAATAAGAATAGGGTTAAATTCCCACAGGATAAAGAGGGTACACCGATATCGAATTTCTGGACTCGTGGATCCTGAAAACGACTTCTTGAAAACACGCATGGCACCGAATTGTCACAGACAGAAGCGAAACATTTAATTTGACCGACGCCACGATAATTCGTCGTGATTATCGTCGCACTATGCGTCTGACCCAGACGAAATAGTGAACCTGCACAATCCAACGAGGACGAACGAATAGCCTTATTAACTGAACGATTTAGTCGTACAGACTCGCCTTCCTATTGGTTGAGACAATGATATTCGTCAGTACTGAGGCGGATGATAATAACTTGTCGTTCCAACCAATAGGTAATCGAGTTCGTACGAAACTTGGGGACTGACTGGTGCATGCAGTTGCCTCCGCAGTCAAGTATATTTAACGCCACGCAAATTGAAACTCGTTTGTTCAGAGATAACCCGCAATATACTTTTTGTAACAACGTACGCTGTCATTTAACCTTTACACTTGTAAAGTGTGGGAAATATGTTTATTTATAATGCAGGACTAAGTTTTGAGCTCGATTGACGGCACAATAACATTCGATCATAATTTGTGGTATTGTTCGACAAAACAACAGCGATACTCGTAAACAATATAAACAAGGAGGACGACTGCAGTTAAATTTTAAAAGCAATATAATATTTTTATTTTAACACCATAATAACGCCCCAGTCTGCTAAAACGATTGTACTGTAGTTAGAATCTGTATTACGATCCCGAAATGCAAATGATCAACTACACGTGTTGATAAGTTGATTCAAGTCAAATATGTTGACGTTTTTTCAGTGCTCTTGTGGCAATACCTTGGACTATATGTAGCTATATATGACAATGACTTATTATAATTTTTCGTTTTTACATACAGTTTTTACCATACAAAAGTTCTCAATAAAAAGTGCATGTGAAACAATGGATAATTTGTATATTACTCTTGGGAGTATTAGCTGATCAAAAATTTCAACCCTGTTAGTAAACGATTTTAAAATAAGAGGACTATTTTAAGTGCAACCATGCGTAACGAAGACTATATAATAGGCAAGAGTAAGCACATCAGGACTGTTTGGCGGTTGAGGAGCAAGTAACACAGGATCAGGGCAATGCGCACCTTCTCCTTGGACTTCGGGCTTTTTCGAAAGAGGTACGTGTACAAATATTTTTCGTCGAGGGACTAACTTTATTGTTTCCCCACCCGCCCACCCTCGATTTAAGGCGCCTCTCGCTTCCAAGCCTTGCGCTTTAAATAGATTATAATTAGACGCGTGCTGGACGATTATACTGTAGGTTATAATCCCCGCGATAACTCGGCCTTGGCAAATTCTTCGTTAAAATACCTCCAGGAAAAGCGATTATAAGATTAGGGAATTTGGAAGAAAAACTGATTATTGCTTTATTTCGACAAAATCATCGACGAAATATGTAGAAACCACATTTTCCACAGCTTCGAGAGGACGTTTAATCGAAGGTGGTTCGAGAGTATATTCCTATTTCTCGTTATACTCCTGACTAGCTGAATCAGTCTTCTGGGACTGATCATGGAGTTGACATACGGCTTTACGTGTTTTGGTCGTCTTTTACTGAATTTTGACGACTATTGATTATATTCTAATAACAGCCAATGAACATCTAAGATTTTGCTTGCTATATAATTACTGCATATTCGTCCATTCTCGTTGGATTGTGAAGGTTCACTATTTAATTGGCGAAACGAATTTAATTCCTCGAGCTACCGCAGGTAAACGAGTCTAAAGCCGGTTTTCCACTAGGCGACTTTTTTCCGCGCGAAGCGACTTTTTCTTTTGTCTCATGAGCTCTGAGCTGGAACTAATCAGAAATATATTGAATTCGAACAAAAGAAAGTCGCTTCGCGCGAAAAAATCACCTTGTGGAAAACCGGCTTAAGTATTGTTTTTTGGGGTCGCGATATTGCCCCAGCAGGCTTTGCGAGATTTCACTTTCATGGCGAGTTGTCTGTTGAGCGAAACTTTTCTTGCCATTTTATCGATGTTTTTGAATATTTCCACGACATTTCGTCGCACACTACACAGCAGTTGTCTCAAACAAAGATGTCCGAGTAGTCGAACTGTCAGCGAATCAAGGTGTATAGTCAAAATAATTGGAAACTTTAAACTGAAGGAGTGAAGGACGTCAGAGAACAGTCAAGGTTTGACCGATTTGTCTCCAGAAGTTCAGCGGTTGTCTCTTTTGAACGAAGATTTTATTGCCATTTATCGATGTTTTTGAATATTTGCAAGACATTTCACTGTTTCTCAGTTGTTTACTTGTTTGAATAGCTTTGCAAGTGGCCGAGTTATAGTTGATCAGTAATACAGCTGACAATTGGCTTCAATTCATCATAAAGGAAGTATTTGCAAGCGAATAGGATTTTTGTATCTGCGCAGCAGATATATTGCTATCGTGTTGTGTGTGTGTATGTATGTGGGTTAGCTTTTTTGGGTAACCACTGACCTGTAGTGTGTGCTGTGCTGTAACAATATTTCGTCCGCCATATCACGAAGTCCTTCGAAGCGACAAAGTTTTGGATTAAAATACTACGATTTTCAGGGTTCTATGCTATACGATTTTTTCAAATTCACATATCTTGTACATAATTTAACGTTCTATCTAACTGTACGAATTTCGTGAATGGTACAAACCTACAGACGATTCGGCAATACTTTAAAATGATTGCGTCTGACCGTACGCCAAGTGATAGCATAATAATGCAATTTGATGTTTGCGCTCATCTCAGTTCAAATAGATTTTTCTCCGTTGCTATTCTATACGATTTGTTCTAATTTACATACGTTGTACAGAATTTTACGCTCTATCTAACCGTGCAAGTTTCCCAAATGGCACAAATCTACAAATGATTCAGGGATTTACTTTAAATATGACGTGGTTTGACCGTATGTCAAGCAAATAGCGTAATAATGCAATTTGATATTTGATATTTGCGCTCACGTCAGTTCAAATAGATCGTTTTCATCTGACGTCACGGCGGCCATATTGGTGTACCAAAACAATGAAATGGCGGCCATATTGGTGTACGGTATGGGAATTAGCTCTTTCTTATTCAAATATTTCGTATTGTTTCACCATCCCAATGGGGCCACCGATCACGTGAGTGAAAACGATCTTTTGATCGTTTTCATCTGACGTCATGGCGGCCATATTGGTGTACCAAAACAATGAAATGGCGGCCATATTGGTGTACGGTATGGGGATTAGCTCTTTCTTATTCAAATATTTCGTATTGTTTCACCACCCCAATGGGGCCACCGATCACGTGAGTGAAAACGATCTATAGCCTTTTCTCCGTTGCTATTCTATACCATGTTTTCTAATTCACATATGTTGTACAGAATTTAACGCTCTATATAACTGTTGAAGTTTCGTGAATGGCACAAACCTACAGACGATTCAGGGGTATACTTTAAAAACGCGGTATCCGCGGGCGGCTCAACTGCAATGAAGATATATCCCAATACGGCTGTTAGCCGTTAAATTCTATATATCCGACAAAGTTTTTGGCTAAAACACTATGATTTTTCAGGGTTCTATTCTATACGATTTTTTTTAATTCACATGTGTTGTAGAGTATTTAACGCTCTATCTAACTGTACAAGACAGTTTCGTGAATGGCACAAACCTACAGACGATTCAGGGATACTTTAAATATGATTGCGTTTGACCCGATAATTGACATTTGATATTTGGCGCTCATCTCACTTCAAATAGATGTTTCTCCGTTGCTATTCTACGATTTTTTTTAATTCACATTTGTTGTACAGAATTAACGCTCTATCTAACGGTATAAGTTTCCAAAATGGCACAAACCTACAGGCGATTCAGGGGTATACTTTAGACCCGCGGTGTCCGGCTCAACAGCTGTATTGGGATATATCTTCAGTTAGCCATTAAATTCTATATTTCCGACAAAGCTTTGCACTAAAACATTTCGCAGAAGGGGATATTGCTGATAAAACTGGTAAGTATTTTTAACGTGACTTATAGTAAACTTTTGACTGCGATCTACCACAGTTTTTTTGTGAGTCATGATAAATTATTTTGGTCAGAGAATTGAACGTGTACTTTCTCTGATCTTTAATTATCTTATAAGACCTCGATAAAATCTTATAAGATCTACGTGTAAAAATATTATAAGATTTTTCTTAAGATCTTACAAAATTTTCCAAGATCGCACAAGATCTTACAAGATCTTGACAAGTGATTCTCACAGTGGAGGGTATCGCGCAGATACATGTACGCATAGCGGACCTTTTGTTATGTCTTCCATCTGTCCGGTTTATATTGTAATTGAGAATGTAAATAACGCAAACCTTATTAATGAGAACTAACATGACCTAAGGCAAAGAGGTGATCTGTCTTTACGAATGGTAAGGATCTAATTACAGCTACCTCCTATAGGGCTTTAGCTGTTATATAGGTATCACATTCAAGAGTGCAGTCTCAGTAATCGCCACTCTTCGCAAAGAGACGAACGATTTCAATTTGATTTTTAAACCTTCAAGTTGGTTTTGGTGTTCTTCGTCTTCAAGGTAAGAGATGAGTTGTTTTGAATCTTACGTTACTATGCTGTTCAGCGTTTCTTTATTGTTTTACCAAGGCAAAGGTGTCTAGTTATGCGCTTATCTTTAGCTTTATGCTAATTTACATTCAGGCAAACAACGTTTATAACTTGCCTACTGAACATGCTTTCTAGTATATTTGTGCGCATCTCTCCGTTTTACTTAAGTCCTTTGCCAACTATTCAGTACTAACTTTTTGCCCGTCACAAGGTACACAGAGAAGCTAGTTCGAAGTTGGGCTATATTATATTGCCTGTATCGTTATGCATAAATTATGATAACATATCTTTTGTGCCCGTGATTCCGATTTTTGTTTACTTCGCATGCGTATTGGACGTTTTGGCGCGATCTAGCGGGATTCCTTGCTCGTCACTGAATTAAATTCGTCGCATGAAACGAATTCGAGTTTACGTCGACTACTCGACGAGGCTAACTATGAATTAAATTCGTCGGAATGAAATGCAACGTATGAATCAGGCCTAATCCTTGGCTTAATACAGTTTACACTGATATGAAACTACTAATTAAGAGTCAAATATCTACATTTGGTTTGTACTCATCACGCGTTTCGGTTATAATTGTTCGCACCTCTCCGCTTCTGAAAATAATTGCTATTTTCGCCAAGTAAATAGTTATCTGCTCTATATGAAGTCACAAGCTACTGGAGTAAGTTCGTATGAGGCTATTATAGTGTCGTCAAACTAAAGATCGCGACGATCAAGTTAGCATTCAAATGACCGCCAATATCTGGTCGTCTGATATCCTAGCTGTATTTCCTACATCCCCAGTTACAGTACGTAATTTTGGTGTTCGATTGCATACGTATGGGGCTACGAGATTGAACTCTTAAACACCACAAAATATTCCTTATTGTATTATACCACGCGGTAGCGGCATTAGGTTTGAATGTTTCATCCGAAGTGCATGTTGTTATAATCAACACATCCTTCCGACTTTTAGAACCGCGCCAGAATCGCCGTCGACTCGGCGTGGGTAATCACCTTTTGATAATTATCGCTGTTAATTCCCACAATTCTGCTTCTAGTGTTATGAACTATACTATCCGCCCGGCATTGCTCAGACATCTGGTGTTGCAGGCGTATGGCAATTTGCAAGCGATGTAATTTTCAAGCTTATACCGCATGGTTAAACCTTGTGAGCTAATTTGTATTTTGCAGGCAATGTTTTACATTTTTTGGTATGTCCGGTTACTGATAGGATTCCTCGCCTGTGTGTCAGGGCGGCTTTTCTGTACTGCCACAGTTGATTGGTGTGCAGGATATTTGAGATAAATAGACCCTTTTAAGGTAAACGACGCCATATTGGCGGGGGTGCAAAAACATTGGGGCGAGCGCGCGGCCACCTATGGCTTCCTATGAATAGATAGGCATTGTTTACTATTAAGTCTTGACTTGAGTGCCTTGTGTTTGCCGTTGAAAGCTATCCTATATCGAAAACTTTGTCGTTTTATTTCGTTAAACTTCTATCTTCTGTATTGATTGGTGATCGAAGATACATTTGAAGGTAGTTTCTAGCGCGTATGGCTAGCAAACAACCGGAGGAGAAGTTCGGATACGAAGATTTTCTCAACTAGACGGTTTCTTCGCTGAAAGATTTCTTGGCAATACGTGGCCTTAAACAGACTGAGAATAAAGGCGAACTTGTTGCCAGAGCATTTGGAGCATATGCACTCGATGCTCCAAAGAAGTTTTCCCAAGAAGAGATCTTCAAAAAAATAAAAGAAGAATACTCCAGAAGGCTTTCAACTTGTGGGATAAAAAGTGACCCGAATGCACTACCAGAACAAGCTTGGGCAGAAAACGTACACGATTGGCCAAAAATCGACGACGGAAAGCTGTTTAGCTACATATTAAAAGTGAAAGCTGTAGATGTCGACTACATTGGCAAGTACAAAGACCAGAAGGCGTATTCCTACTGGATGAGTGGCTTTGTTGATACATTATTTGTTGCCAAATGTCCCTCAAACAGTAGGTTTACTTTCATCAAAGGTTGTGTCTCTCCTTCACAACGGATACGTGATGATCCACGTAAAGTCTGGGTTTGCACCGAAGGAAGCCAGTCTGATTGTCGGATTGTAACTTCTTGGTGTACTTGTATAGCTGGCACTGGTGAGGTATGTAACCATGTCATTGCCCTGCTTTACAAGGTAAACTATGCATTTCACAAAGATTACATCTCACCAGCTTGTACAAGCATTCCCCAAGGTTGGAATAAGGGGACAAAGAAAGAAGTGACACCTAACAGAATCCAAAACTTAACTTTTCGGAAAGATAAAAAAACAAAGAAAAGTATAGAAAGAGATGAAGTTCTAGATCAAAGAATGCGAAAGGTGTTTGATCCCCGCAAACCTGAGGACAGAGGTTTGACCAATGAAAGAGTGTCGTCACTGTTGAACTCTGTCAAGAAAGTCCAACCATCAGCCTGTGTCCTATTTTCCATTGAACATGGCCGAGCTAATGGTCTTCTTCCACCGTTGACAGACACAGCTATAGAATTTATGGCAAAGCCTGCCATGGAAGGGAAACCATTGAAAGAAACTTCTCCATTGTTTATCCAGCATGCCCAGATGAGTAGTGCACAAGTTCAAAGAATTGAAACTGAAACCCAAGGCCAAAGCTCCAATGACCAGTGGAAAAAGCAAAGACTTGGTCGTATTACTGCATCAAAGTTTCATGAAGTGCACACCAAAACAGAAACTATTTTAAAACGAAGAAAAAAACAGAGCAACAAGCCAAAATACAGTGCCACCGTTTCAACCATAGTTGGAGAGTCTGAAGACATTTCTCATATTCCAGCAGTGGCATGGGGGATCACTCACGAGAAGGATGCAGTGACTGCATTTCTGGCAGATGTGGCAACCCAGCATGACAATGGTCTACAAGGTTTTCGCCAGTGTGGACTTTTTGTCAAAGCTGACTACCCCTACCTTGCTGCTTCACCAGATGGAATTTTTGTGTGCCGATGCTGTGGCCCTGCAACAGTAGAGATCAAGTGCCCCTACTCTGCCAGGAATGAGAGCTTGTTTGAAAAAAGCGTGATCAAACATGTTGAGTTTTTGGAAGAGCACAATGGGAAGCCACGACTGAAGCGCACTCATAAGTATTACACCCAAGTTCAAGCTCAGATGTGGGTATGTGGTATGAAACATTGTTTTTTTATTGGGTGGACTAAAGGTCACAGTCCACTTTATGAAACCATCCAGTTTGATGAAGCATTTTGCTTATCTGTGGTGAACAATTTGACTCTTTTTTATAAGACTTGTGTGCTACCATGCTTACTTGGTTACCGTAGCATTCTGCTGTGCCCAAAGTGTGACAAAGTGATTTTGGAGAAAGAAGAAATTAATCAACCAGAGAAAGAAAGCAGTATCTGTTGCTGCTGCTGTGTGACATGGTTGCACTTACCTTGTGCGGGAGTTACTCAACCAAGTGCAGAGTTGGTAGATTCTTGGCTATGTTTCAGCTGCCTGGTTGATGCAGCTGATCATACAGATGGTGAGAGTGATGGTGATGGGGAAGACGAGGGTGCATCCTGTTCCTATGATGTGCCAATTGAAGATGAAGGTGCATCTTGCTCAAATGATACACCTTCATCCAGTTTTAATGTTTGTTCTGTTTGCCATCTTAAGGAAATTCCTGTTGGTAGAGAGCATATTTGTACAATTTGTGGTAAAGCTGTACATGCATGGTGCAGCAATCATGAAGACATAACCAGTTCAGCAAACTTAATTTGTAATTATTGCATTGAGGACTAATGAACTGTATAGTGCACTTAAGAAAATCAAAATTTAATTAATTAATTAATTAATCAATTATCCTATTAAGAGGCAATTGCTTTTATTTCACCAGAGTGATTTATCTGAATTTATTCAGCTGTCTGAGGTACTGTATGTCTAGGCAGCAATGGGTTAACAGTTTATTCTGGCTAACACAAAACAGTTTCATTAAGGCTGTGGTGCACATTTGCCTGTTAATTGGAGTTAATTACTATATGAAATTAGTATAATAAATTAAGATATAAGGTTGAAACATTTATTTACCTATTTATTAAATTGTATGCATGTAAATGTTAAATTAATTAACCAATTAAAAGGCAAGTGTGTTTACATTGACTAAAATGCCAGCCAATTTATTTGCGAAGATGCATCCTTGCCTGTTAATGAGTTAATCAATAATTGTTACTATTTAGAATTGTATTGATAATTTTAGTTAAAACTTTTGTATCACGTCAGCTGCCTTTTTTTAACAATGGTTTTGCTAAGTAAAAAGTAGTTTCCTCCCAAAAAAATATAACAGCTTTTGACCAACAAACCTGACTCATTTAATAAATATGATTAATTTTTTTTCCCAATTATAACATAATTTTGTTATAGTTATTATTATTAAAAATATTATTATTGTGGCAATAGAAGTCTTCCAATATCGATATTTTGAGGAATTTGTCAAATGAATTGCTCAACATTTTTCAGAACACTTCTTTTGCCATAACAATAAGTAAAAGTATTTATGAACACAACGGTGGAAGTAAATTACATAAAGAACAACAAACACGGACAATGTCATCGGCAAGTGGAAGTAAACTAATAGGTAGTTCATGCTTAAGAACTTGAAAAACTTTAATCCTTCCTATGGCTTGTTCTACATAGATACGAACATTAGCAATGTTTGATGTTTTCCTCACATCTGAAGGGAGCATTTGCATGGATGCAGCCTTGCTTGGTGGGATGCACAATGTTGCCATTACCATCATGAGTTCCTCTCTAATCTTGAAACCTCTGTCTGCCATTACCTCATCGTACGGCTCAAGCATAGACATAAACCCACTATTCTTTACAATGAATATGTCGGTCGCTCTCCCTCCATATGTAGGAGACACATATGAAATAGCCCCATTAGGAGTTATTGCAACAAGAGCTTTAAATGTGTAGTGGTGCTTGTACTCACTCCACAGAGTTGCTGCCAAATCTAAACCGCTTGGTGTTTCGGTGAAGCACTCAAAACAATCAATGATACATCGTACCTTTGGGTACAATCTCTTAAAACACCTTGGCAGTGTTTTCTTGACTTGATGTCGACTTGGCCAAATGATGAGCACAGACAGTTCCTTTGACATTAGTTTCACCCAAGTGACAAAAATGCTGCTGGTAGTGCTTGTTGAAATTTGAAACCTGAAACTAAGGTCTTCTGTCATAAGAGCCAGTCTTAGTTTTATCAAAGTAAGCAACAATTCTTGCTCCAATAGTAGCTTTCGTGGTGGCCCATGTCTCTCACCAGTCCCAGAAAACGTCTGAAAAGCAGTTGGTGGGTTCGGGGTTTCTTTCTCAGTCTGTTTGGCTCCACCCCAGTACTGCATGCGCTGGGCCTTTTGCACCAGGAAATCAAACAGACATTTAAAAATCTCAGTCGATGGGAGACCAGTGTAAAATTTTACTTCGAACTCTCTCGTAAACTGTTCGAAACGAAGCGAGACTACCACAGGCGCTGTACTCTCACCAGATGTATCTGTGTCATTGCCAACATCACTGGTAAAATCGGGGTCAGACTCGTCGGTAGAAGAAACATGAATATGGCTTCGTTTAGCGGCTGTTGTTGTCATTGAACGCCGCTCTTCTAGTTTGCTGGCTTTGCGCTTTTTGGGAGACTTGCTATGAATGTAGTCCGAAACAGTCATAAATACAGACGGGTAATCAGTTTCAGGATTGTTTGGTGTTCTTTCCCCCAAAGGAAAATGGTTTGAGCATACGAAAGTCCCTTGAGCACCAGCTGCTGGGTTGAAGTCATCACTTCGGCTTTTTAGGACTTGTCTTCGCCATATATCCGCCAAACCAGCATTTCGTGGCCACTTATGAAAGACCAAATTATTTACATGAGACCTCTTGACAATTAGATCTGGATAACGTTTGTCATTATCGCAACAACCGATTGCACAATGAGCATTTGCGGGCATATTAATGAGAAGTATCACTCATGAATATGCATGTCGCCATATAGGATTTCTTTAGTGACCGCGCGCTCGCCCCAATGTTTTTGCACCCCCGCCAATATGGCGTCGTTTACCTTAAAAGGGTCTATTAGATTATATTCAAGAGACTACAACAGCGGCGACGCGACGCCATACAACAATTTAAGTAAGCAATATTTTGCCGCAGTTGTCTTATTACAATACAGGTTGGCATTTCTGTAGATCATTGCCGGGCAGAAACTGGTAAGAATACAGGAGTGGCCCTCAAAACACTTTTCGATTTCACTCTAGGGATCTCTATACGAAGGGCACGACTGACTAGCCATATCACTATTAATTTTATGCTTATTAAAGGAAAAAAGCGGCCATATGCTATATTCTATACTACGGAAGTTTGAAGGTGTTTGCTTTCTCTCAATGCGGTAGGGCAAAAGCAATCTATGATCCAACTGTTTATTATACAACTAGAAGTTTTTATCAAAAGTGAAGTGCTGCGAGTTGCTACCATTTACTATTTAGTAGTAAAATACTGGTTATCGTCTGAAGCATTTTCAGTTAAAGAGCTTAAGCTGTCTGCCCCTCGAAATGTCGCTAAGCCTTTTGTGGCCTTGATATATACTTCCAGCAACAAATAGAGTTGTGTTTGATACAATAGTATAGTAGAAAAATACACTTACTTCTCTTTAATAAATCAATATATTCCAGCACCAAACAATGCCAACTTACCTGGTGTAGCGTAGCGCACAATTTAATGCCTGCGGCTGATCGGTAGACATTGCGTATACCGAAGATCATCGCCCACGAAATCCTAAGAATCGAGTTTGTGAACGCATATAAACTCGCCTTACGGCTCGCAGCAATAACCGCTCTATCCGTTTTTCGCGTCATTTGAACTAATTTAGTTCTTAATAAATTCAATCTACATTTTTACAGGAATTTTAATGTAGTCATACTCAGTTTTAAATATAGAAATTTTAATATTATATACTTTTGTCTCAGTAATAAATAGGGATTTAAGATCTACTATACGTCAACTCAACGACGATGTCCTTTAAACAAAATAATTCCTTTTGTAAAACAAAGAGACTGAACAATTTTGAGTCCTAATGTCCCTAATTCGCCGTAGCCTGTTGTTCTCGTTCCTCACTTTACTGTATGTGCGGCATCGTTCCAGCACTTGTTGGCCTTTAACTTTATGACGTTTGTCCTCAACTGAGGTTTACCTATTAACAGATTTTGGCCACCCACGGGCCAAGGCTGGTGACGTTGCGACATTAACCTGTCTGCCATGCTTGTCTCTGCAAAATATAATTCATATTCCTTCACGTTTCTCTCAATCTACTAAAAGTTTTGCTTTACTATCATTATTACTACTACTACGACTACGACTACGACTACGACTACGACTACGACTACGACTACGACTACGACTACGACTACGACTACGACTACGACTACGACTACGACTACGACTACGACTACGACTACGACTACGACTACGACTACGACTACGACTACGACTACGACTACGACTACGACTACGACTACGACTACGACTACGACTACGACTACGACTACGACTACGACTACGACTACGACTACGACTACGACTACGACTACGACTACGACTACGACTACGACTACGACTACGACTACGACTACGACTACGACTACGACTACGACTACGACTACGACTACGACTACGACTACGACTACGACTACGACTACGACTACGACTACGACTACGACTACGACGACTACGACTACGACTACGACTACGACTACGACGACGACGACGACGACGACGACGACGACGACGACGACTACTACGACTACGACTACGACTACGACTACGACTACGACTACGACTACGACTACGACTACGACTACGACTACGACTACGACTACGACTACGACTACGACTACGACTACGACTACGACTACGACTACGACTACGACTACGACTACAGTGGAGATCGTATTACACCAAGCCATGTCAACAAGACAAGACACTGACACAGTCCATATACATTATGTGGATAATAGATATCAAAATCAAAATCTTAAACTAATATCAGGAGACAAAAAGCATAAACAAAATGCCTACACTACAGTATATATTGGTTCGGCTGGGTTCGCGGTATATAAGTGAAATATTTAATATTAATAAACTTTTGACCGCAGTAATATGCTAATTTCATAAACGATCATGCCAGCCGGTCATGGCGCACAGATTGTTCGGTTAATACAAGTCCAAAACTATTATAATAAGAGTCAAATTTAGTTAAAACAGAATATATTTACGTTATGGCTGTACAAGACTTGTTTTTCCTTTCTCGAACATACTTCGGGATGAAAGATTCGGCACCAAAATTCTACTGAGGCAGAAGCTCGTGTTGTTGATAGCACTCAACAGCTCTTCAACGGAACTCTTCGGCAAAGCGTCGATTCACTTCATCAGATCAGCGTAAACATCTTAAAGATATGGCCGATCGTTTTTCTCAAACGCGAACTGCACAGTCTCGTAAATACTACAAGACATTGCAGTATATTCGCTATTTCGCTTTTATATTTCTGTGTGGCACTTGAAATTGAACCTTCGCGTTCAAGCTGCGATCAGAAGGCTGATGCATATGATCGATCAAAAAATGTAGCCAATGAGAATTCAGATATTTTTTGAATTAGCCAATCGGATAGCTTATATACGAGCCCCTGATCCACAAACCGATCAGAACTCCCCACAGATCGATCAAAAAGCAAATTGGCCAATCGGATGGCTGGAATCAGACTACAGAGCGATCAAAACTCACGCGTAAGACCGCTGTTCTGTGACTTGATATATTATATCGAAGGCCTTGCCGCTGTATGAAACTTGATAACTGGACTACAAATTTTGAATATAAATGTCTTTGCTATGGACCGCAGTTTGAATCAATTAACTTAATTAATTAACTGCGCAATTTTTACCTTAGTCGCGTGATCGGTTTGACTACCCCTAGATCCGCCCCTGATGGCCACTTTCAGAATTTTATTCTGGCTAACACCAGACGATTTTATTCAGCATATGGGATGGTCTTGGGCTAGAGGGGGTTTTGCATGAAATTCGAGGGGGTTCCTCCTCACTTTTTCTGTGATGACTTTGTTCTCGCAGCCGTGTTTGTCGAGTTAATTGCTTCTGCATGTTTTGTTGAGGCTTTGTCCTCACAATTTTGTTGTGTGGCATACAAGGGTTGGTGTTGAGGCGACAGTACTGTTTGCCGTGCTTGACCTTGCCACAACCTTTATTGGTTTTGTCCTAACTTTTGTTGGGTTTGTCCTCACCTTAATTGGCTGAGGTATTGTTTTAACCTTTTGGTTAGACAATTTCTCCATGTATTTGGAGTGTGTTCCTCATGTTATTTGAGGTTTTGTTCCAACTTTTGTTGGGTTTGTCCTCACCTTAATTGGCTGAGGTATTGTTTTAACCTTTTGGCTAAGCAATTTCTCCATGTATTTGGAGTTTTTTCCTCATATGAGGTTTATTTATTAATAGATTTTGGCCATCCAAGGCTAGTGATGCGGCGACATTAAACTGTCTGCCATGCTTGTCCTTGCGAGAAACTCTATAATCACAGGTCCTCTATTTATAACAGCTACGCCAGTCAGGAAGGAAACACACGGTACAACGATAACCAAACTCGGTTTAATATAAACTAGAGTACAACAATGGCTATACGATAGAGAGCCGAAGTAACGATAGGAATAACAAGAGAAGCGTGCTTTCCTAATAAGGAAGACATATCCTTATATAGGAGTTATTCCCTAGATATGAATTAACATAAATTAACATAAAGTAAACAGCTAAGCCACATATGGCGTGGTATCTTTTTCTTTTGCTTCTCTTTTGTTCTTATCACAATTTTGCTAGAGAAGATCAACTGTAAAGTACAAGTTTGCTATGGAGTTACAAAGCGAACGGAGACTAAGTGTCATATTCAAAATACTTAGGCGGGTGTCGGTCACGTTGAGGTTGGTTACTGCTTCTTGTGGACTCATCACAATTATCTTGAGGAATAGAGGATGCAGAACTAGGTAGAGGAGTATCTTGCATACTTGGTGGGTTGTCATCGGACGATGGAAGGGTTAAACCTCCTTAAAGCTTTTCAATCCCCTTCCACCATCATCTCTTTTCGCATACAATCTCTCGTCACTTGCTTGTTTTCCATGAAATCCTTGTTTCCTAAGTGCGGTTTTAACAATCTTATCCAGCTCTTCTAAATCTCCTTTCCTCAAGTTACATACATTCATGACATATCCAGCTACTGGCACCACCCTACAATTTATCGCTTTCACAAGATTTTCATCATTCAGATTCACCCCCATCAATTGTTCCAATCTTTTTGCAATCTCCTTTTTCACTCTTTGCATCACCCTTCTGACATCAATTTTGTCGCCTTGCTCACAACCGAGAAATTTGTACACTTCGTTCTGTTCTGGGTCCAGTGCTTTCATCCTCTCTTCCAGAACTGCCAATCCATCTCCTTTCACCATCTTTCCATTTTTAAAGACAATTTCCGCACATTTCTTCACACCATAACATGCTCCTGTATCCATGCTTGCCTTCACTATCGTTTCATTCGCTACTTCAAGCTTTAGATGGGTTTCTTGGTATACTTTTAGATCGTCGATAAACATACTGTGTGTTCTCTTCAGGTCTCTTTTTCCTGATTGTCCCATCTTGTACCCACCTGTCTCCTCCAGCATCATTGTAATTGGTACTTCCGTTAAGAAAAAACCCACCGGGGAATAGCTGTCGCCTTGTAAGAAACCTTTCCGAATTTTTATCCATCTGCTGATTTTCGTTTCTCCTTTGTCCTTGTTTTCCATCCCTTCATCAGGTGGCTTAACACATTCACCACTTTTTCTGGCACTCCCATCCATTGATAAACTCGTAACATCCAGTCATGTCTGACCATGTCATATGCCTTGCGGTAATCATAGAATGCTACAGCAAGGTTTCGCTTTTTCCCTCTTACTTCGTCCATAATGGTATTATCCACTATAAGTTGGTCAACTGTTCCTAGTACGCCGGAGCATGTTCCAATTTGACTTTTATCCCAAAGGTTGTTTCTTTCAGCGTGGTCCTTCATATAGCTTCCAACGTTTCCAGTGAATATCTTATAACACGTGTTCAAACAGGTTATAGGTCGATATTCCCTTTCATCGCTTAAATCTTCTAACTTCAGCAACAACACTGTCCTTCCCTGAGTAATCCATTCTGGTATTATCTCCGGTTGTTGGATCCATTTATTAAAACTTTTTACCATTGCCTTCCATGTTCCTCTAAGCTTTTTCCACCCGAAATTCTGTATCCCGTCAATGCCAGGGGCTGACCAATTCTTTCTCGTTCTGATTATCTTGTACAACTTCTCTTCGGTAATTGTTAATTCTTCTACATTAATTACTTTTGCCTTGATCTTCTCTGCTACTGTTCTCATCCACCTTCTGTGCGGAGTACTGGTTTCGTCTTCCCAGATGCCCGCCCAGAATTCAACAAATTTGTCGATGTCTGGTACTGTTCCTCTCCTTCCCTTGGCATTATTGATCTTTTGGTAAAACCTCCCTTCATCCTCTCGAAACATTTTGTTGTTTCTGATCTTTTCGTCTCTCGTCCTTATTTTTCCCAACTTTGTCTTTCGGTATCGTAATTCCTCAAGCCATATTTCTTTCGCCTTGAGAAACTCTTCATTCTTTATTAATTTATTTTGTACTTTGCTCCTTAACCTTTCCAATATTCTTTTTTCCTTCTTTGTTATTTTTCTCTTCACCTTTCTCCTATGAATCTCGTTGGACAGCCACGCAACCATCTGTCTCGCTTCTTTCACCTGTTTTTCCAGTTTTCGTATCCTTCTGTTCTCATCCCTCTCTCCCTTCTTTTTCGTCTTTTTCTTGCTCCGTTTTATTCCCATTCTTTCCTCAATAGTCCTTCCCATTGCATACACCGCATCTACTATTTTACATACATTGTCCGTGTTGCTCAGGTGTTTTTCCAGTACTTTATTTGCGTTTGCTAGCTCTGTTTCACTAATGTTCACTTTTATCTTAATAAGTCGATCTCGTTCCTCAATATTTTGATTAGTCGTTAGGCTTAGCTTATTTAAGTTCTCCATGAATCTTATTTGCATTTCTCTCTCATCCTCGTTTTCCTCTACTCCTTCCCTTTCCTCGGCATCTTCTTGCTTGTTCTCATGATCTCCTTGTCCGTTGTTCACAGGTACTTCCACATTCTCCCGATCTTCCTCATTTTTCGCATCCCAGTCTCCGCTTTGTGAATTCTCACTGTTGCTTCCGGTTTGTTCAACTTGGTCTGGCTCCAGTTCTCTCCTATCTCGTAGTTCAATCAAGTTTGCTACCGCTTTATCTTTCCGGAATATTGCTGCATTATCCCTCAGACACTGTGCACTCATTGGCTTGTCTTCATAAATCGAATCCCATGCTTCTTTCATTCTCTTCATGAACCGTCTTCCTCTACTTCTTTCCTGTTCTTCAATCCTTAATAAATTAATTTTCATTTCGTTGGTCCATTCGGCATTACTTGTACCTGTATTGTCGCTACCATAAATGTTGTCTTGGGTTGCTTCGATGTTGATATTTATTTCTCTCTTAAATCTCACTGCATTATCTCTTAAGTTCTGCTTTGACATGTTACGTTTCTCGGGATACTTTTCGTCCCATCTCCTTTTCAGTCTTTCCATGAATCCTCTACCTCTTCTCCGTTCTTCTTCCTCTACTTTTACTAACCACCTCTTTTCATCATCTGTATATGTTGATAAATAGTGTCTTCTATGAGCCTCTTCATTTGAGTCAGCCTGGTCTTGCCTAGCCACATTGGTTCTCTGAAGTGCTCCATTGGTGTTGTTAGTTTCATTGTTAGGTTGAAATTGATTGTAATCCAAATCTCCCATATAAAGTTGCAAACGACGCACGGGAACAAGAAGTCCATCCAGTGTTGCCCGGCTCTCTGGATAAGGCTTTATGATGGTAGTGGCGCCATGTCTACCAGATCCCGCGATTGGCGACCTCATAACGCAGTGGCCATTCACCCATATCGGCACGGTACCTTCGGGTTGCGGGTATAATTGTTTGTGTAACCTCCACTAGATGGGTTGTCAACCACGACTAAAGAGCCCCATCTGCCCTGGTTTGTAGGATGACTGCTGGAAAGCTAACGAGCTCACCCTGCCCGGAGCACTGGTTAATTAAAGGCGCCAGAATCTCGCCTTTCGCCCCTTCTCCTGTTAGTTCCAAACAGCTTCGCCACGTGAAGGCCAGAAGTTGGACTTGACTGTCAGAGGCTCTATTTTACGCGAACCGTTGGGGCATTTTGTAGGCATAGGACCGCTCATTTTCCTATACCACCCCAGGCAATAACAGTCTTATTATTATTATTATTATTATTATTATTATTATTATTATTATTATTATTATTATTATTATTATTATTATTATTATTATTATTGGCTGATGTGTTTTAACCTTATGGTTAAGCAATTTGGCATCCATTTATTTAGAGTTTGGTCCTCACTTGAGTTGCGGTATTCTCCCAACATCCCAACATGTGTTTGGTGATCTCATTAAATTTTGAATCCAGGGCTTGACCCTAACAATTTTATGGTGTTTATTTTCTTTACACTAACTACATATATGGCACCCTCATTTTTGTCTTTGCCTTTGAGGATGTCAAGTTAATTTTCTGGTTTTGAACCATCTCATGCACATGTGTGAATATCCTGTACCTTGGATTAGATTCTGCCGTTTTGTTTTCTTTTGCCTTACAGAATTCAGTACTCATCTCACCCAGAGCTTGATTACCAATTTTTCCGAGTACCTAAATGGTTGATCTACATGGTTGAGTCAGCATGTGGGGGACCAGATTTCAAATATATACATAATCAATTGTGTCACTGACGACGGAGGGACAAGTGGAACAACAAATATTACGAATATTCAGCAAACTAATACTTTGTCAACTTAGCCTTACATTTAGAATCTTATTTATAGCACTTAACAATTTTCAGGAACTGATGTAAGGACTCTAATTTTATTAATGCTTCGTGGGGAAGCTTGCTGGTTTTATCTTGTCCCCACTCAGGTTTCCTGTCAACTGGCTTTTCCCAAAGGGTTTTTACCAGCAGCAGGTTGTTTCCTGGCTTCCCTGATTTACCAGCTTGTATAGACCACTTGCACTTATTTCTTTGGTGGATGTCAACTACAAACTATAGTATCTTCATTGATTAATTTCTCGGTTAAAGTCGAACTTTTATTTTGTCCTCCAGATCCACCGTTTTTGACGTAAGGAGCAAGAGGTGTATATAAATACGTGTAATGGCATACTCATAACCATTTAGTAATAAATTAGGAGACTGTCTAGCAAGGGCAGCAGTCTTTCCAAGGCCTTGTAACAATTAGCTTGACCAATTTTATTGAAAGTTCGCAGTTTGTGTTCACTGGAGAACGGGATTACCTAGCAAGGGCGGAAATCCTTTAACCTCCTTGAAAGAAACCGAGCTAGGCTAAGCCAAGCTGACAGAGCTGTCTTATTGAAGTGTCACAGATCCGTTTAGGTTAGTATTTTAGAACGAGTAATTGTTGTTTGGCAACGATTGCAATCTTTCATGTTCGTTGATGCGTTATTGTATGATTGCATATTAGGTTACTGTGATTTCCTATTTGCGCTAACAACCTCATGTCTCCGTATCAGGGGAAATGCTTTACAAGGCTGATTAGCGCCAGAAATCTTGATTACACCGGAGAGATATTTTGAAAGTTTTGTATCATAAGCGCTAGACGCTATTGCGATTACTGGACAATTTAGACAGCTTGTGTCACGGTGTATCTTATCAGCACTGCATTTGCCTGGGGTGGGGCGGTATCATTATTGCATAATGATCCTTTGGCGTTTTATTGCCCTCACCCTCACTGGGCTCAATCATCAGTTTGAATTATGGAAAATAGTTATGTAATTTAATTATGACTTCTTAATAAACGCGGCTGTGGTCCAAGGGGACCATAGCCAATTTATCCCAATTGGTGTATTTCATTTTCCTTGTGGGTTGCCCAGTAAACAGCTCAGTCAATGACTCAATGCAGTGCTGATATTAGTCAGAGGGAGACGGTGGAAGACATAAACATGCTTACAAAGCCTTTACAATGTTTACAACTGCACACGCAGGCGATCGCGGTAGACCTAGGTTGGTCCTGGCCTTGCTGCTTTATAGTCCGACAACTAGTCCGAATAGAGCAAATATACCGGTAAGAACATGTTCAGTGCATGTCTAGATATCGCGTGTCGTATTACATTTGGAAACGTGTGTTTTAAAATATGTTTAAATATTTTCTGTTTTTCCGAATTTAAATAAAGTTTCTATTAAAATGATCGCTTGAATCTGCCGAATCCGACACTATAGGTTTGTCTACTAAATATATTACATTTATACTGCATGTTAGCAAACCTTCGGCGCTTCCTGCAGTTCATATAAGACCATAGATTCTATTTGTGAAAACCTATGCAATTATGCATTGCCATTGTCATGTAGTCTTGCTGGAGAGGCTACGTGAAGCTTTCAGAAATCAGTAGCCCGAGTGAACGCCTGAGGAGGCGTCTTGTTTGTGTTTAACTCATTGCGGTCCAATAATCCTTATATCCGTCACTGGTGACTGATGACTTCAATTTGTTATACAGTGTGTATAAAAAAAACCGGAACCTGAGGGGGCGATTACATGGACCAGGCTGGCCCGGATAACTATAACCGGGATGAGTTTACGAAACGATTACCTGGAGCAGGCTAGCCCAGTAAGCCGGGATAATTTCAGGCCGAAATTCGCAATGATCAAGCAAATAAGGGCAAAGCTACGTTAGTTTTACTTCAGTTTTACACTAATTAGTCTATTATCTATTTTGTAAGCCCATCGTTAATAAAAAGATTGTTAAAGTCTTAGCTAACCCAGGAAAGCGTCTTCACGAAGACTAATTAATTTATTAAATCTTCGCTTTGATCACGAAACACACAAACAACGTTGATGTTCTATTTCTGTTCCTTTCAGCACTATTTATTCACACAGTCAAGCAAACGAACGTGTGTCGAAGCGAGTTCAACAGTTTTTCAGCCCGGTTTGCCGGGATGAAAACGATTACATGGACATTTTCATCCCGGTTAACCGGGCTAGCCCGCTTGCCATGTAATCGAAATGTTAAAACAACATGCGTTTTATAGACGGACGGCCAACCTCGATAAAATGTCTCAAAAACATCGTTGACGGCATTTCTTGTTACAAGCAGGTAACCATGACTGATAGTATCGGATAGTGTATATTTTGAAGGTAAATCAGCGTAATTCACATAACTCACAATCATAAACAAACAAGAAATATGGCGTGAATACACCTAAATATAACACTTCGAAGAAAAGCCACAACAACGTAAGCTTGCCAATACTCAGAAATGTATTTGATCTGGTAGATACAATGAAGTCCCATATATTCGTAAATACTTCGTTTTATTTTGGTAATTTGCCGATACCACCATGTACGTAATGTTAAAGCTGAGCTTTTGTACTACAGTACAGTTGCTCAGATATCTTCAGACATTTAACCCGCCGGATCAACAGTGCTATCTTGTAATACACCGATGGCAACCGGCCTAGTCATCTTGATTAAGGTCTAAGCTACATTTCTATGGTGGTTACCTGTTTGTAACAAAAAGTTGGCTGCTTGTTGTGGCTGTTCTTCGAAGTGTTATATTTAGGTGTATTTGCGCCATATTTCTTGTTTGTTTATGATTGTGAGTTATGTGAATTTAATAGGTTAACCAGAACTGGAGGCACGCTGATTGGATAACGCTGATTGGATAACGTCACATAACGCTCTGAAGCGAGTCTCAAAATAAAACACCTACGTTTAGTTTGTATCACTCCACAGAAATCCCATTCATCGAAATGTGCCTTTAAAAAACCCCAAATTTTAGTATATAAATGTAAAATTACGGCTGGTAACCCCCATCACCTTCAAAATATACACTATCCGATACTATCTGGCATGGTTACCTGCTTGTGACAAAAAATGCCATCAACAACGTTTTTGAGACATTTTATCGAGGTTGGCCGGCCGTCTAAAATAATGAGAGAGTAAATTCGGTGGAATCCTTTTTGTATCTGCGCAACAGATATATTGCTATCGTGTTGTGTGTCTGTCTGTTAACTTTATTGTGTAACCACTGACCTGTAGTGTGTGCTGTGGGGTAACTCTAACCAATGCGCTCAGAACTTTTCGACGTCAATGTACGAGCTGTCAGTTTGAACGATGGAAAACAAGTATTTCTAATCCGATCGTGACACGTCTCGAAGACCAACACATTATTTTCGAAAACGGGGGGATATATTCGCTGATAAAACTGATAAGTATTTTTAACGTCACTTGAAAGTTGACAAAAGGTTTTCAACTCGTTGGGCGATTTGTCGAGTCATGCAGTCTGGCCAACACGTGTTTTATAATTTATATGAAGGACCGTCTTCAAGCCGTTCAAGGGGAAACAATCCTCTTCGTGGGCAAACAATCCTCTTCGGTGGGCAAACAATCCTTTTCGGAGGACAAGCTCTTCGGAGGGCAAACAAATATCCTCTTTGGAGGACAAACAAGCCTCTTCGGAAGACAAACAAGCCTCTTCGGAGGAAAAATGAGCCTCTTCGGAGGAAAACAGAGCCTCTTCGGAGGATGAATGAGCCTCTTCGGAGGAAAACTGAGCCTCTTCGGAGGATGAATGAGCTTCTTTGGAAGAAAAATAAGCCTTTTGGGAATATAAATGATAAAAGTGATTGTTTTGTCAAGCAGCAAGTGAAAGCTGTGGTAGGTCATCAGCAAAATAACAGTACTGGTAAAATTGTAAATAAAAATTATGTTTGCAATAGCGATAATTTAAGTAATTGTTTGAAAAGTTACAGAAGTTCTGTGAGAACATCAGTTAGACCGTTTAATTCCAGACGCTGAAGGGCCACTAGAGACCGTGAACCCTCTAGAGTAACTGTGAAAAAAATTGTCAGCCATGAGAAAAAGTAAAAATAGACAAAAAGTAAAGCATATTCTTAAAATATCTACTCCATAATCATCGATTTTAAACCAGTTGGCTAACAATTACAAAGACTATTATTGGAAATTTGTACATGGTCATAACTTTTTCATCCAGTCTTTTGAACATTTTTCACATTCTTTAAAAGTTCAAAACAGAACCTGCACAGCAAAGCATTCGACTAGCCTGTCCTATGTTTTAAACAGTGAATTTATAAATGCCAATTGTAATTTTGCCAATGAGGAATATTGTGTTGCTGAAAAAAAGCTTTTAATGACTGGTGATATTGGGTCGTTCCAGAAAAGCAGTCCGCGACGCAGACTAACTGACGCTGACATCGCTTCAGAAATATCGAAATATTAAACAGGTAAGTAAAAACATAACTTTTAATGATAAGATTTAACAAGTCATAGATACATAACAGGTACAAAACTATATAAGTTGTCTAAAATATCAACAGAAAATAGAAATATCAACGAGCCATTTTCCAGTCAATATCAAGCGGGACTTCCTGTTGAACTTTAAATAGTCGTAACCTTAGCAACCTACGTTTCAAATTTCACTCAACCGTGAGAATAATATTCAACTGTCTAGACAGGAAGTCCCGCTTGATGACTGGAAAATCGTTCGATTTTGATAGGAAATCTTGCAATTTATCGCAAATCGAACCCGTAGTGAGAAGAACCGCTATCCGTTTTCCTTTGTTTGGCAATTACTAACTAAGCTTTCGCTTTGGAATTTGAGACAGACGTTGATTTTGGTGTGAGCGTCTGAGCCTTTCTACTCAGGACGGAAGGTCCCTATACTTTTCGCGTGAAGCGTGATCGGGTTAGTATTTTTGCGGATACTGGTTGCTAAACCATAATCCGCTATGTCGTGAGCGCGGTTGTGTGTGTGTGTGTGTGTGTGTGTGTGTGTGTGTGTGTGTGTGTGTGTGTGTAAGAATGTTTTCGTCAATCACGTGATCAACGCAGACCAATAGCAATAGCCCGAATCAGCATACTTCAGAAGTCTTATTTATATGTCCGAAGGGTTTACGAATGTGAACACGAACAACGAATGGGAGATAAAAGTTGAGTTTTGCTTCAGGTAATGAACATTTGCACGCAATCACAAGACGCCAAGAAATATGATAACAAGTCGAGAGCTCACAGTGGGCTACTGGTCTGTCGGTATAAATTTGAAGGTTTTTGAGATTTTTTGCGGATTGTCTGGTTTCGAAAATACCCCAGCATTTTAATACATTTTTATGCATGTATGTATGTGTATGTGTATATGTATGTGTATGCGTATGCGTATGCGTATGCGTATGCGTATGCGTATGCGTATGCGTATGCGTATGCGTATGCGTATGCGTATGCGTATGCGTATGCGTATGCGTATGCGTATGCGTATGCGTATGCGTATGCGTATGCGTATGCGTATGCGTATGCGTATGCGTATGCGTATGCGTATGCGTATGCGTATGCGTATGCGTATGCGTATGCGTATGCGTATGCGTATGCGTATGCGTATGCGTATGCGTATGCGTATGCGTATGCGTATGCGTATGCGTATGCGTATGCGTATGCGTATGCGTATGCGTATGCGTATGCGTATGCGTATGCGTATGCGTATGCGTATGCGTATGCGTATGCGTATGCGTATGCGTATGCGTATGCGTATGCGTATGCGTATGCGTATGCGTATGCGTATGCGTATGCGTATGCGTATGCGTATGCGTATGCGTATGCGTATGTGTATGTGTATGTACTGTTGTTTTATACTATAAATACAAGCGCGCGGTGACTGCACATTTACATGCCATACTTTCTCGTGTTCAATACAGCAACACGTAATAAAACCATACAAGGTGTTACTATAATAATTCCGGAACGCACTTCGACTTTGTCGCCTAAACGACAAGCTTTCCAAGGGCAAAGAAACAGTGTGAGCGCTTGTTTGGCTTCGGATTAAAGATCTTTCTGAAATCTGAATGCCCTTTTAACTATTAAATGTTTCAAGTGTTTATGTGTTCATAGGCGCTCGGCCAAGATGTTTTAGGTATAAGTTCACACGCAGAAATCCACCGTGCTTGGCACTGTTTATGTTACATTAGACGTATGCAATGCCTATTCAAAAAACGCGTTGAACATTGATTTATTGAGACGTATGAATGCATATGTTACCAGAGTCTAAAACATAGACATATAAAACATAAAAATATCTAATTCTTTAACAATGCGATTAGCGTCCGCGTTTCCTGTTTTTGCCGATTTACTTACACTCAAGCGAAATTAAAGCGATATAAGTATCATATTTTAATGCGATTATAGGGACCGCGTTTCATGTTTTTCTCCTGTTCACAAAACTGAACAGTTAACATGTCCAGGGGAATACAAGCTGTAATGACGTCGCAAAAACAAATCAAGTCAACATTGGTTATATGCTGTGCCAAAAGCTGCTTGCCGCCAAGATTAAAAAAAGAACAAACAGCAGGTTGAACAATAAATAAAACTATTATGTAAATCCACTTAACGTGCGTTTTTGCGGATACTGGTTGTTAAACCATAGCCGCTATGTCATGAGCACGGTTTGTGTGTCCGAATGTTTTCGTCAATCACGTGATCAAGGCGAAAAGCTAATAGGCATACTTCAGAAGTCTTATTCGTATGTCCGAAGGGTTTACGAGCGTGTACCAGAACAACCACTGGAAGATTGGAAGTCGAGTTTCGCTTCAGGACCTTCAGGTAATGGATAATTGCACGCAATCACAAGACGCCAGGAAAATATCCACGACGAGTTGATAGCTGATAGTGGTCCACTGGTCTGTCGATATACAGTAAAGTTTAAACGATTTTGTCAATTTTTTGCAAATCAGTGACTGCTTTCTAAACCATATACCCATATACCAGATAGTATGCATTTCATAGCTTTTATATAGGTTATGATATTATATGTATTCACTGTTATCTTAATATACTAAAGCAAGCGCGCGGTCAATGCTCGTTTACATGCAATACTTTTTCGTGTTTAGTAGTTCAGTTGCATGTATGGTTTTATTATGCAATGCTGAACAGTTCAGCATTGCATAATAAAACCATACATGCAAAGTGTTATTATAATTATTTCGTAACGCACTCCAACTTTCTCGCTCAAACGAGAAGCTTTTCATGGACGAAGAGACAGAGCGAGTGCTTGTTTGGGTTCGAATCAGAGCGAGTGCTTGTTTGGGATCTTTATGAAAGATGAATAGCCTTTTAACTAATGTTTCAAGTGTACTGTTGACATGTTAGGCCCTCGGCCATCTGATTGTCCGTATATACGCAGAAATCAACTGTATTTGGTACTGCTTGACAGCTTGAGTTACATGTAGGCGTATAAAGTACTTACTCAAAAAGCGCGTTGATCATTGTTGAGACAAATCAATTAATGTGTTACCAGAGTCTAACGTAGACAGTAAAGATTAAAAGAACGTGGTAATATATCGCTTTCGTTCTAACAATGCGATTAGCGACCGGGTTTCCCGTTTTTCCCAATTTACCTAAAATTGTCATTTTAAGATTACAGTTAAGATTAGGGTTGGGGCAGGGCTTGGGTTAGGGATGGGGTTGGAGTTTAAGTAAGGGCTAGAATTAAGCATTTATATTGTTAAGTTATTAAAGGCAATTAAAAATTAAAAATTATTGTCTATTCTAGATGATACGTGAGAGCATATGCTGATATGTCACAAGGTTATCAAGCATTTTCAGTATGTTTCAGTGAACAATTTACGTTGTTCAATCATTACCTGTAGGCCAAATAAATGCCAGTATCCGCACGTACGCATTGCGTACCTATTTTTATACTTACCCGTGAAACGTGATCGATGATTTTATTAATCCGTGATTCGTAGATATAGTAGAGATTTTTAGCTCGTTTAGAACAAACGCTATATGCGAAAATGTAAAGCGCATTAATAATAGGCTATAATTAATTTCCGCTATTTTGATCGTAAGGTTTCAAATCTTTTTACGCGCACGTGAAAGTAACTTTTGACTTAACCGTGACCCGTGAATGAAGGCTAGAATTAAACGTGATTCGTGAATCGTCTGTTTTGCGTGAACAGTTTTTTTAGGATTTATGGAATTTCTGTTGTTTGTCTTGTGTCGGAATAGCATGTACTTGATATTTTACGCTATTGTACTCGTCGAACGGTATAGGTGCAATTTGCATGATCGTTGTGTTTACAGACCTTTACGACCTTTACAATGGACTGCAAGGACAGAAAGAAATCTTTCAAACTTGCTGCATCTTTCTGAGATTGAAGAGAAAGACCTCGAGAATGCGAAATATTAATCAGTCAGATGATTACTCGGCTACCACAGGTAGCCTGAGTAATACCACTACCTTCACATCTGGTGTTGGAAGAAAGATTAACACGACATTTTCAGTTGAGACCACTTGATGTTGATGTCAGAGCTGCTGGTATCACATATATGAGAGAGAATCCTCAGAGATTTATTGAAAGTAATAGTTACAATACCTTAATAATATGCAAGGAGCCGTGGTGTGATGGTTTGATTATACAAGCTGTTGCTGATCAACTTAATTTAAGAATTGTTATTACTGAGTCACACGAACATTTTCGTGAGGTCAATTTTATACGAGCTGTATCTTCAACACAGCAACCAACTGATGTATTTTTGGGACATGTAGATGAATACCATTATGTACATCAACAGTGCCATTTTCTGCAAAATCAAATTTATCTGAAAATCAACAAATTGATTTGGAAAAATTACAGGGAAACTTTTTAACAAATCAACTGCTTGATGAGAATATTCATAATTGTAAAAAGAACCAAAATATTCACATGAAGGAATATACAAAGAAAACGAGCTCTTCTATAGAGAAAATGAATGCTTACATGAAGGAATATATGAAAAGAAAACGGTCAACTGAGGACCTTCAGTGTAGGCAGAAAAGAAATGAGCATGGGAGGGAATATAAAAAAAGAAAACGAGCAACTGAGGACCCTGATGTAAGCAGAAAAGACATAAATGTCAGAAGGGATATAAAAAAAGAAAACGATCAACTGAGGACCCTCAGTCGAAGCAGAAAAGAAATGAGCATAACAAGGAATATATGAAAGGAAAACGATCTGAACCTGTCAATCAATACAAACTTTAATTTTAATTTTAAATTCCATAATATTGTCTCCCAAGGACCACTGTACATATGCAGTTGTTGTAACCAATTGTGGTATAAACACAGTGTGTTGCCTGCTGCAACACTAAAGAAAACTAATTCTGCTATTGAAAAAAATCTTCATAAAACAAGTGTTGATAACATTGAATGGTTGTGTAGATCATGTCATAATTACTTAGTAAAGAATAAAGTACCACCTTGTGCTGCCGTAAATGGGATGCAATTCACAGCAAAACCAACATTTTTTGACCTGAATGAATTGGAATGTTGATTGCGTGTTCCTAGATGAGCATTTCAAAAACTTATGCAAGCTCCTAGAGGGAGACAACTCAAAGTCAATGGCAATATTGTCAATGTACCAGCTGACATTTCTAATACTATTAGCATATTACCAAGGTTACCAGATGAAACTGCCGAACAATTAAAGTAAATCTAATGAGAAAACTGCAATATAAAAGTTCAGCTTTATCATTAAATGTCTGGCCACACAAATCAGTAGTACAAGTTGCGAACTGGCTTGTCAATAACAGTAGTCTTTACAGAGAAGAAGTTATAAGTTTTAATCAAAATTGGTTTGACAATTATTCCAATGGTTACTAGCACAATGTGAAGATGATATTCAAGAAAATGAACATCAATTAGAAAAAATAAATTATGAACAAGTACCAGTTAATAATGAAGATAACTGGAGTGAGGATGAGGTAGAAATACATGCTGGTGTTACAGACAAATACTCTGAAGAATTGGCATATCTAGATATTTTCCTTGGTGAAAAACGACCTGACAATACTGGCAGAATTACAGATGTTCATTATAGCGAGATTTACAATTCTGAGTCAAGACGGCCAGACAGAAAAGCTGCTATGTGTGTCGAGAATATTTTCTTTAAAACAAAGAAACTACAAATGAAAATCTTACTCGGGAAATCTCAAGTTGCCCTGAGGAAATGTCAAGGAAACAATTATGGATAAATTAAAGCAGTAGGCTCGATTTCCAGCCTCAGCCCGAACTAAGGCTGGAAACCGAGCCTATTAAAGCAAATCAGCTCAAACAAAAAGGAGCGTTAGAAAAACTAATTCATCACGATGAAGGGTTTAAGTTTCTGAGAGCATTAAGAGGCTCACCTCCGTATTTTGAAAAGGCCAAAAAAGATATGTTTGCCTGCACGATTAGACAATTAGGCTCAGCCTCATTATTTTGCAGTTTTTCTTCTGCAGAAACACAATGGGTTCATCTTCTTCGAATGCTTAGTAAACTTGTCGATAACAAAGAATACACTGACACTGAGTTAGGAAATCTTAACTGGGAGGGAAAATGCAAATTAATTCAATGTGATCCTGTTACATGTGCAAGACATTTTGACTATCAAGTAAATCAGTATTTACAAAACTTTCTTATGAGTAGTCAGGCACCTCGGGAAGATTGCTGATTGGTTTATAGAGTCGAGTATCAACAAAGAGGCTCACCTCATATTCATATGTTAATATGGTTAGAAGATGCTCCAATTTTTGGTGTTGATAATGATAGTGAAGTTATAGAATTTATTGATAAAATAATTAGCTGTAAAAGGCCAACTGATAACCCTGAATTACATAAACTTGTAAACAGACAAGTCCATCGCCATTCTCACACTCGCAGAAAAAAAAATCTAAAACACAATTTCGTTTCAATTATCCACAGCCGCATGCACATGCGGTCAACAAAAATTCTTTATCCCTTAGATGTTGATGTGGAAAACAGTGAAAAGCACAAAAATGTGTGGAAATCGATAAAAAAGCATTTGAATTATTTCAAAGAGGGTGAAGACATTACATTTGATGAACTGTTAATAAAATTGGATGTAAAGTGAAAAAATATTTGCTTGCTATACGATCAGGGCTAAATGCACCAACCATATTTTTAAAGAGGCAGCCAAATGAATTAAGAACAAACTAGAAATATGTTAACACAACAACCCCTCGCCCTCTTTTACACGAATTTTTGTAAATATCCTCTGATTAGAAAAACATTTTCGCGCTCTTTTTCATTGGGAACCTGGAAATAGCCGTTGGAACAATTCAAAATATAGTTTTAAACTTTTAACTAAAGTATAATATTTGAAATAGAAAAAGTCGTTTAACTTTAATTTTTAAAGAAAAACGTAATAAATAACAAAGAAAATTTTCAAGACAATATTCAGAAAAAAAATTGAGATGAAAAATAACGAAGGTCGCACCACGGTTTGAACACGACCATTTCGCGTGCAAACTGACGATGTTACCACCAGGCCGTCGAAGCAGCTTCGAAATATCAGCAAAATATTAGGGTTATGTTTTACAGTTCTTTCTATTCATGTTTACAAAGAAGCTGGAGCATCTAAAATATTTGCATTTTTCAACGGCCTGATTGGACAGCTGTCTAGCTTTCACGGTTATATTCATTTTATGGCATTTCAAATTTATTTAGAATAACAAACAAAAATTTCGTTTCAATCTGAAGTGCTAAATTTTCTTTCAACCAAAAAATTTGAAGTGCTCAAACTGTTTTCACCTGAGAAACTGTTTTCATGCAGTCACATCTGTAATATTTCAACATGCAGCATTTATAGCCTATGTTTAACCGTTTTTTATGCGAAATTATAAACAAGATACGCTATAAAGTTTTACAAGTGGTTTTACCATAAGAAAAATATTTAAGAGGAGATATAAAGACGGAAGTCAACAACGCCACAACGGGCAAGTTATTGTTCCCAGTGCCCCACAATCCTAACCATGCATAAAAATAAATAAATAAATAAATAAATAAATAAATAAATAAACAGATAAATAAATAAATAAATAAATAAATAAATATTCAGATCACAGAAATTTGTTCAGATATCACGCTTGTTTACGCGTGTAAAATGACTCCACACGTGTCGAGATTAGCACCCTCACCGGGCTCGGGCTTGGAGATAATTATAACCCTGCTTGCCTTAGTGCACGGCGAGCAAATATGGATATTCAATTTGTCCTTGATGTCTATGCATGTGCATGATTCATGTGGTAAGCCACGTGTCAAAAAATATCATAAACTTGATATTGACAATCTTCTATTTGAGACAAACTTTGATGGTATTAATGATGATGAAGAGGAGGAGGAAGAAAAAGAGCCTTCGAAAAATAAGAAGAGATCAAAAGCTAGAATTATACGAAGTGTTTGCTTTAATAAGGAAGTAGATTCTGAGAAACATTATCGTAAACTAATCATGCTGTTTACAGCATGGAGAAATGAACAAACTGACTTGATTGGTAATTGTTCTTCCTATCAAGAATATTTCTTTCAAGTAAAACATTTAATAGATGAGCAAATGAAACAGTATGCTACATGCAGTAAAGATTTAAATGAAATTCAAAATCAATTAAGTAACATGGATGATAGTGATGATAATTATGACTTAATTGCCCCACAAACACAGAACATTGAGCGCCAAGATGAATCTGAGGGTGCTCAAGACCTGCATCCTGATTTTAATGAAAATTATGATCTTTCCAGTAATATTAGAATCCCTTCTACTGCCTCAAATAGTGAACAGCTTGTATTAAATGAATTAGGGGACCGCGATTACAGACAAATGGTACAGAAATTGAACAAAGAACAAAACGAGTTCTTCTTTTGTATTTTACATCTGATTAAAACAACAGTGATAAACCATTTCACTGTTTTCTCAGTGGAGGAGCTGGTGTTGGAAAGTCGCATCTGACTAAAGCATTGTATCAAGCAGCACTAAAATGTTACAATACAAGAGCTAGTGATGACTTAATTTCATCAAGTAAAGGTGCTATTGCTTTCCCCGACTGGTAAAGCTGCTTTTAATATTGAAGGGAATACAATCCATAGTGCTCTCGCAATACCAGCATGCCAATCATTAAAGAATTACAAACCTCTTGACTCGAGCAGACTGAACACTTTACGAAGTCAACTTGGTGGTGTAAAATTAATATTCCTTGATGAGATATCAATGGTGGGTAGTACAATGTTTAATGTTCAGATAAACAACAGACTCAAAGATATTAAGGGAAGCAAAGAAAACTTTGGAAGCGTAAGCATAATTGCAGTTGGAGACTTGTTTCAGTTTGAACCAGTGATGGATAGATACATATTTAAAGAGCTTGACAATTTAGAATATGCTATTCTTGCTCCTAATCTATGGCAAGACTACTTTAAAATGTTTGAGCTTAAGGAAATTATGAGACAGAGAGAGAGCAAAGTGTTTGCCGAAATTTTAAATAGATTAAGAGAAGGCAATCACACAAAAGAGTGACATTTTAAAAATTAAAGAAAGAATGATTAAAGAAAATGGTGCACACGATCCAATGGGGATACCATATTTGTTTATACAAAATCTTAAGGTAAATGAATTCAATGCAAGAGTCCATCGTGCAACAACTGGTGAGAAGTACTCTATAAAAGCAGTTGAGCAGTTGATAGTGTAATATGAGCTAACTCTGCCCAGCTCAGAGATAAAATTATCAATCAAATACCAAGTGAACCCAGGAAGACTAAACAAATTATTTCAAACCTCCAATTATCATTAGGTGAAAGAACAGAAATAGCAGTAAATGTACGAACTGAAGGTGGCATGACGAATGGTGCTGGTAATGTTATTAAAAAGGTACAATTAAACCAGAGAGATAAACCATCAGGGATAATATGGGTACAGTTTGACCATGCTGATGTTGGTGAGAAGACTACACTCTTAATTCCTGGGTGTTCAGCGAACACCCAAATGGTGTAAATTCATTGCAGCTCTGTGGACACCGATGGGGTGTAAATTTACACCAACAAAGTGTAAATTTTACACTAAACAAGTGTTGCTTAATTTCTGGGTGTTCAGCCAACACTTGTTTTGTGTAAAATGTACACTTTGTTGGTGTAAATTTACACCCCATCGGGTGTCCACAGAGCTGCAATGAATTTACACCATTTGGGTGTTCGCTGAACACCCAGGAATTAAGAGTGTAGACATGACAATAGACAACTTTATGTTCAGTGTATTTCACCTACATGGACTCCAATAAAACCAATTACTACTCAGTTTGCTGTTGGTAGAAACCAAACTGCACAAGTTGTCAGAAAACAGTTTCCATTGCGGCCTGCTGCTGCTAAAACAATTCATCGATCACAAGGTGATACTGCATGAGCAAAAAATAGTCGTTAACTTTAACACTAGAAGAGCAATACCTCATATACATTATGTTGGTCTTAGCAGAATAACAACCATAGAAGTGTTGTATATCACTGATTTGTGTGAACAAAAAATAGCTGTCAATCCTTATGTGAAAACTGAAATGGAGAATCTAAGAACAGAGCGGTATATTAAACTGAGTGTGTCTCCTGTCTATAGTTTTGATCCAGTATCATTTAAACTTTGCTTTCTTAATGCAAGATCATTGCACAGACATATCGAGGATGTTCGCCATGACTTAAATTATACTTCTACTGATACCAAAAGTTTTTCAGAAACAAGATTTACTAGTTCAGATAATGATAATATGTATACAATTGATGGGTATACCTTATTTAGAAATGATGCTCAATCTTCTGTGACTTAATTCAAGACCTTATGGAGGAACAGCAGTGTTAAGTAGGGTTGATTTTATCCCTGGCTATCCACGCGTGCTCATAATAATAATATTAACGGTGTTGAAATAACCATTATGAAAGTAATGATTCTTCCACATGTAACGATAATAGGTGTATATCGCTCACCTAAAATTCCAGTACAGCAATTGTGTCATGCTTTAATCACCTTTTCAACTTCTCAGTTCAATATTGTTATTGGTGATTTTAACATTAACTGGCTTGAGGAATGTAGTAGAATACCTGGCTTTATATAATCTATTTGTTAATGAAAATAATTACAGACAACTAATATCCAAATATACTACTGACAACCAAACCGCTATCGGTCATATTTATACAAATTTACCAGCATTACAAACTAAAAGTCACGTGTTAGAAACCTATTTTTCTGATCACAAATCAATTTGTGCAATAATTAATTGTTTTAACGAATAATTGCATATACATGTACATTACCCTAGTACTACTGTACGGTCATTGGTAGCTCAAGCATAGTGGGTATATTTTATAGCGCATAAACGCTTCACATGTAGCTCCAAATAAGGAGATAACTTGGCTCTGAATATAGCAGACAGGTATTTTGAATACAATAGAGACAACACTTTTACAATTTATTCTTTTTATATTATTGTTATTTATTTATTTATTTCAGTTTCCAAAGTTGCAATATTATCAGGTGAGCATATTTTTTTTAATTTCCCTAAATATTTACTTTAGCCATTTGGTCACTTTTATTTAAATTTTATTACCTTCTTAAACACTCGTAATCTTTAATATATAATTATACTCAAAATATTTCATTATATATTTAATTTATATATATATATATATATATATATATATATATATATATATATATATATATATATATATGAGTTTTGCTTCACGAAATGTTAGAGAGTGCTCAATGCCATATAGATAGAGCAAAATATAAAGTATGAAGTATAATTACCTTAAAGTCTTCGCTACCAGAGGTTTCACCCTAAACGGGATCATCAGGCGCCTGATGATCCCGTTTAGGGTGAAACCTCTGGTAGCGAAGACTTTAAGGTAACTATACTTCATGCTTTGTATATATATTTGTGAAATCATTACTAATTCATGAGTTTTGCAGCCAATCCAATTTCAGAAATTACGTCACATGTATACCCCTGTAAACCCCATACAAACTAAAACCAATGATGCTAATTAGTTACAACCACTAGTGGATGTATACTCTTCTGATACAACCACTAGTGCTTGTAACTAATTAGCATCTCAATATCCCAAAGGGATTTTTACTATTCATTCATTTCACAAGTTGTTCGGCGAGTGATTGTATATTCAATACAACAAGGACGCGAGTGTTGTAAACATTACATGTATTGGAATTGACAGGGCAAAAAAACTTCATCATGTATAGTCTGTAATAACTCCTTTGAAAAAGCTAAAGCTGATAAAGACACTATCCAATTTACAACATTGGCTAGCATAAAAAAACAACAACTGGTATAGGCCAACTTCTCCTCAATGGAAAGATAGAGAAGATAACGAGTTATACAAATTTCAATGTTGGTTTCGCAGTTTACTAAAATGCATCAACTCCCTGTCGTCTGCTTCTGACACCGAAATAAACGAGCTAAAGAAGTTCCTTTTGAATGCTGACCCTCAACAAATTATTGCTGATAAATCTCAGACACTGAATGATCTCTCAGTTTTTGTCATCAACTTTTAAGTAGATGACGTTAATATTGTATCGTGATTCATGAAAAATATAATTCAATTTTTTATTTGATTAGACTCGTCAGAAAATGGCAGACTAGAGCAAGCTCCAATAATGGGGTCCCCAAAATATTAAGTTTGATTGCTGATTTGCTGTTTCTACAAGTTTAAAGCAATTAGGCCTACTCTTGTTTAGTGTTGACGCACAAATTTTTTTTATATCATTGTCATTGTAACCTATATCATTTTATTGTCAATTACTTTTACAGTTCGTGTTGGTAACTTGTAAATAGTATAAGCTTTTTGAATACAGTCATTTCATCTACATGCTTTCTTGTCTCATCACTAACAATCTGCTCAGACCTGGTGCCATATATAAGAAAGATGGCAGACTTAATAGTTATAAACAGTAATCTTAATATAGTCGACCTTTCTATTTTAGTACGTTCTAAAACAGAAGTGTCTATTACTTCTCTTCTAAAGCGTTTCAGCCCAATATCTACACACACTTTGTCAAAATCTGAGATTTCCGTGGCACACGATATCCATTGTATCCACTTGTAACGGTACAAATGGTCTGTTACCAGAGTCAGGCCATAAATGTTAGTCCTCATTATTCTACTATACCCGAGGTTTCATTAGCAGGCTCACCGCTTTCATGTTTTGGCTCTTCGGGTTTGCTATCGGGGCGACTGCTTTCTCGACGTCTCTCTTGAGAAGCTTATCTTTCTGTAAATCTCTATCTAGTAGACTAGTTCGGCTGACGACTCAATAGCATCCACTCCACCAAGCATGTCTGCTAATCTACTAATCATCATGTCAGTTACGAAGGCGTTTGTTTTTTCTAGACTTTTTGCTTCCAGTTGGTAATAAATTTTTGTTATCACTTTTCCAGAAGCCTTCCTAAGGTATTTTACTGATTGGTCGATCTCGCTGTCCTCACTACATCTGATTAGCTCTGATCGCTTTTCATCAGTGAGGGTTTTGTCTGGTGTCTCCAGCGCAACATCGGTGTCATTTTTATCACCATCGATGTTTTTACTAGCGGTTTTTATTTCTGATTCCACGTTTTGTAATTCTTCAACAAGTTCGTCTAGCGTTTCCACTTCCTTACTCTTGCGTTTAGGCCTTACTTAGTATATATGCATGTTTATTTTAATTGCGGTTTAACAACTTTGTAACTATATGGATGCCTTAGCCATATTTCAAGGCGTGAGTTCTTGTTGTTTTTAAGATCCTGTATGATTTTAGTAATGTCATCTTTATCAACAGCAGCAAGATAGTCATCGATTATAGCTTTCATGCCGTTTTTACTAGGGTTGTAAAATGTGACTAGCTTACTGAGAGATTGATTCCTTGTTTCTTTCGGAGAACACGTAGTCAGACAAGGGTATCATGCATAAAGGGCTCTTTTGCCTTGGAATTCTTCAGGGGTAGGGACTATTTCGACAAGGAATTCTTCAGGGGTCGAGTGAAAAAAATTGAATTCTTCAGGGGTAACGATCAATTTCTTCAGGGGTAATAGCTGTAATTAGACAGGATTCTTCAGGGATAGCTGTTGTAAAAATCGAATCCCTCGGGAGAGCTGTTGTAAGATAAGAATTCTCAGTTATAGATAAACCTTTGTCCTCGATAGGGGGTACGGGTATTAAATGGAATAGTTTTGAATTAATTATATCGCATGATTACAAAGTAACCATTCTAGGCCGGTGGCTGTGCCTCGATATTCTTAAGTTTTGCTGGACACATTTAAAGAATAAGATTTCTTTAGTGGAAATGCAATTAAATGCGATGCAAATGTGAAATCACCTAATTGGCCCCGGAGTTAACAACCGGTTTGGTCAAAAAGGGGGGTTGTGCTAAACAGCGACGTTGTTATATCTTATGAATACTAATGTAATAATTTACATAATTACGCATGCGCACAGCTGGACGGAAAATGTGCTTTTGAGTGAAGTCAGCCATTGTTGAAATTAAGTTATCGTTACTCGTTCGAATTGGTCTTTCTTCTTCTATTCTGTTCGGTTACACGAATCTCTACATACACTACAAACTGGCGACGGGGCCAATTAGTTGATTTGACATATGTATCGCATTTAAATGCATTTCCACTAAAGAAATCTTATTCTTTAAATGTGTCCAGCGAAACTTCATTTCTAGGCTAGTTTTTGACCCACAGACGCCGGCCTATTCAGCGCTATTACCCGAATCTTGGTAGATATTTACCAACCTCGTACCCAGGGCCTTTGGAATATTTACGTCATCAGTCGTTTTTCACTTTTCAGATGACAATTACACCAAGTATTGCCCCTGAAAATCTACTCACCCCGCTGAGATTTATGCTAGGTGGCGCTTATTAGTTTATGGACCATTTCAATTTCAACACGTGCGAAAACATGGCGGTGAGTTTTTCGGTTGTGTCTTTGAATGTGTATTTTACTGCGCTGAGATGAACATTATGGAGTTATCAATGGATTCTTCTAGTGAGCCTAAATTATTGTGTAGGTTTTCCTTCACAAGATTTATCCAAGAATGTGCGGTGTGCCCAGAGGACATAGAAATTTTTTCACCAAAGGTTGGCAAACTGTTTTTATAGTCTATTTGTATATTTTGTGCTACATAAAACTAGTTTTTCTTTAGTGTATGATATACTAGGTATACGTAAACATGACTCTCGTGAATTGACCGTACGTAACTCGAAGGAAAACTCGTTTTAAACGAACACTGATAAACAATTGAATGATCTTACTTTTAAATTTTTTAATAAGTTCCATTTTAAACATTTTTGTACGATTTTCGTTCTCTGTGGAACATATTATACCACCACGATGTTCAATTTCTTCTTTCACATGATCGATTCAAAAATGGTGAGCACTAGATAGGAATATTTGCAGTCGTTTCGCCTCCCAACTCAAAGTCGTTTATCCCCCATCTCAAGGTTATCTCAAAGTCGTTTTTCCTGAGATTTTCCCATGTTCTTATATATATATTATTTTTGTAAGAAACAGGAGGAAAAGCTAACAGAAAAGCAAGCTAGCACATTCCAAAAAAATATGATCGCAATATTCATTGAGAATGTATTAGGAATATCAACGTCTTGCCTTGTAAGAATTTACTTGTATTTACCCAGATAGTGTTTTATTAATCAACTTTATATCTAGTTATCTCCTTACCTAAACAAATGGCAGTATTTCTCATTTGAAATTAGTGTCTCTAACCTGCAAGCTTTTTGGTGTATAATTAACTGTACTTTGAGATGGGGTGAATCGACTCAGGGGCAAAACAACCAGGTGCCCTAGATAGTAGTTGCCAAAACCATGTTGAGCCCACCGACACTAATAACTCAGCGGTGAAGTCAAACAGTTGGAAAATGGAAATAGTGAGAAATACCTTTTCAACAATTATTATATATATCAACAAAAACTTCTGCTTGAACATGAAGCAAATAGACTTACTTCCGAAATCCTTTGTCTGAAATTTCGAGCTCTCAAATAACGTCATTTGCTTTTTGGAAAGTATCTACATATCCGCTTTGACCAGGGGTGTTGGAAGTGTGTGTGTGTGTGTGGGGGGGGTGTTTCCCCCCCTTTTTTGGTGGGGGGGAAGAATATGTTTGGGCCCCCCGCCCCCCCCCCCCCCCCACTTTTTAACAAGGCTACCAATAAACAAGGCTAGTAATAAAGTTGTGATTAACAAAATCACTAACCCTAGCTAACCAATGACTTTGAATAAAGATATACATGTAATAAAGAAATTTGAATGCAGATATTCAATGTCCAGAAAAGTGTTGTCTTTTGAGTATTTTATGATGTTTTTGGACCTTTAGAATTCTGTAAATCCTTGTCCTAAAATGCAGGAAATGGCATTTCAGAGACTCTAGATTTCAAAATTTCTTGGGGGAGCATGCCCCTGGATCCCCTACAAATTTTGCCCCCCCCCCCCCACTTTTAGTGTCGCTCTGACACCCCTGGCTGTGACTGTCGATAACATAATACTAGAAATACATTAATGCAAACCCCTCGTGTTCATTGTTTATTATTATTAATGCACACTGCCTTCAATCCCAGGGGCATACCACTGAACCCTTAAATTATGTTGGTTAGTCCAGACAAAGGAATTAGCTTCACACAAAATGGCTGAAACTGGTACCCTGTTCCAAACTGAAAGAAAGGAGTAAATGACTGCCAGCATATAAGAACAGACATTGCACCAGATCCAAAGTGTGATAATAAATTATTACACCAGTACCCTGTTCCAAACTAAAAATGAAAACCATTCCCTTTCCAGTGGCACATCCCTGTATAGTCAATATATGGGAGTCCTGTACCTCCCATTGTAGCATACCAGTACAAATTATATTGTCCTTTTGCACAAAATACAATATTTTGACAACCCCAGTTGTATTGCTGTTTAATTGGCTTATTATACCACAGCAAGTATGTGACTAAATTAGTAACCAGAATTTTTTCAGCTTTAGGTAAACAGTACCTCGAACAGTACTGTAGATAAATGCCCCACTCCCAGGCATAAAAAGTTTGCAAATTATGCCTGACATTCCAGGGAGGAATAGCTACGCATTACTCCAATTGATCGATGAATTTATAATAAATCATAAATATGCATACTGTGCAGTACAGTGAATGTATGAAAATGTCAAATACATGATTGTACAGTACATGTATGCGACCAACAATTCCTGCACAGAGATATATTGTTTAAATACGTTTTCTTTTGTCATTAATAAATAAATGTTTTAAAAAATATCTCTGTACCTTCGTACCATCTCTCAGTCACGAATTCAAGTTTTTCTCATCGCTGTCTGACTCTTGCTCTTGTATGCTATTCTTTTTGCTGTGTTTTCTGGCATAATTTCTAGCCTCTCTTTTCGCTGTTCCTCTCTCCACTGATGTAGTTCTAGTAGTGTTTAGCCTTGATTTTGCGAGTCGCTCTTTTTGTTTCTTCGACTATAAACTTTGATGTAATTTTAGACGCTGTGTTTTGTTTTCCTCAAGTCGCTTATACTGCAGTTCTCCTTGTATCTTGCTCTGGCCTAGTGCTGTTCGGCCTGTTCCCTTCGCTCGTTCGCTTGTTTCTTTCTTTTGTCTTTCCCTTGAATACGTCTCAACATTTCTAGCTAGCCTATAAACATTTTTTCTTCTCTAAACTTGTGTAGTTTCGTACTCAAACTCGAACGAAAATGATGTTTTTGACGTAAAAAACTAACACTGAAACACGTGTACCCTTTTAACCACCATCACCCCACGGATCCCCAACATGGTCTCCGTTGATCATTACATATAAATAAATAAATATATATATATACACACAAATGGATAATCCAAACCGCCAACATGGGTACAATCCCCGACCGGACTTACCACCCACTCCGTCGAGATTAGTACCCTCGCGTCGCGAGGCCCGCTTCGCGAACCACACGAACACGAGGGGACAATGTAGTCAAATTTACTGGTTCAGAAGCCATTGGCCAGCTGACAATTTAAAGAAATATATATAAGATAAAACAGAATCCAAAGATGAAAAGTTGAAATATAACCGTTTCATCTTTGTCTTGTCTTATTCCATATCTTGGGTTTTCAGGATTTCCACATGGTTTTGGTGATGACTATCTAGTGCTCAGCCTCAAACATCCACTGGTGGTCATTTTTGTTTATCCCGCAACTGCAGGGACTGGGCACTAAATGGCCACTATCAACCAATAGTTACCAGCAATAGTGACTAGTATTTGCAATAGTGTCCACCTAAATTTCTACTAAATATATTTAGTATCAACCAACTAGTGGTCTATTACAAATTTGGCATTCTGATTGGCTGAGCTACAGTACTTGTGGTCTATTGGTGATCAACCACTAGTAGACTAGTAGGTTATCCAATGACAAACCTTATAGCTGGAATATTCCTATTCTGACCAATCAGAAGCCAAATAGTGCCCACTAAAACTTATATGCAAGTGAATCATGAAAACATTGGCCCGAAAGTGGAAAATTGTTCAGTCTGACATTTTCGAATAAGGCAAGACGCCTGCTCAGACGTTCACTCGGGCTACTGATTTCTGCAAATATTGGCCAGTGTGGGCAAAGCACTCGACACAAATTCTCTATATATGATCTTATACGAAGTACTTGGTTCCATGAAGCGATTTGGTGTAAACAAGCTTCTTAGCCGAAAAATTAAACGATTATTATTATTATACTTTATTAAATACTCCCCAAAGGGCTTTCAGTATCTAATTACATGTTAAAAACTATACCATAGAATCCCGAAAGTAGTGCCCCCCCCCCCGAAAGTAGCGGCCCCCCGAAAGTAGCGACAAATTTTAGATGTCTACAAAATTTCCGAAAGTAGCGGCCCCCTGAAAGTAGCGGCCCCCAAGTCATCGCTTGATTAACTCGAAAATGTTAAGTTTCAACTATCAACCTACCAAAGTGTATAACAGTCAGAGTTGAAATGGCATAAGGAAAAACTAAAGCATATTAAATGTGGTAAATAGGAAAGAACAAAGAAGAATATTCCCACAGTATGTTAACGTATTTTACCACCCGAAAGTAGCGGCCCCCCGTAAGTAGCGGCCCCCCGAAAGTAGTGGCCCCCAACAGCGGATAAAACCGAAAGTAAGGGGGGCCGCTACTTTCGGGATTCTAGGGTAATATACTAAACTAATGTACAAAATTATACTATTATTACAATCAATCCAGTCATAAAAACTTATCAATAAAAATTTAATTAACTACGGGTATCTAAAAAATCTTTTAATAAAATACGTTTATACTCTGATTTAAAATGAATAAGATTTTCACTGTTCTTAATGCTGTCCGGAAGTTCATTCCACAGAACCACTGCACGATATAAAAATGTTCGTTGACCAGAAGCTGATTTATAGATTGGAATATCTAATTTATTGTTATGTCTTGTGTTGGCGTTGTGTATTTCTGATTTGTTATGAATTTGTCACATAAGTATGATGGCACCAATCCGTTCATGCATTTAAATGCCATTACAGCATCCCTGAACTTTAACATATAGCTTATTGGAAGCCAGCGTAGCTGCTGAAGAACTGGTGTCACATGGTCATATTTTCTTGTACCTGTAACAATACGCGCTGCAAAATTCTGTACACTTTGGAGCTTAGCAATGTTTCTTTTAGAAGTATTTGACAAAACAGAAGAACAGTAATACAATTTACTAAAAATTAAAGCATTTATAATAGTAATAAGTGTTTGATAATCTAAAATATGTTTCACTCTATTAATCCGGCATAAACTGGCGATGCAGGTTGAAACAACATTGGAGATATGTTCGTTGTAGCTCAAACCTGAGTCCATTATAACCCCTAAATCTTTGGCATACATTTCTTGCATTTTTTGTTTGTCGTGTTTACAGTACAAGGATGCTAGGGTAACCCGACTGCCAGGGTTACCCTAGTAGCCAGGGTTAATATGTTTTGTCCTTGTAAATGCATTTGGTAGGGATAACGCGCCTACCTGCCTACTTGTTATTAGTGCTTGGTGACCAGGGTGCTAGGGTAACCCTACCTCCTTGTAAACAGGCCAGTTTAGTGAACGTAATAACTAATAAATGAATGAGATGACAAGCCAATCCCTTGATATTAAAGGAAATAAATCGTGGGGCAGATCGTCGTTTATTAGATACAAATTGTCATCGCTCTCGCGCGTGCAAGGCACGCGCGGAGGAGCTCCTCGAAAAATCGTGTTTTTTTCTCGTTTTGATTGCATCAAACTGGAATCCTAACTCATTTAAGACTTTCTAAGAGCACCGTGAACCAATTTTGGGGGTATAAAGAAGTTCTACAACTGTGAGTAAAGACTTTATTAAGTATTTCCTAACATTGCTGGAGCAGATTTTATTATAACGTTATTTTTCGCAAGCCCGTTATCTGGTTACGCTTGCGCACGCCACGTGGTTTGACGTCGTCATCAACGGTCAACGTACGCAACGAAATCCGCGCGTCAACGATCTTCCATGTGTTACTTCAAACTTTGAACTTTGATTGTATACGTGTCTCGTGGAGCGTAAACTGGAACTGATGTACGTGTCTCAAGTGGTCTCAACTCTGGAAACTACAAAACCTCCTGTTGACCCTGTTGACCCTGTTGGCCTTTCTACTTGTTTTCCTGTTTTTATTTCTCCCGATATTTCTGCAGCAACAAACTCCTTCAAAACTAACTACTGATGAATCTACCGATAACTATTCATGCCGAAACACTTCTCCGCTACCTGTGGGTTATTTAAATAACCTAGAAAAAAATTCTGAAACTAAACAATCTGGACATATTATGCCTTGAAATCCTTCAATCTATGATACCGATAAATTTCAAACGAATTTATGTAGTTGGTCTATTTCTAGTTTTTTATATTTATGTATTTTAATTCCTACGGGGGAGCGCCTCGCATGGGTCATCGAGTCCCGTTCGCGCTCTTCCCGTTTGGATATCTTCATATATATTGTAAAGTATCCAATAAAGTAGTTTAAAAAAACCCAAAAAACCCCCCAAAAAACCCAAAAAAACAACAAAACAACTTTGTCAACTTACAACCTAGTATTTAAATATAGGCACTGCTAATAAACTTGATTACTTTAAAAATGTAAAGGAATGCTACCTGTACATGTTGTTAAATATATACTTGTTATTCTTATTAATATAAAGGCAGTGAGGTTGTTTACCTGACATGTATGGCACGTATCTATAAGCTTAGCCTGCGAGCCGGCTCTTGGGAGCGGGAGGTGAAATAGAGCCTGCACGCATAGCTATCAAATTTGAATGCCGCCCCTTCTAACGGGTTGTCAAAAGTGACCAATCACAAACCAGACACGCAATGTAAACAAAGAAAACGGTTTTACTTCCTCGCCAGACGAATACGCTAATGAAATCTTATTTGGAACAGTGGTTCGCACATTTTGGACAGTATAACAAGTTTCATAAAACGCAGAATCTTGAACTCTACATCAAATGAAAGCTCATTCAACATATAACAGCATACGTGCACAATATATTTCAACGATGTGTAGTTCTGAAATTACTAAGTCATCTTGTTCCACAAATGACAAGATAATGATATGCCGCCGTATAGCCGTCGTGCCACTTCGGTACGCCCTGTCTGACTTTTTCCTATCTCTATTTTCACATATCGAGCGGAAGAACTGAAAAGAAGGAGCCGGAGTCTTTCAGACTTCAACTTTGCCTGGCCGTAGGAACTTCAGTCATATAAATAGTAATTAAGTTGGAATACAAAAAATATTCTGTGGTACCCGCAAGCTTTATAATAACAAATCAGTTTATAGGCATGCAAGATTTAATAATGCTATCGGTTTACAAAAAGCTGTGTGTATTGCAGGCGAATATGGTGTTTCGAACCTGATCGTTAGTTTTATAGAAATAATATTTTCTCAATCGTAGGAAGTTGTCCTTTGATACCAAATTCTCAATTAATTGACTTATCCATGAGACGACGATGTGCTTTCACACTAATGATGAAGAAGTCCCCTCGAAACGTCAGTATTTCGTTTCAAAATGATTCGGGTCTATCGATCTGGGTCTATCCTAATAATATGATTACAGTTCGTACAACCCTAGCTTGATAAATGGTAAAAGATATTAAAAATATTTACCTGATGGATGTATCTTTCAGACACAAATGCACTTAATATTAATTACAAATTACGTCAACAATCAGCATCTCGTCCAATCAGTAAGCTGCGTCCCAATTTGGAACGCTACTACTCAAAAAACAATACTACGCGTGCAGGCTCTCCTTCTCCTCCTCTCCCCAATCCCCCAAAGGAGAGCCGGCTCGCAGGCTACTATAAGCTAAATAGAAAAAATCTAGTTCAAAATCTTGGATTGTTTATTAGATACAAATTTATACAGCAAGCAGTCAATGAGTACATGTGTGTGCTGCTAATAAACTTGATTGCATTAAAAATGTAAAATGATGCTACCGGTTGTGAAATATATACTTGTAAGTTTCCTCCAAGGACAATTGTTTGTCTTCCGAAGAGTAATGTTTGTCAGTTTACACGTGTTGGCCTGAGTCGCCTGACTCGATATAAAATCGCCCAACGAGTTGAAAACCTTTTGTCAACTCTTCAATCATTGTGTATAATGCACAAAAACTGTGGTAGGTCACACTTGCAAGTTTACTATAAATCATGTTAGAAATACTTGCCATTTGTATCAGCAATATTGTCTTTCTTCGAAAATAGTGTTGCTCTTTTGGTATGGCGACGAAATAATATAAACACGATTGGGATTAAAGAATACTTGTTTCCATCGTTCAACCTGACAGCTCGTACGTTGACGCAAAAAAAATTCTGAGCTTCGATTGTCCCCGATGTAATTGCCGCGCATTGGTTAGAGTTACCCCACAGCACACACTACAGGTCAGTGGTTACACAAAAAAGTTAACACACACACACACAACACGATAGCAATATGTTACGTGTAGTAACGAAACGTTAGTAAATTTTTTCAAAATTATTTTGTGTTATGGTTTTCTTTAAAGCAGTATGCTGGGCAGTAATATTTCTTACCAGAATTAGATTTCCGCCTGGTTCATCCATTGCGACGATAGCAATATATCTGCGCTTGCGCAGATACAAAAAAACAGAAACCGAGCCGAAACCTAGACACGGCCTACCACAGGTAGCCGGAGTAAAAATGAATTCGCTTATGCCTATGCCTACACCAAATTTGAAGCAAAATAATTACAATCTTGTTTTTTTGTGAGCGATTGTTTACCATGTGCCATCGAACTACTCTGCATTTTGAATGGGGAGACTTCTGCAAACAAAAAGGTAAAACTATCTGAAAATTTGGAACAATGTTTGTCCCCGAGCCGGGCGACGGGCCGAAGGCCCGGAGCCCGGTGAGGGTGCTAATCTCGACACGCGTGGAGCCATTTTACACGCGTGGACAAACGTGATATGCGAACGAATTTCTGTGATCTGAATATTTATTTATTTATTTATTTATTTGTATATATGTGTGGACGGACCATGCGCGGTTAAGATTGTGGGGCACTGGGGACAATATAGTTCTTGACAAAAAGATTTGAACTAACAACATAATTTATTCTTGACAAAAAGACTTGAGAAAGGAGTTTTTGGGAAACGTATATCACTTTTGAAAGAATAGAAACAAATCAGCGTCTACGTATAAAGCAAAACAACGTCTTGAGTAGAAGGAAACCTGTCAAACCGAAACTCAAAAGGAGGAGAAAGCAAGAGTGAAACTTGAAAACCGACGAAGAAATAAAGGCCGGCGAAACGGTTTAAGTTTACGATAAAAATAGAGCAGCCGCTCTCAGTAATCACGAACATTTAGTAGCAAAACTGTTCGAGTTTCCCACTTTCCTTACGTATATCCTATCACTTTTAATTTTGTTTTCTCTTTTGTGTGTCCTTAAAATTTTATCTGTGGCTGCCGTCTTAATATCGTTTTTCAAATAGTTTTCTTATTGTCAAAACCACTTGTGACTAACGTAGCTTGTCCATAATTTGGCATAAAAATCGGAAAAGGAGCATTTTTTCTTCTGTAAAACGTACAAATGCTGTTGAAATATTTATTAACATGTAGGTGAAAACAATTTCAGCACTTTGAGATGTCATAAAAGAATATTGCCGTGGCAGGCAAAAAATTTTTCAGATGCTGTAGCGATGTTTTTTGTAAACATGGAGAGAAAGAAGTGTACAATATAACCCTAATATTTTGACAAAATTTTGCCGCCTGCCTCAGTAGTCTGGTGGTTAACATAGTCGACTTGCACGGTAATATGGTCGAGTTCAAACCCTGGAAGCGACGTGCAATTTCCTTTATCTCAATATTTTTCACGAAATATCATCCTTAAATGTTTCTTTGTTCCTCGTTACTTTTTCCTTCAAAAAATAGATTTATTAAAACTGCAGTTTTTTTATTTCAAATATTCTACTAGACTTAAAACTATATTTTAATCAACAGGAGTGGCTATTTCCAGTCCCCCAATAAAAAAGAGCGCAAGGGGAATATCAGGAGGTATTTACAAAAATTCATGCAAAAGCGGGCGAGGGTTTATTGCGTTCATGTATTTCTAGTTAAGACTTATTTACGTTAAAGAAAAGTTGTTTATGGTTGATACTAAAACAATTAGACAACTCGCCTTCATTTTCTACGAGCAGATAGTCAACTCAGCTTCGCCTCGTTGACTATCAGCTCATAGAAAACTCAGTCTCGTTATCTAATTGTTAAATTATTTAAATATAAAGGTGAGTAGTACAAAAATCGCCAGAATTGCGAGCGTGATAACTCTCGATCTGAATGGGAATTCTGAGTTACTTACAGGGGTGAGTTTCTCTAGACACATCATTTCTATCCAGTAGCATGATGCATATCTGGAGTAATTCATGTGATCAGTTGCAAAAAACCATTGATCTGAGAGAACTAAGATGTAGTTTACAGTCTGATGTTCTTGTCGCTCTGATGTAAAGTAACAGTAATTGAACCATGTCGGTATATTTAGACCAGAATGCAAACAATGGATTTTCTTTTTTCCACGAACAGATCATATGCCTTCTTTGCATCATTTACACTTTTACTGTAGCACATTTCTGTAAACTTTTCCTTTCAAAATCCTCTAGCACACTGACACCAATTGAGTAGAACTGGTTAGTTGCATCATTTGTTAACGACTTCTCAAAAGCTTGAAATCGCATTCTTTGCATTGCTTCGTAGATATCTTGTGAGCTCTTATGGAACGGTTATGATGCTTTCCAGATAGCACGCCTGTCACAGATCCAGATGCAACAATCTCTGATTCGATCATAATGTCCTAAAAATAGCAATTAAAATATGCATATTTCCAGATTATTAATACATTTATCAATTTACGTTTTCCAATGAATAAATGCGTACAGACAGATGATGGATAAACTAATAGGTGGATTTCGATACGGATGCGCAGGTGGCATCTTTTTAGATGGATGGGAACAGAATAGACAGACAGACAGATAAACGCGGATACAAAATGAACAAAAACTTACTTGCAGCCCTGCATTTTCGAAAAGTTTAGCTATCAGGCGCTGCAAAATGACATAATAGTGTGAAAGTCTCCAAGTCTAACCACCAATCGATTCTTATACTCTTCATCCTTCCATCTTATCATCTGAGCTTTGGCGTAGATTGCTTCGAAAGGTCAAAAATGTTTGAAAAGGACTTTGAGAAAGTGTAATAACATGCAAATCAGAATTTTTTGCAACCTTCTGCTGGCAAACACTTCTGCGTTGATGTTTCGTGGGATGACGATGTTTTGCTCACTGCTGTTGGCCACAGCTAAAGCAGTGTCGTGCTTGTGGATTGTAACTGTCGATGTTGTATGACCTAAACCGTGTAGGATTTTGAGCAGTCGAACTGACCCAGTTATCTGGTGAACTGCCATTCCAAGAGCCAATGACTTGTCGATCAGTTTCTTTCCCTTTGACTCTGCATAGATGAGGTCTTGAGCTATCGACCCCACTTTTACTGTACTTGCTCATTTCCATTGATTTTCACCCTTTACTCGTCAACTGGTTCGCAAGAGAACCCAAAAACCCATGCTAAAAAGTTGTAAAGCTTCAATGCAACAGATTATGACAAAGTTAGATCATGGTAATCAGGGGGCCAGCCGGAATCTACGCCTTTACTTTTGTCGATCGAGGAGCTTTTTGATTTCCATAGCAACAGAATAAAATTGTTGAATGGAACAGCTTTGTATCTGAGAGGAGGTCATCGTCCGCAATAAATTCGTTATCTTCATCATCTGTATCGCTGTATAATTTCATCGTATCATCTGCCACTTCGCCTGTCGTTAAACTATCAGCGTAGACTAGTGTTTGTTTAGTCATAGTTTTTGAGCTATGAAAAATAATTTGTGGATATCGCATTTGAATTCTGTTCTTAAGTGTGGCAGGTTGGTATAGGGTACATCAACTTTTTCTATATCTTGAACACAGCTAATAAATTTCTGTAGCAGGTTGCCAAGTAGTAGAATCTCTCTGTTTTTAATGATTCTTTTCTCAATGATCCGTACATGTAAGCAGAAGTAACTAATATTACAGATTCTAGATTGTACATTAAAACATGCAATAGTGACTTGTAGAAAACACGATGACTACGGCGACGTGTTTAAATAATAGAATTTTATGCCAAATACAAGAGGAATCTTTACGCCCACAGCTTAGAATAGCTTACAGTAACCTTATATACGCTACCAACATTGATTCAACAAGTCCTTTTTGTCGAAAAGTTCACAAAACATCGAATACGCTCAATTGTGTATCTTGAAATTTGAATGCATAAATACACCACCCTTTACTACCACTGTTAAACCTTCTACCGTATTCGTAGTCCGTTGCCTGAATCTTAAAGTCCCTAATCCCCGAGCCGGGTGGAGGGCCGAAGGCCCGGAGCCCGGTGAGAGTGCTAATTTCGACACGCGTGGAGTCCATTTTACACGCGTGTAGAAAAAGCGAGGGAGACGAAATCTGGGAAATAATTTATATATATATATATATATATATATATATATATATATATATATATATATATTCTACACTCGAATTTTCCTTCACCCTAAATCCTCAGAACATGCTGTGTAATCGAGTGAAATGCCCAATATCATTAAATTATATATATATATATATGTTTGGTACGGTGCAACGCGGTAAGAATTGTTGGGGACTGGTGACTAGCGACGAAGAAAACCTTTCGTTTATTTAAACGAAACGAAATGGAGCACGAAGAAAAGAAGGATACAAACAACTCGTTTAATATATCTTGAAGAGAAACCAGAGAACTTGAAGAAACCAAAGGCCGTATGGTAAACAAAAACTCGATCTGAATTGCAGTGTTTGTAGTAACTCCGTGGTCAAAATGTCAAATGATTTTGAAGTTAACCGTAGGATTCTTGTTGTTTTAATGTTTTCGCTTATTAACCTAAACAATATACAGCTTCACGTTTTCGTGTTTTCCCTTTGGTCGTCCAAACCATAAATCAGCTTAACTAAAGCTAACCTAAAAGTAAAACACTACCTTTATATAAAGCTTAAATGTAGACGTGATGTTTTTATTGGCATTGCATTGCACCTTTTATTATTAAATACTCATGGGCTTTGGCGATTTTTTTGGCTGTATTTCCAAATTTTCGACTGAAACGTTGTCTGTTTAATATTTCTTTCTAGAATCCGATTCTACGGAATTGTTTTTATCTCGGACTCTATTTTAAATGTAATTTTTGAACTGTTGACTTTTAATTCTGCCTTTGCAAAACATGCATGTATATGTATAGGGAAGCCATTTAAAGCTTGTTAAAATAATCCATTTTCAAACCCCCTAAAAACATATTTTGTACAACCAGAATTTAAAAATGAAATCTAAGTTTTATTTCGATATGTTAAATCAGTTCAGTCATCTTATGCATAAATTATAGAATTATCTTGAGGATTATCATTTGTTTTTATATCTGTTTGTTTTTATATTGGCTGTACATCAGTGCTTATTTTAATCAGGGTGTGTGTGTGTGTGTGTGTGGGGGGGGGGGGGGGGGTGTGTTTCAAAAAAGCATTTAATAAAAGCGGGCGAGGGCCGAGGGGTTGTTGCATTCATGTATTTCTAGTAGCACAAATGAAACGGTTGAGAATTTGGTAAATTATCTTTTAGACATGGAGCTACGAGGACAAGCAGCGGCTGCTCAGCAAACTTGCTGAAATGATGTTGGACTACGACAAAGGTCTATGTATTGCAGAGCATTTTCAGTGCATCTTATTAGAAGTCCTTTCAAGAACAAATCACATTGTAGACAACGATACTACAAAGAAACATCAGAGCCATTTAAAGTTCAGTGCGACTTTGAGTTATTTATTACAGGGACGTCTGTATCTCGTTCCTTTTGTTTTACAGTACTTCAAACAACTCGGCCCTTTCTTTGGGGGAGCCGCGAGAACAGCCGAGGAAACCGCTCTGGTTATTCAAACCGCTTGCCACTTGCTCAGTTTCTCACCGGCAATGTTTTGTAACTTATTGGACTGGAGTTTACTTTGTGATTCAAATTATCTAGAAAATACTGTAACAGAGCGATACTTTTTTAAATCATTGTCAGTCATCTTAAAGCTTAATGATGACGAAAAGTTGACGTTGTTTAAGGCGTTTGACAACCAAAACGTGAGCCCTGTACCTAGCGATTCATTCCCAGTTTCTAAGAGCAATAAAGTTGAAAGAAGGGACTCCGAAGACACGATTAACGAAGTGGTTTTTACCGAGGAAGATTTATGTGGCAGGTACACAATTGCGGCGAACATCTTGCTACCAAGGATTTCTAATACTGCTGGATTTTCGAGTGATTTGGTGGCCGTTCGATCCATGTTAAATAATGTCAATGCACTTACAATTGCTTTGGTTTCGCGGAAGGCTGTTCTGCTCAGTGGATCTGTGGGTAGTGGAAAGACGTCGTTAGTTGAGCATTTTGCTGGCCTGACAGGAAGAGGCAGTGCTCCATTCCTGCTGAAAGTTCAACTTGGGGATCAGACGGACAGTAAGGTAGGCACATGTACAAGAAGTACTGTAGACAGCAAGATTGTTAGTTGGTACAAGATATGTCGTAGAGAGTAATGGTAGAAGAAGTACGGCAGACATGATAAAAAAGGTACGGTAGACAGAAAGGTTGTCATAAGGGGAACGGTAGACAGCATGGTTGTTACAAAAAGTACTGGTGCAAAGGGTACGAGTAAGATAGCAAAGTTGGTATATATGGAATCAAAGTTTACTATGTAGAAAATCAATTGATAGCTTACTTCTATACTTCTTGTTTGGATTTGGGGTGACGCTAACAGTGTACCCTTACTCGAGATGGTTGGGCAGAGGCCTGATGAATTGATGGGCAAAACAAAATTCAAGGGATGTATACGAATTACAACGTACCCAGGATCTTCTCTGCTTTCAAAATGGCGAGAGGAGAAGACCCTGGCAAAGGCTGTTCACGTGATTCCCAAATACTCCAAAATTCTCCAAGAATCTTGGAGTATTTGGTCACGTGGATAATTTGAACATAGCCCGTCCTGGGAGAAGCGGTTGCAACAATCTTCTACGTTAAGAACCGAATCAAGTCTTTTATTAAAGGTAAATTCGAACGTTAAATCAGAATTTAAAGTATTGATGAACATTTATTTGTGATATATTGGAAAAAAACTACGTTGATTTACGACATTTGGTGGATATTTTATATTTCTTGCCGTCACTCGTCAGAAATGAAGCCGAAGCCGACGAACGATCATGAAACGGAAACCCGCATTTATGTTTCTTCTGGACTCCACACGTTTGGGATTTGTGGTAATTTAACTCAGTGCTGTTGCATGTAATTCGTCGATTATATATTCAATATTATACACTCTATTCGTCGATTATATACTCGAATCTGCTGTCCTCCTTGAGGCTGTGGCTACTCACTAAAGATGGCCATTAACTGATTTGATAAATTTGTTAAGAAAATGTCTTATTATTTGTACGGTTTTGGTTATTCTTGGTTGCCTAAATAGTTCGCTATACAGTACACTAAACAATTTTGCATATGTAAGCCAATTACTCTGTTTATCAGTGACTGTATCGATCCCCCCCCCCTGTACAATGTGAGTCACTCAGTAAAATATTCCAAAATTCTTGGGGTCACGTGGCCAGCCTTTGCCAAGGTATTTTTCCTCCGCCCCGCCATTTTGAGAAGGCCCTGGGAGAGAACAATGCTTTTTGCCTATTTTCTAGGCGTTGATTGGTTCGTACTGTTGTTCTGAGGTGGCTGGGGAGTTTGTGTGGCGACCAGGGATATTAACTCGTGCTGTAAAGGAAGGTCGCTGGCTGCTTTTGGAAGATATCGACTGCGCGCCAATGGACGTTGTATCTATTTTAATTCCATTACTGGAGTCTAGAACGTTATCCATTCTGGGAAAAGGGAACATTCAGGCTTCTCCGGGATTTCAGCTTTTTGCAACACAAAGGTATTCACTATTATCTGACTATGACACACAATTTTTTTATATACATGTATTATTGAAGTGACTATGAAGTGAAAAACACCTCGGCATTTATTTTCTTTTGATGAACAGTTCAAGAGCGTGACAGGAGCATTCACCAAAAAGTTTAAGAGAATCTGACGTGCAGTCTTTGAGCTATGAACTTTTGAAGTTTTTGACAGCTATTTCATTTCTGGATAAATTTGTGCTGTTCTAACGTACGCAGATGGACAACTATGCATACTACAGTTCCCGCGGTTTGAGCTTGGACACGCGTAATGTAAACCTACTTGTTTGGCGTGGGAAAATAACACGTTGATAAGCGGAAACTGTGATGCTTCTAAGGTCAAACGTTATTATTTGGCGTCTTTGTTGACATCGCGCCTTCCACAAAACAAAGAATAAAATTTCGCCGTGTGTATGCGCCTCCTTTCTCAATAGATCTATCAATTGTTACGCTTTGAAAATCGACCCTAAGCGATTTTCCGCTCGGTCACTCTTCCCGACAGTTCACATTCTTTAATATTAATGCGTCTAAACAATATCGTTTGACCTTAGAAACATCACCTGTTCAAGCTCAACCCGGAACCGTAGTAAGAACAATGGATTTTCCTTCACTCGAATTTTCCTTCACCCAAAATCCTTAGAACCTGCTATGTATGTAATCGAGTGAAATGCCCAGTATTACTTATAATATACCCAATTCTCTCCTGGCATTTCCACCTTATTATATACAGAACTCGCGATCAAGCTCTCGGCAACCCCCTCCATGGCTCAGTGGTCAGAGCATTGCACTAGAATCGCAAGGTCGTGGGTTCAATTCCTGCCGGAAGGCCTGTGTAGTTGCATTTTTCGCAACTGGTCCCGGTTTGGTCTTAAAATGTATATATTCTACACTCGAATTTTCCTTCACCCAAAATTTTAGTAACAATGATCTATTTGCGCACGTAAGAAGGCATTGTTGCTGAGAAGCCTAAATTTATCCAAGAACGAACTTGAGGGTGATTACATTACATAACCGGGCTAGCCCGCGTCCTATATAAATTGTATGTTTTTCAAAGTTTCGATTACATGGCGAGCGGGCTAGCCCGGTTTGCCGGGTTCCCGGTTGTCACAACGGTGTAATCATTTCGTCCCGGCAAACCAGGCTGAAAAACTGTTGAACTCGCTTCGATACGCTTTCATTTACTTGTCTGTGTGAATAAAGTGTGTTTTGTGATCGTAGCGAAGACTTAATAGATTAATTAGTCTTCGTGATAACTGCAATCTTTTTATAAATAAGTTTTGTGGAAACACCACGTAGAGTTTACATACTGTATGTTTACGTGGTGTTTCCACAAAACTTATTTATATGACTTTATCGGCATGAAAACGTTCAAAGAATTAATTGCAATCTTTTTATTTACGATCGGCTTACAAAAGGTTGCGTCGACATAAATAATAGGTAGACTAATTAATGTAAAACTGAAGTAAAACTAACGTAACTTTGCCCTTATTTACGTGATAATTGCGAATTTTGGCCTGAAATCATCCACGTCAATTCAAAACTTACCCGGGTATAAGGTGGCCCCATACAGTTTCTTGAAAAGTGGAAAACACACGTTCTAGATCCAAAATCTTGTACATTGATATTTTGTTAGAAGAATGAAACTAAGAAATTGTAACGAAAAAGTGTGTAACTGGTTGATATGGCAACAATGACGTTTCAAAATGGCTGCTAAGTGAACTCCAATTTTTGTTTTATTAAAAGTTTTTTTCTAGTATGAGTGATCGTTGGGCCAATTTAAAAAAAAATTCTGTAGATCCAAAAAATTTTTTTATTAAGAATAATCACGGTTTTTGTTATTTGAAAAATTTTGCATCTGCAGATTTTCTTTAAATTTGGCCTATTGACTACTCGTGCTAGAAGAAAACTTCTAATAAAATGAAAGTCGTCGCGGTTTTTCCAAACTAGTTTAAACGCAAATTAGCAGCCATTTTGAAACGTCATTGTTGCCATAGCAACCACGGTTGCGCACTTTTTCGTTTCAGTTTCCAATTCTAACAAAATATCAATGTACAAGATTTTGGGTCTGTGTCCATGTGATCACTCCCTTTGAGAGTTCATATAGCTCGAAGACTATACGCCAGATTCTTTGGAAATTTTTAGCACGTGCGCCTGCCTTTCTCTTCTGTATGTTAAAATAAAAAAGTGCCAACGAGTTGTTTTCACTTCATAGAAACTTTAACAAGAGGGCACTCAAGAGACTGCATATACCTCCGCCAGCGAGTTATTAGGTCTGTGCTAAACGTCGCATAATTTAATCCAGCCGAATTTAATTTTTAATTGTTTGAATTTTCTTCGACTGCGACGCATAAGTCGATTAAATTCGACACACGAATTCCGCTTTTACCCATAATTCTTGCAGTCCGAACAATAGATAATGCCTCATTTGCAATCATTCGGAAGTAAATTTGGTTTGTTTGTCCGCATTTTATTCTATAAATAGCAGCTCTTAAATTCGTGTGAGTGAGACGGATAATGCGAGGATAATGCGTGTTCGAGGCACACGTCGAATTATCGTCGCGTCGAATAAAATGTTTCTCTTCTGTGTGTGACAATTCGGCGCCATGTTTCCAAGAAGTCGTTTTCAGAAGTAAAAACAATTAAATTCGCCTGAAATTCGACGTTTAACTCGACGTCGCATTACCGACGAAGTTAATTTGAATTAAATTCGTCTGAATTAAATTCGTCTATTGTGCGACGTTTAGCGCAGGCCTTAGAGATGTTTAGAAAGAAAACAAGCCATCTCGCTAACCAGGCTAGCTTACGAGAGCTACACGTACACATGTGTGAATGAATAAAATGCTTGATTGCACTCGTATTAATTCTGCAAAAATGTTTGTATAAAATAAGGATAATGAGCACAATCAAGCAATTGTCTTTTTTCATTTCTTCTACACGGAGAATCTTGTGGTCAGATTTTTACGGAATTCACATTCAATTTTTAACCAAATTAAACCAACATGTAATGGCTTGGTCTGTGCAGTACTTTGTGAGTTATGCTGGTTCAGTCGAGAAATGAATTACTTTGAAATAGAACTCCCTTCAATATAGTGTTTGAAAATGTTACTGGTTTTACAATAAATTACATCATTATTCTCGTATTTTATGCCGTCAAGCGGAATTTTCTGTTTAATTTTGACGTCATATCGACAAAATCAGGTCGAAATATAAATTGCGCAGCAGCGCAGGCGACGAGCATGTGCCTGACAACCGTAACCCTTGATTACAGTCAGGGGAAATTCAATCCAATTTCCCTAGAGCCTACCCTGCGAGTTGTGGGTACGAGGTTATAGTTCTCCGCCTTAGACGGATGGCTTGCTGGTCTTTGTGTTGGAAGAGGTACCGTTGGTCGGTGGCCGTGTTTTGATTGGTGAAACTGAATTATGTGACAGAACACGATATCCAGAGCAGAAGCAAGCGATGACAACGAACCGTTTGATAAATCAGGCTAGATGGCGGGAGTACAAATATAGTAAGGTTTGAATACTGCCGAAATTATGGAACGTTAGTTTCTAACGTTTCGAGCCTTCGCTCGAAACGTTAGAAACTACGTTCAATATTTTCGGCAGTACTCAAACCTTACTATATTCCAATTTGTATTTCAACACTGCCTACGCAGCACACTACTTTTATTTCACTGTTTAGATGGTGGCAGGTCTGCTGTGACTGGGTTGTGAAAACCAGTAAAAATAATTTAATTCACAAAATATATGAAACTTTTTCTTCATGTTTTTTAGAGTTGGATTGCGTGGAGGCTTCAAAGGATTCAATTCCGAGTCTTCGATGTTGGACCATTTATGGTCTAAAGTTCATATTGAACCATTAAACAAAGACGAACTTCAGATGGTATGTTGTTGTTGTTGCTTTTGTTCGTGTTGGTGTTGGTGTTGGTGTTTTGTGTTTTGTGTTTTGTGTTTTGTGTTTTGTGTTTTGTGTTTTGTGTTTTGTGTTTTGTGTTTTGTGTTTTGTGTTTTGTGTTTTGTGTTTTGTGTTTTGTGTTTTGTGTTTTGTGTTTTGTGTTTTGTGTTTTGTGTTTTGTGTTTTGTGTTTTGTGTTTTGTGTTTTGTGTTTTGTGTTTTGTGTTTTGTGTTTTGTGTTTTGTGTTTTGTGTTTTGTGTTTTGTGTTTTGTGTTTTGTGTTTTGTGTTTTGTGTTTTGTGTTTTGTGTTTTGTGTTTTGTGTTTTGTGTTTTGTGTTTTGTGTTTTGTGTTTTGTGTTTTGTGTTTTGTGTTTTGTGTTTTGTGTTTTGTGTTTTGTGTTTTGTGTTTTGTGTTTTGTGTTTTGTGTTTTGTGTTTTGTGTTTTGTGTTTTGTGTTTTGTGTTTTGTGTTTTGTGTTTTGTGTTTTGTGTTTTGTGTTTTGTGTTTTGTGTTTTGTGTTTTGTGTTTGTGTTTTGTGTTTTGTGTTTTGTGTTTTGTGTTTTGTGTTTTGTGTTTTGTGTTTTGTGTTTTGTGTTTTGTGTTTTGTGTTTTGTGTTTTGTGTTTTGTGTTTTGTGTTTTGTGTTTTGTGTTTTGTGTTTTGTGTTTTGTGTTTTGTGTTTTGTGTTTTGTGTTTTGTGTTTTGTGTTTTGTGTTTTGTGTTTTGTGTTTTGTGTTTTGTGTTTTGTGTTTTGTGTTTTGTGTTTTGTGTTTTGTGTTTTGTGTTTTGTGTTTTGTGTTTTGTGTTTTGTGTTTTGTGGTTTTGTGGTTTTGTGGTTTTGTGGTTTTGTGGTTTTGTGGTTTTGTGGTTTTGTGGTTTTGTGGTTTTGTGGTTTTGTGGTTTTGTGGTTTTGTGGTTTTGTGGTTTTGTGGTTTTGTGGTTTTGTGGTTTTGTGGTTTGTGGTTTTGTGGTTTTGTGGTTTGTGGTTTGTGGTTTGTGGTTTGTGGTTTGTGGTTTGTGGTTTGTGGTTTGTGGTTTGTGGTTTGTGGTTTGTGGTTTGTGGTTTGTGGTTTGTGGTTTGTGGTTTGTGGTTTGTGGTTTGTGGTTTGTGGTTTGTGGTTTGTGGTTTGTGGTTTGTGGTTTGTGGTTTGTGGTTTGTGGTTTGTGGTTTGTGGTTTGCGGTTTGCGGTTTGCGGTTTGCGGTTTGCGGTTTGCGGTTTGCGGTTTGCGGTTTGCGGTTTGCGGTTTGCGGTTTGCGGTTTGCGGTTTGCGGTTTGCGGTTTGCGGTTTGCGGTTTGCGGTTTGCGGTTTGCGGTTTGCGGTTTGCGGTTTGCGGTTTGCGGTTTGCGGTTTGCGGTTTGCGGTTTGCGGTTTGCGGTTTGCGGTTTGCGGTTTGCGGTTTGTGATTGGCGGTCGGCGTTGGCGTTGGCGTTGGCGTTGGCGTTTTTTTTATCTACTGCGCATGCTCTCGTGCTGTTAACACGGAATGAAACGACAAGTGACGACAAACCACCGAAGCTTATGATCAAAGCCAAAATAACTACCGTACACCAAGTATTTTGTAACTCAAGGCTAACGGCCAATGTTGTAGTTGTTTAAAACGAAGGAGCGAAAGATATGCAAGAAGAGAACGTTTTTTTACAAATTCATTAAGTATTTTAGTATTAATAAGCGATTTGCACGATGACGTTAAATGCGTTGTGTGACTACAACTACCAGAATGCTTTGCTAGGATCCTAGTGCTGGTAAATGGAGGATACTGGCAAAGCATTCTGGTAGTTGTAGTCACCCAACGCTATTTTACGTCTATATAACTAATATTTCCTTCACCCAAAATCCTTAGACCATGCTATTTTACGTCATTGTGCAAATGGCTTATTGTAGTAAATGTTTAATTGTGATCTACCAGGCGTTGTTGGAATGACGACAAAAGGTTTTTAATAAACTCGTTAAACGATTTCATATATCAGACATGCCAATTGGTATGGCTATCGTGTCTAACATGTGTTTAGCAGATCAAGCTTCGTAAACTGACAGTGTGGCGGTGCTTCGCCGAATGGAAACGGATGACCCTCTTTTAAGAAAATAGAATCAGCTTTATGGCAAGCACAATGTGGAAAACCTGTGGTGGCTCACAAGCAAAATATGGGCATAGGGTAAAACATGGACTGGACTATTTTTTGGACTATTTTTGGACTATTTTTCGACCATTTTGGACCTTATTTTTTTATCTGAATTTTTTGGGTAAAAACGTAACAAAGCATGTAGCAGTGATAAGAAACTAAGAGGAGATATGGTAAGTTGTACGTATACATGTCGAGCTTGGTGTAATGTAACAGACAAGTTGTCTGCAAAACAACGGACAAGCTCAATGCTCGGACGAACGTCCAGGACATGCATTTCGAGATATCTCTTCTGAGTTTGTTATCACTGCATGCTATATGTTTTGTTACGTTTACTAAGAAGATTAGTTAGCCTCTGGGCTAGAGACATCTTCTCTTTCGTATGCCGCGCGCGCCGCAAAATACAACCGAACGACGATATTCGACACCTAATTTACATTGCAGAGCCATGCAGAGTTTAACAGAAATTCAAAACTGTTTGCTCTACTAAATGCTTTTGAATTTGGTAGTAAAATAAGTCGATACAAGTATCGCGAGACACACGTTGTTTATAGGCATAGATATACGCGGATAAAGTTACAAGTCAAGAGATAAAAATTCTGTGGCTTTGGTCATTGTTATTAAACTATACTATAGTCTAATAACAATGTAGAGTTTTCACCCAAAAAATTGAGATGAAAAATAAGGCAAATGAGACATAAAAATTGATCCCAAAAATAGTCAAAAAAATGGTCCAAAAATAGTCCAAAAAATAGTCCAGTCCATGTTTTACCCTATGCCCAAAATATGCTATTAATGTCGACGGTAAATGAGAAAATTAATAGACAGTCAAATGTCCGTGACGGGCTATGTCATGCAACATTTGTGCCATAAATGTGCAAATATTTCCCCCTAGTTTTTACTATATGCATTCATATGTCTTGATGAACAACCAATGTATAGTTGCTTTAATGATTTTGCCCAGCATTGCTGGACATCTTCATTTATTAACTTGCAAACAGTGTTTTACCTTTGTAAATACAATGTTGTTACAACTACACGATTACTGGTACATTATTGTTTTTACCCTTGTAGCTATAGACATTAAACGCAGTAGATACATGCACGCCTGGATGTACTTATTTTTGTTGGTGTAAGCTGTTGGTGTTGGTGTTGGTGTTGGTGTTGGTGTTGGTGTTGGTGTTGGTGTTGGTGTTGGTGTTGGTGTTGGTGTTGGTGTTGGTGTTGGTGTTGGTGTTAGTGGTAGTATTGAACAGGTGTCGCTGTTGCCATGAGACCATTGCACGCAACTAATTATGAAAGGAACGTGCCCATGGTAGCATTTGTACAGTGATAAACATTACTCTCAAAATAACTCTATTTACCCCACCGAACCACCTTAATCCTTTGTTTAACATTTTCTCATAGGTAGTCCGGACAAGATTTCCAAACCTAGAACCTCTTACCAACAAACTCGTCGACATTTTTTCCATGCTCTCGTCCGATTTCAGAATGATTTCTGAGGCAGATACCAAATTGAGCCGCTTGTCACTGAATAAGCGCTTGTCAACAGTGCGCGACTTTGTCAAATGGTGCACAAGGGTCGATACTTTGAGCGCAGCGAGTCACACAAATGTCACCGCTCAGGACATTTTCTTAGAAGCTCTGGATTGTTTTTGTGCTACGTTTCCAGACGCCAGCAATCGTCTTTCTGTGGCAGTTGCTATCGGGGCGAAACTGAACATGAACGAGGCCAAAGTCGAGTTTGTCTGCAATCGTTATAAGCCAGCGATACATGTAGCTCCATTGTCTTTTACCGTCGGTCGGATTACATTAAATCGCAAGAACGACGAAACCGGTTTGGCGAACGCTTCAGATGCACGTTTTGCTTTCACGAGACACTCGTTGGTTCTACTCGAGTCTGTTGCTGTGTGTGTGTCTCAGAATGAGCCGGTGCTTTTGGTCGGGGAGACTGGAACTGGAAAAACGTCGGTGATACAGTACCTGGCGTCCCTGTGTGATCATACTTTGACGGTTGTGAACATGAGTCAGCAGAGTGACTCCACCGATCTGATTGGCGGATTTAAACCAATGGAAATGAAGCAGTTGGTTGCGCCTTTCAGGGCAGAGTTTGAGAAGCTTTTTTGCAAGTCGTTTTCGAGAAAGCAGAATGCAAGTTTCCTGACACATGTGCAGCAGTGTTTTGGAAAGGGAAAATGGGAGCTGTTATTTAATCTGATGCTGCATTCACAAGGCGCTGCTTTAGAGAAATTTTCCAAATGTAAGCCTCCTTGTGTTTATCTTATTTGTTAGGGCAGGACAAGGCAAGAGTGGAGTGGAATGGAATAAAATATATTGGATTTGAGTGGAATGGAGTAGAGTCGAGTGGAATGAAATGGATGGGAACGGGAATGACTAGACTAGACTAGACCAGACCAGACCAGACCAGACCAGACCAGACCAGACCAGACCAGACCAGACCAGACCAGACCAGACCAGACCAGACTAGACTAGACTAGACTAGACTAGACTAGACTAGACTAGACTAGACTAGACGCACCTAGAAGCCCCTAGAAGCCTTGAGACGAATAGAATAGAGTGAAACAGAATACAATAAAATGCAATGGAACACAATAGAACACAAAAGAATACAATTAATGGAATGCAATAGACTACAATTTAATACAATGGAATACAATTTAGTACAATAGAATACAATGGAGTAGAATAGAATGGAATGTGATGGGATACGATAGAATAGAATACGATACAATACGGTACAATACGATTGACTACAAAAGACTACACTGGACTGCAATGGACTGTAATGGGCGATAGAAGAGATTACAATGGAATACAATAGAATATAATAATAGAGTACATTGGAATATAAAAGAATGCATTAGACTACAATAGACTACAATAGCATGCAATAACATACAATATGATACAATGGAATACAATAGAATACAATAGAATACAACAGAATACAGTAGAATATAATAGAATACAATAGCATAGAATAGACTACAGTGAAATATAAAAACATACAATAGAGTACATTATAATACGATAGAATAGACTACAGTAGAATGCAAGAGACTACAGTAGCATAGAATAGACTGCAATGGAATACAATAGCATACTATAGAGTACATTAGAATAGACTGCAGTAGAATACGAGAGACTACAATAGAATAGAATAGACTACAATAGCATACAATCGAATACAATGGAATACAATAGAATACAATAGAATACACTAGAATACCGTAAGACTATACAATAGACTACGATGGAATACAATAGAATACAATGGGATACAACAGAATACCCTAGAATACGATAGACTACAATAGCATAGAATGCTAAATAATCATGTGATAATGAATACTTACGTTATCGAATGATTGTTGTGGGATCTAGACCAGACCAGACCAGACCAGACCAGACCAGACCAGACCAGACTAGACTAGACTAGGCTAGACTAGACTAGACGCACCTAGAAGCCCCTAGGAGCCTTGAGACGAATAGAATAGAGTGAAACAGAATACAATAAAATGCAATGGAACACAATAGAACACAAAAGAATACAATTAATGGAATGCAATAGACTACAATTTAATACAATGGAATACAATTTAGTACAATAGAATACAATGGAGTAGAATAGAATGGAATGTGATGGGATACGATAGAATAGAATACGATACAATACGGTACAATACGATAGACTACAAAAGACTACACTGGACTGCAATGGACTGTAATGGGCTATAGAAGATATTACAATGGAATACAATAGAATATAATAATAGAGTACATTGGAATATAAAAGAATACATTAGACTACAATAGACTACAATAGCATGCAATAACATACAATATGATACAATGGAATACAATAGAATACAATAGAATACAACAGAATACAGTAGAATATAATAGAATACAATAGCATAGAATAGACTACAGTGAAATATAAAAACATACAATAGAGTACATTAGAATACGATAGAATAGACTACAGTAGAATGCAAGAGACTACAGTAGCATAGAATAGACTGCAATGGAATACAATAGCATACTATAGAGTACATTAGAATAGACTGCAGTAGAATACGAGAGACTACAATAGAATAGAATAGACTACAATAGCATACAATAGAATACAATGGAATACAATAGAATACAATAGAATACACTAGAATATCGTAAGACTATACAATAGACTACGATGGAATACAATAGAATACAATGGAATACAATAGAATACAATGGGATACAACAGAATACACTAGAATACGATAGACTACAATAGCATAGAATGCTAAATAATCATGTGATATTGAATACTTACGTTATCGAATGATTGTTGTGGGACAGTGGACTCGGGTAGAGAATATTATTACGGTGCTACTCCTAGTGACGAACCATACCGGACAAGAAGAGAAACCTGTACTTGGCCCGGCTGGGATTCGAACCCGTTATACCCGTCATGTATAAGACTGTTGTTTAGATATTGAAGAAACTAGTCTGTTTCGAAATATCAAATAGCCTAAGCACTATCATTCGACCTTCAGCTCCTAACATGACCTGTAGCTCAGTTGGTAGAACATCGGACTAGTAAACAGAAGATCGTGGTTTCGAATCCCAGCCGAGCCAAATAGAGTTTTCTCTACTTGTCCGGTATAGTTCGTCACTCGGAGTAACACCTGAATACTTACATGTACATCAGACTAACTAATCAATTTTTCTTTTAGCAACAAGTAACGTCGATGCCAGTCTTCTATCGTGCTGGCAGAAAATCGGGCAACGGATAGAACAACTGAAGGTCCAGCACAAGCAGGCTGAAAGCTCTCTCGCCTTTTCATTTGTCGAGGGTGCATTGGTGAAATCCATTAAACGAGGCGATTGGGTTTTGTTGGACGAGATTAATTTAGCGACGCCCGAGACCTTGGAATGCTTGAATGGTATTCTGGAAAGCAAATGGGGATCTGTGGTTGTTTTGGAAAGAGGGTGAGTAAGTTAAGTACAAGAAGTCTGCAGTGTTTATGTCGTGTTTATTCAGATATATCAGGTTGGCTCCAAAAAATAAAAGTGCTGGATATATTTACCGGCGAGGTAAATATCCTACATTTATTCACCGACACTGAGGTAAATAATTGTTTTAGCATATATATCTCCTAAATGAAATAACAAGTTTAACATTCGTATATTTTTCGGTATTTTCATATAAGACACTAAGACAGGGCCGCTAGCAGGGCCGCTAGCAAGTTGGCGCACTCGATATTTGTCGAAAAAAACAGTTCAGTTTACAAATTCTAAATATATAATGGATTGACAATTTTAAAGAAACATACCTGTTGACACTCTTCTACTTAAATTTGTTGAGTTTCCTCGTTATCGTACTACATCAGTCTTGTTTATCAACAAAATCTCCTGTTTCGGTAAACAAAGCAAAACTGGCCGCCATTTTGTTTTGCCCGCAGGTCCAATCAGATTGTGTGAAATGCACTATATGCAGCGAAAAATAAGTTCGGGAGAGATTCTTATTTCAAAAAACTTTTGAAGTTATAAAGATTGACAGCTCTTCCGTATCTTACTTCGTTCTTTAGATATTGAGATTTGCGTGATATGCAAATAACATCACTTAGACGTCACACTTAAACTTTTCATGTATAGCGTCCTGCGATACACAGAAGCACATGCACAGTTAAAAGTGGTTTTGTTAAATAATCTCAAATTGATATTCAAGATTTTCCAATAAGTCATTATACAATGTGACGTGTAAGTGATGTTATTTACATATAAAACAAATCTCAATATCTAAAGAACGAAGTGAGATAAGGATGAACTGTAAACGTCATTTTTGTGACTACCGCTGACCTGTCAGCGGTAGCCATAATGTCGGCGTGTTGCTTGCGCGATTGTCTTGGACCACACTTACGTCATACTCGTGCAGCCATCGCCAGATATTCGACGCGATCGCTATTTAGTCAAGAAGATCGCCATTGATCGCCAAGTATTCGGGAAGTACTCGAGTTGTTTTCGTGGCCTCGCGGGGAATAAACTAAAGTGAATCTCGTCTTTGCATTTTGGCAAGCATTTTGGTTGCTCTCTCGATGACAGTTTTGATTTTTGAAAGTGTTAATTATTACTTTGCAAATCTTTTCTTCTTGGAACGGTTTCTGTCCACATTGATCAGTTTATACAAGGTAAGAAATAGTTTCAAAACTGTGACGTTGTTTATCTTATATACTATATACAAAATCTATAAGTACTTGATCGGAAACAGGGTACTGTACTTATAGCAGTACTAGAAATATTCAGCTTTTGCTAGAAGTTGGGCCTTCAATCTTCTTTTATCGAAGAAACTGATATATACCTAAATTATTTATAATGATAAAATCGCTTTATAAGTTTAATTTTGGTTGAATTGTGTGTTGTGCTCACTGGTCAGTGACTCATGTTTATACTGCATGTACAGTACATGTATATATCATACACCAGTGCATACACTAAGTGAGAAGTGTGTTTTAACCAACTTCGAGCTAGGTGTTTTGATATTAGAGCAAACACAACTTTCATTGTTTCGTGATCAAATAAATCAGGAAATGAATTGTTTGATCACATACCAAACCTTTGTCTCGCTTATGATTTTCCTATCTGTTTGGTTTGTGAATTATTAATGAGTTCGAGAAGTATATATCACAGTGCCCTGTATTTACACTATATACATTGTATATAAGAAATTTATGCTAGGTGGTGTTGGTGGCATAGTGGTTAGTGCACGTGCCTTTCACCTCTGTGAGCTGGGTTCAATATCTGCACGGTGCAGTTATCTGATTAAAATAATTCACCTTGGCCACATGCGAGAAGAGTGCTTCCAGTTTGACTCTACCAAACACCACAGGACCAATGAGGGTGGGCCCGTACTGGACCTCGGAGGATAACTGTTTAGATATAACTGATAGAGTTATCCAGTATAAATAAGGTTAGATTAATTTAGTTTAAGCAAAATATGTTGGCTGTTACATAGACATTACAAAACCTTGACTTGGTGCTTTGTTTACTTGTTTTAGTGTTGTTCGATATCTTGTATAATGAAATTAAGAAATCAACGTTTGTGGACACCATAGCTGCTACAGTGATCTGTCCACAGAATAGTAGATACACCAGAAGTCTAACTCTTGTGAAAGTACAGAAACATTCTATAATCTACATGCCACCAATTGTATATTTTGACACTGAAATTGTTGTAAAGCTATCGTGAAGTGTTGGGAAACTTAAAGCCTTGAATATGTTGAAAGCATTGAATTGAAGAAATATATCTGTTGAAACTACAATACTGAGTATTGTTGTACTGTGCTATTTAAAATACTAGCAGAATCACAAAATATTAGTGATGTGCATTACACGTGAATGCCACTGACAGCATATTTATGGCAGGTAAAATGTTGTTTTGAAACACAATGTTGATTATCTGGAGTGATCAATTCTTTGAAAGTTTTCAAGGCGATAATGTATATAGATTATTTTTGTGGAAACACAATGAAAATTATTTGTTTGCTAACAGTTTCGGCGTGAGTCAACAGGCTGAAAGCTTAGCAAACAAATCTTTTACGGTGTTTCCACAAAAATAATCTATATGTATATGATCTGGGGTGAGTTGTACAAGACCAAGATAGCTTATCTAGTTGATAAGTTCTAGCTAAAGAACAGCACTAATCATGCTTTGAACAACCTAATATAAAATTTTATCCACTGATAATATCCACTGATAAAATTTTATCCACAGTGGATAAAAGTTAAATTGGGTTGTTCAAAGCACCACTAGAGTGGTTCTCTAGCTAGGATTTATCCACCATTTTTTTGTGTATGTCTGTGCTTTTCACACATTTTCATGCATTTCAAGTCTATATCTTGTTCTGTACTTAACAGCGGTAGTCACATGTACGCATTGCGTACCTATTTTTTATAACGTCAAAAGTTCTTTTAAATAAGAGTCCTCTCTCAAACTTATTTTTTGCTGCATAAGCCCTTTAACAATTATTCACCGAAGTGGAGGTGAATAGTGCTGTATATTCACCGAATTTTACATATACCTCATAAATGGAATAACAAGTTTAACATTCGTATATCTTTCGGTATTTTCATGTAAGACAGGACCGCTAATAGACCTTATTCAAAAATGGCCGCCGAATTAAAATTCTTTTATATACATATAAATTAGCCCTTATGAACTCGTTTTCGTGTGTGAAATTCAAAAGAATTTTTACTTTAAAACGAGGTGATAAGGGCTAATTTATATGCACATAAAAGAATTCTAATTCGGCGGCCATTTTTGAATAAGGTCTATAACTTGGCGTACTCGATAGCTGTCGTCAAAACGGTTTTTACAACTTTTGAATATATTAATGACTAGAAACGTTTAAAGAAACATATCTGTGGACACTTTTCTGCTTAATTTTGTTGTTATTCGACCACATCAGCGTAAGCAGAGCAAAACAGCTGGCCGCGATTTTGTTAAGGCCGCAGGTGAATAGCGCAGGATATCCCGAGATTCAGGAGCCAATCACATTGCTCCTCGTTTTCATTTAGTTTTTGGCGATCTGGCTATTTAATCAGCGCACCGCTCGGTGATACTGGATGTACGCCAGAAGGTTCCGGAGTCGTGCGGACATTTTCGAAACCGTTGTGAAATTCAAACGGCCATCAGTTCGTGTGAACGGAAAGATATTCTACCGTTATCCTTTCGTACTGGCATTGTGTGAACGAGGTCTTATAGGCAACGGTTTTTGGTATGGTCACATACAAAAGTATGATGACGTCACGTTGACGTCAATGATGACGTCATAGCAACATTAACGCAATGATGACATCACACTAACGGCAATGACGTCATCAAAAATCTTACAGTGTTTTGACTGTATTCATCTTTTGTGTTACTTGCTTTTCTAGTGACGCGGAAGCTGTTGTGCGTCACGAAGAGTTTCGTATCTTTGCGTGTATGAATCCAGCGAACGACGTGGGCAAGAAAGACCTGCCGGTTGGAATAAGAAACCGCTTCACGGAGATTTTTGTCAATGAACTTAAAGACGAAGGAGACTTGAAGACGTTAGTCGTGGATTATTTGAAAGGGCTATCGCCAACAGCGGCGTTAATCAACGGCATTGTAAGGTTAGTTAAGCTGGGATTTTTGATAGAGGTTTGAACTGATCTTGTTTAACAAGTGTTCCCATTAAAAAGTGAAAATGTCGTTAATACGACTTTTTTACGAGGCAAAATAAGCCGCGGTTTAACTAAGCCCAGGGTTGAAGCTTATCCAAAATAAGCCGCGGCTTATTCAAGAATTGACCGTTTATACGAGCTGTTCGCGACTTATTTAAGCCGCGGCTTGTTTTGCCTGGTATAAAAGCCCCTAATGTTGCCGGAAAATTTTGATTTTTTACGCTCACCTTTCTTGAAAATTAATCTCCAGTTCAAGACGTTGAAGCGTGAATAAAAATTTAAAAATATAGGATAATACATACTTTAGGTATCAATCTACAAGACTGTCACAAATGAGTGAGTGAGTGAGTGAGTGAGTGAGTGAGTGAGTGAGTGAGTGAGTGAGTGAGTGAGTGAGTGAGTGAGTGAGTGAGAGTGAGTGAGTGAGTGAGTGAGTGAGTGAGTGAGTGAGTGAGTGAGTGAGTGAGTGAGTGAGTGAGTGAGTGAGTGAGTGAGTGAGTGAGTGAGTGAGTGAGTGAGTGAGTGAGTGAGTGAGTGAGTGAGTGAGTGAGTGAGTGAGTGAGTGAGTGAGTGAGTGAGTGAGTGAGTGAGTGAGTGAGTGAGTGAGTGAGTGAGTGAGTGAGTGAGTGAGTGAGTGAGTGAGTGAGTGAGTGAGTGAGTGAGTGAGTGAGTGAGTGAGTAAATAAATATAAATAAATAATGAAATAACGAAATAATGAAATTAAGTGAAATATATGAAAAAAATGAAATAAATAAAAAAAAAATGAATGAAATTAAAAATTAATTAAATCAATAAATTAAATAATTAAAGCAATCAAATAAGTATACAAATGAAATGCATGAATATAACTAAATAAAACATGAACATAAATAAATATAGAAAAATGTAAAATATAAATAATAAATATAAATAAATAAATAAATAAATAAATAAATAAATAAATAAATAAATAAATAAATAAGAATAGAGAACACATAGAGATATATGATTTATTTAAGCGATTTTAGCTTTTTAAATTTTCTACTTTAGCCGAAAACATTGTACAGAGACAAGCGCGCTTGAAATAAATTTCTTTATTAACAACAGAACTTTGTTTCTGTATAATAGAGACGCCGTTTTATCTCTTAGAATTTGAAAAAGGAAATTGAAAAAATTTACATGATTCCTGTTCGAGGGCTTTCCTAGTGAATATAATTGTCTTCTGTTAGTCAGAGTATAATATTAAAGACCACTTCGGACAGGAAAGTGTTAGAGTTAAAAACAAACAACGTACACTGACTACTTTCCTAAATTTTTTAGCTTTTATCTTGAAGTAAGAGATGATGCGAATGAGAAGCTAGCAGATGGTAGTGGAGACAAACCTTATTACAGGTAAAAATGAAAAGAGTCTATGTTTAAGTCTTGTTTGCTAGCGTCAAAATTTTGAAGACTGATCTTTTGTCAACCGTAAAATTAGCAAGAAACTTATTGAAGACGCCTCAAGCGTGTCTCTAGCACATATAAAGAAAGACACCGACGTGGTTCTGGCATATTTTTTTTTGTGTTTTCCTTATAACTTATTATTAAGTTTGGAATTGGTTATAACTTTCACTGCTAGATATTTTCCCCTTGACGAGTAAGTTGTCTGCATGGCGTTAGCTAGAGTAAAATAACGAGTGTTCGAAGGTCTAGATGTTTTAACAAAATGCCTCCTTCCTTATTTTACGACAATTTCTTCTCTTTTTATATTATATTTAGTCTTCGTACACTGTGTCGAGCATTGAAATACGCTTCACGAAATCCTCATGGGAGCATTCTCAGATCCGTTTACGAGGTGAGGCTTCTACGCGTATGAATAATTGTTGACTACCGACATACTGATGTACTAACGAAATACTAACATTTCGAGCGGAGCCCTTTTACTCTGATTATTTAATCATCTTTATACACGGGCGCCTAAGCAGCATATTTTAACAAATACATAAAATATAATGCTGGTTTTCATAGGGCTGTGTTAATTAAAATACTAATTGCAGTAACATTCAAGATTTACAGAGATACAGTCTACATTAAAAACTACACCACTTGACCTAGAAAGGCCGAGACACACCGGACGCGAAACCGTAACGCGACGCGATTTTCCCGTTTTTAAAAGCGAATAAAATTATCCTAGAAGTGAACTTTTGGAGGTTTTGTATACACTAGAATCAACAAGTTATCCTGTCATTGTTATTTTATCAAGCTTCTCATGAGGGACGAATTTATTCGGTTCCGAAATTACAAAAATCGCGTCGCGTTACGGTTTCGCGTCCGATGTGTCTCGGCCTTAAGCAGACTGGAATGATAGCTCGAACGATAACTTGCACGTTTTGAAGCCAAAAATGGCGGACATGGGGGCCGCCATGCACGTCACCCCCAGTCCCTTTTACTTCATAGCCGAGAAAAATGAAGCTGAATTTGGAGAAACAGCTTGAAATAAAAAAACAACCCTGAATTTGTTAACCACTTTCAGGCTTAGATAAAATTCCAACATACCGTAGAGTAGGTGAACACTGACATGACGAGTAAAAACGAGAAAAACAGTAAAAATATAAGCTCTCAAAGTCAACAATATGCAAGCAAAATTGCCGTGGTTTGGATAAGTATAAGGAAAATACATAAGAATCCCAGGTTTAAAATGAAGTGTTTGTTTATAAAAACAGTTGGGTTTTAAATTTCTCAATTTTCAGTAGGAAAAAATCAACAAAATACACTTTACCGGGTGTTTTTACCGTTCTGGAGTTACTCTTCTTATCGAAAAATGTCAGATTTAGCATTTCTACAACTGAAACTTGAGTTAAAGCTATAATTTAGCCTTAAAGTGTATATGAAACGAAAATTAAGTTTGTCTTATTTGAAAGAACTCTTAAAATAATGGGGAATATCAATTTACAGCTTTTTCATATTTTGCTTAGTTCTTGAGATATTTAGACTTATGTGATATTCAAATGAGATAACTTGTGGTTCTTTCTTTTGCTAATTAACATATTCGAAAATGGTGAATATTTTTAAGATTATTGAACAAAATCACTTGTAACTTGTCTTTCATGTTTAGTTGCATGAACTGTAGTTGCATGAACTGTATGTTCAGTAGTTTTTATTAGTTTATATTTCACTGTTGACGAATCGCGCCCAGCCGCCCAACAGCTAATTTTGAAATTTATAGAGTCAAACTAGAGATTTTCTTAAGGGTGGTATGATATTAGCCGCTCAGGTATGATGAACGAAGGGCGCTGAGTGCATAAACTTTCTTAGACGATAAACTCAGTACAATCATCGTCTTTTGTTTTGGTCGTTTGTGCTGCCGTGTTTAACATAATTCATCTTTTTTTCGCCTCTTCACGGTTTGGTGATTTTCAAGTACTTTATATACACAACTATATTTTCATACTATTAAGGCCTACGACAATTGCATCAGACAAGTCACAAACGACGTGTTTCCCATAACGCAGATACGCTGTATCATAGATTCATAGTCCAGTTTATTTTGTGTCGATTCTCAAGGCTGCCGTAGTTAGTTTTTCTTTGCCGACATATAAAAGTAATGTGTATTAAATCAGTGCTTGAGAAGTCGGCTGTTTGCATAATTGCATCATCGCTGTACTTTTATAGTATAAATATCATACGACATTTAACGGCTGTTTACAGACGGCGTATTTTTTTATGAAATTTCAATTCGCAGTCGAGTTTAACATATAGCCGACTCGCCTTCTTTTGTTTTTATGTCAAGATACCTCGGGCTCAGTGAAAGTCAGCTCTAGTAAAGCAGCCGCCAGCCGAGTACCAGACTTTGAATCCTTTATCAATTCGCGTAATAGATTTAAACAAAAACAGATATTTTATAGATTTAAACAAAAACAGATAGTTGTTTACGTGTCATTGATACGACCGGATATGAGAGATGACATCATGTGAGGCATATGACGCCTAGCAACGGGAACGTCCTTTGATGCGATTGGCTGTCTAAATACGGAAATGAGTTTTTTGGTCACATGATATGCTGTTGTTTTGCACGTTTTCTTTCTTTTCGACGAGGTATTCGAGAAGTGAAATTATGTCTGTTCTCTGCGACTTTTTACAATCCTGCGACTCGCCATGAAGCTTCAGATCGTAGCGAAATGCGAGTAGATGGCCAATGTTTCATCGACACAACGTTCAGTTGCCACGTTAGCACTTCAGGTGCAAAAGGCGATCAGATGTCAACGAACATTGCCACAACGTTCAGTCGCCACGTTAGCATTTCAGATGCGAAAGGTGACGAGGTGTCAACGTGCACCGACACAGACCCAAAAGTTCACGGGTCTATCACAACGGTGAGCAATTGTGAACTCTATCAAAATCTATCAAATACTTATCAAAATCTATCAAGTTCTTACCAGAATCTATCAAATGCTTATGAACATGTATCGTCAAATTTAAAGCAAAATAAATCATTTGAAATGTAAAAAGCTCAAGTGTTTTTTACTTTTTTTATGTTGAAATACAGTACTGTTAATTGCTCTACGAAACTTTGCACTATCCTTGGGTTCTAGTTTTTTTCAGCGAGTTTTCAGTTTTTGTATCTACTGCGAAGCAGTAGATATAATGTTGTCGCGCTGTTAAGTTAAGTTAAGTTAAGTTAAGTTAAGTTAACAATAGAATGCCTTCGGAGCCAATCAAAACATAGAATTCAACGATTGACTCACGACAAACCACCGAAGCCAAAATTGTAAACGAAGTACTTCATGTAAGTCAATGCTATGGCAGCATGGAGTTGCTCGAGAGTGAGATATTCAGGGAGCGAGATATTTATTTCAAGAATAGAAGTTTTTACAAGTTTAGTAAGTACTTTAAGTATGAATCGTTGTCAATTTTTAAATGTGATGTACTATAGACGATGTTGGAATGATGATACGTTTTTGAAAGCCTCTTTAAAATAGTCTTTGGACAATTTCATATTCAGACGAGGCAATTTATATGAGCAACATGTTGACATGTATTCAGCAGTCGGGTAGTTTACACTTTACCGTACCCGAATCACATCACTGTGTCAGGTTAGCGTATAAAGCTAGGCAATAAACACGTTAGTAGATCGGTAAGCGTATAATATAATAGGGTTTTTGTTTGGGTTAGGTCATCAAATTAATTAAGGTAAAAACACAGCATGGCTAGCATTGACAATCTTGACAAAAATCTTGTTCAGCTCTGAATACAAGGTCACTACAAGTACATACAGTAATTACAGCATTGTTTTTACCATAGTAGATATAGGCATGATTGAAGGCAGTAGATACATGCATGTCTAGGCATGCCTATTTTTCATTGTGCACTTCATACGTTCTGTGGACGTTCTTTCCCCCAGCGGCCGGAAGTTTGGCTTCATCCAATCATAGGGGCTGCCATACGGAGTTAGCGTTCCAGGCTAGAGTTATCCCGCCTCCATGTGAACGTTTCTATCCGACTTATCTCGGAGAAAGAGTCAACTTTTGTATAATTACCCACGCGTAATCGTTATTACAGGAAATAACTTAGGGTGAAGCGTGAATCTATCGCATGCCACATGAAGCAATAGGGGTCATCTTGGGAGCCAGGGATACTATAGTTCTGAAACAGGGCCAACTTTAACCCAAACGCCCGAGATCTATTTGTTTTATACATAAAATTTTAAGAAATGTGTGATATTTTTGAATTGCTGAGCCGGCAGGGCTATTGAAAAGAAGGTAAAATTTTCAATTCAGGTTTAGTTACATCATAAATGATCTATACATGGATCGCGAATCTCGACTGCGCATCAGAATGACACGTTCTGAGTCGGGATAAAACTTATTTCAATTTATAATATTAGGCTGAGGAATTCAGTACAATGAGTTCAGAAATGTAAATGAAAATGCAAATGAAAACTGCAGCTTTAGCCTGATGTTATAAAGTTGATTAAGTTTAACTGCCAGATCTTCGTTGTTGGTTGGAGGTAGGTGCCATAGGTGGCCAAGGCTAAGCAATCTAGCCGTAAGCAATGAGCAATGCAACATAGCAAGCAATTGAGCAATCCCGACTTCGGGACAAGATTGTAAGCAGTAAGAGGTCACCATGACAACTCTGCCAAGGCAGACCTCCCAATACTGGTCAGTCCTTCAAGCACTAAGGATGTACGAGGACATCACATGCTTGAAGAAGGAGATGCCGTGGCAGGGTGCCATGGAATCTGACTCCAACACTGACCATCTTCACTGTCGGCTGCGCCACTGGCTCAGAAGGCACCTACCCATGCAATTTCGTACAGGAGACATAATAGGCAAGAAAACAACAAACCAAGGAATTGCCAACCTATCTTTATTAACACATGTGTCTGGCCACGTTAGCTAAAACGTTCCGAGGTGTCCGAATATAAGACGTGTACGCATTACTAGTCCACCGTCCTGACGTTTGAATTAAGTGGTCGGGAACACCAGCAGCGGCAGCTGTTGTAGCTGCACCAATACGAAAGCTATGGCTGCCAAAATATCCTTTGATCCCAGCGGTTTCTAAAAGACCGCGAAGTTTCTCCGTCAGGAATGAGCGCGATAAGGGGCAACCATCGGACCGCACGAAAAGAGGACCAGGATGGCTTCCTCGTCGTTCCAAGTAGCTCATCAGTGAATCCACGGGGCAGATTGGCGGACTACCGCGACCGGGGGTAATCACGCATCCTTTGCGGAATGGGTCGGTTTTAGAGGTCTTAATGCAGACTTGAATGCAAGACGGATTACAGCGACGGTCTACCGTCACGTCACCGACTGAAAGATGATGAGAGGGCGAGTAAGTCGTTCCTGGTTGTACAGTGAATTCGGAAGATCTAAGAAAACCAAAGAAGGCTAGACAACAGGCCCCCCGGAACATGATATCGTTGTAGATTGACAGATCGAGGCCAGAAACCATGCTACGAAGTATTTGCGGAGTTATCGGAAGGCGTTTGTCTGGCGAAGAACCTTTGGATCGCTTGATCCCCTTGACCACGCGTTGTAAGCGGAGACAGTCTCTTAAAGGATCAGGGTAACCAAGTTCAATGTGGAGAGAGCGAACTGCCGAAAGGTAGACTTTTATGGTGTCGGGCTTTAGAGACGCTGCGAGATTGGTAGCAAATAAGCAGAGTCCATTCTTCAGCAGGAAAGGGAGAGCCATCTGGATGAACCCGACCATTCATTCGGCAGAAGTTTGTGAATAAACGTTGCGCCGAGCTGTAGGTCTTCCGTGTCGACGGAGCTAAGCCTTGCAAAAGAAAGGATTTGCATTGTTCTTCTAATGAATTGGCGCCAGTTGACGCAGAAGGCCATTTGACACGGCAATCGGTTGCGGTAGTGCTTCTAGAGCTAGCTGTCGAAACACCTGCCAATTGAAACGTGAAAGAGCGTCAGCAACACGATTCTCGCGTCCAGGAAGATGTTTTGCTTCAAACGAAAAATTATAGCGCGCAGCCGCCATCAGCAATGCGCGCAGCAAATGCATAATCGGTTGATCTTTTGATGTGCGAGAGTTGAGGACGTAAACGATCGAAACATTATCTAAGTAAAAACAGACACGTTGTCGAGACCACTTGTGCCCCCATAAATGAGCTGCTGCCACCACTGGAAACAACTCCTTATACGCAATAGATAAGCTTGTTTGAGAGGGCATCCAACGCTGGTTGAACCACTCCCGTTGGTAGAATGCTCCATATCCGATGGCACCGGCTGCATCCGAAGTAACTTGCAGGTCCGCGACCGGTACAAGAGCTGGGAGAAGAAAGAAATTTGTGCCATTTCATGCTTGGACAAAATCAATCCACCATTGCAGATCTTTACGGAACTCGCTGTTCAGGCGAATAGGATGATCGCGACGGCGAAAACCAGATAGCAAATCGATCATGCGACGCAAGGAGGTGCGCCCAGGCCAAACCACTAGACACGCATGGTGAAGGGTACCAATTAGTGACTCTAACTGCGTTCTGGAGCACCATTTGAAAAAACGATCATTACTCGCTACGGCCTAGAGCCCACTTAAGCTGCATTTTACTAACTCAGGAAAGAAGTTCCCAAGTCGTGGAACTCACCCCGTATAACCAAGGCATACCGTGAAGACTTATAATGAAGTTAATGAAGACTAAAGTAAGTATTCTGTTCGGTGTCGGTGGATGCTGACAAAGAGAACTGCATACTCGTCGTGCATGGACTAAGCGTGCTCCCCGCCCCCGGTTGCTACAGTTCCTGAGTCAGCAAAGAATGACGTACGCACTGGCGCCCACACGTCTAGCGAACGTTCGCTGCAAAGTTCTCAAAAAAGGGCTTCCCTCAAATACGGAGTTGTTTACCAGATACGCTCTGCCAGACGGGGGTACCCGCAAACATAGAATGCAGACAAGACAAGGTTCGATTTTATTTTATTTCCATACAACGAGTTCTTTTGGCGTGGAAGCGTTAGCACGATTATCGAACAACATGGGGGGATAACTGACAATCACAAACACGAATAAGCCACGCGAGAACAGGAAAAACGGGCGAAGACCACTACCATTAACTAAGGCGAGTTGAACGATGCTGAATAATAGCTAACTTGTATAAGCCAGCCAAACGAAGAATTCCAGTCGTGGTATTATTATTATTAATATTTTCTTTTATGGCATAAACTACCTAACCAACAACACTGAGTAGTAACGAAGGTAACATTCCGTCCTAAGATACGAGCTACTACTGCTAACAACAAGTCTAACTCTAAAAACAACATTACGGATAACATGCATATAGAACTAACTCATGGTTTATAAGTCCAACAGTCAAGCAATATCCGAGCACAGTTGTGTAAAAACCGTAGGGCTAGAGGGCCTACGCTTCAGACCGTTAGCATGTATAAAAGTTAATACTCAATGCTTCTTGCGCTTGTTACGGTACTCGGGCGAATGATCTTGCCCATACGAGGCCGTACACTCGCTCGAACGGTGATTTGCTGAGCATATCAAACAGCTATGCTTAAAGCGACACTGGTTAGATGGGGCAACACAGTGTCCTCTATTCCACGAAGTACAGAGGACTGTAGCTGCAGGATTCCCTTGCGCTTCCACGCTGGGCGATGTTAGTTGGTTTTCTTGGCTACGAACGGTTGAACCAGCCGTGTGGAAGTTAAACAATTGAACATTTGTGTGCGACCAATCGACAAGGTCAGTGGCTGCAGCATGTTGCCGAAAAGCCATGTCATAGCGCAGCCAAGCTTTGCCTTGAAATTGGCGAAATGTGCGCAAGATCAACAATTTATATACTGTTAGGTCTTTCCACCGGTGCGGGTAATGCGTAGTTAGGACTAAGCTAAACACAGTGAAAGCCTCTAACCACGAAATGATGTCGACAATCTCGCGACGCGGTTTTTTGGATGAGCCCGTTAAAACTAAACGACCATCAAGCAATAGCTGTGGTTCATTATCTTGTGGCGAGGCATTCTCAGGTAGCAGGTCGCACAAGTTGATGGACTTGCCCGTCAGAATCATCGAAACTGTCTTATACGGGACCGGAGTGTAACCGGGGCCAATCACGAACGGTTGTTGCGAAGAACTTGTTTTGTACAACGATGGTTGCATTGGGTTGTTAACCGAAGGCAATGAGGACGACGCTAACACGGTATCAAGACTAGATGGACTTGGTGCTATAAGCAAGGGTGGACCCGGTGCAACAACAGGATTTGTAAAGGTATTAACAAAAGATGGAACGAGCCTACCTTGTCTCTGCGATTGAAGATATGGAGTTGGCATACCACCTGAAGCAGCATTGGAATGCAAGGGTTGTTGGCCAATGTTTTCCATCATTTGTGTCTCGGTTCTCAGTGCGTTAGGATGTCCAGCAGCTAAAGAGGCTTGACCATGGATGGCTGGACGTGATGGAAGGTTGGACGACAAAACTGCAGTGGCCGTAGCTGGAAGAGGACTCGAAGTCGACGGAAGGCTCGGGGACGACGTGGACAGTGGAATACGCGAAGCAACAGCGGAATTTGCCAACTGGATCAATGATCCTTCAAGAGCGGAGACTACCGCGTTTACTAGCTCATTGGAGGCTGTAGTCACAGGCGTAGTAGTGGCGCTATTCGATGAGGTTGCCAAATTGTTTGAAGACACTGTAGATCCACTCGAGCTAGTGGAAGTGCTTGGTGAAAAAGCGCTTTCCTGGCTATTGCGGGTATGTCGAGGCATAGCGTTACTGTGCCAAACGACACTGCAAGCTATTAGCAATAAACAAAAGGAACACGCGACAATCCAAATGCAAAAGACACGAGAGCTGAGCAACAGGCTAGCAAGCAAAGCCAGCAAAGATAGCAGCAACGCTACAGACACAAGCCCCGCCAAATGGGAACCGTGCGTGTGCGCCCCTGGGCCTCCTCAAGATCTTGGAACTCCCCAAGATCGTAAGGGGTAGTCCGCTGGCTAACTACATCGGCAGTTAACTTTGCTTAAATTACATTTAACCACATTTTATCCCGACTCAGAACGCGTCATTCTGATGCGCAGTCGAGATTCGCGATCCATGTATACAAATAAAGCAATCTGATTGGGCGACAAAAGAAATAAGGCTGTTCTGATTGGCTAATTTTTAAGCTTCCGGATACGTCACGTAAAATTTATGCAACATCTGCAACATTTGACAAATGGAATCAAATCGATTTACAAAATTGAAAGTGTATTCAAACGTCGTCGGCATTTCTAGCCAAAACATCTATCGTTGAACAAACAGATTAGTTCTTCTGCTGCCCATGTATATTTGGACGCTTCTTATGCCTGCAAATCTAGCTGGGAAAGCATTTATCGTTGGAGAAGGCCGAGAAGCACTCGTATGAACCAGCGAATATATGTTCTGTGTTAGGAAATCTTTTTGTCAAAATTGTAGCAATCGAGGTACCAGGCGGGAATCGTAATCTTGTTATAAAAATTATTGCCCAGCAAATAATTCGTAACAAAGCCATGATAAAATCAAAAGTCGTAAGTAAGCATGATAAAAAAAATTTTAATAAAGAACTAACGTTTCGTCACAAACCAGCGACATCATCAGAGTGATAAATATTTACAAAATTGTCTCAGCTTTATACCTATATAGGCGATTACAAAAATAGATGTGATAGGAGAATGATAAATGAGGGAGATGTCAGAAGTGAAGAGTCACCCGCGAAGGTGAAAAGTCAGAATAACATTAAAAGAAAAGAACTAATATTAGCATTAAGTGATGGATTTATTTTTGATATGAGTGGACTTTCTCCGAGAAAGTTATTCTGACTTCTCACCTTCGCGGGTGACTCTTCACTTCTGACGTCTCCCTCATTTATCATTCTCCTATCACATCTATTTTTGTAATCGCCTAGGTATAAAGCTGAGACAATTTTGTAAATATTTATCACTCTGATGATGTCGCTTGGTTTGTGACGAAACGTTAGTTCTTTATTAAAATTTTTTTATCATGCTTACTTACGACTTTTGATTTTATCATGGCTTTGTTACGAATTATTTGCTGGGCAATAACAAGATTAGGAAATCTTCTTGACAATGGCTGAGTTCTCCTGGATTTATATGGCTGAACAGTATCTCCATGAAGAGGAACGAAAATTGTATCAGAAAATTTCTGAAGCTGTGGAGTAGATAGTGTTGTGCTATAGTGTGCCATGCAGGTTGCTGTGGCCGGAGACAAAGGTATTTATAAATGACCGTATTGTGTCGATTGGGAATGTCTGTGTCAGACCACAACTTGATGGCCGTGTCTCTCGTCACTGAGTGATATGTGTAATCCTTGGGCAGTTGAAATGCACTTTATTTTGTACCAGGTTGCAATTTTTTTACGACTTCGTTACGTCAGCTGTGCACGTGTACTTTAATAGCGCATAGCTCTTAGCCACTCAGATTGCTTGTTTTTCTTAGGTTGTTGTATAATATCCGTTAACCGGCTATCGGATACTACCGCGGATAGCGAAATTTTATAATAACCTAATAACTCTGGCAAACCCTTTCCCGTACAGACCTCACACTTAATAAGTCTTATTCTTTTTTAGGGGTTTTGTATCAGTTTTCTCACCCAACTAGACCGGTCATCGCACAATCTTGTTCAAACTTTGCTTCAGGATAAGATTTTAGGTCACGTGAACGCCAGTAGTTTGCTTAAACAGCCCCTTCCCAAACCAGTGACGCAAGGCGAAGAACCCGTCAGCTTCGAAGGCTATTGGATATATCGTGGAAATCTCGAGGTTGTTCAGTCACCGGAGTATATATTTACGTCTTCCGTTAAACAGAACCTACGTGACCTGGCCAGGATTGTCTCTGGAAGGTAAGTAATCGTTGTCTTAGGGTAATTGGAAAGAAAGTAAGAATTGTGTAGGGAGGGTCAGTAATAGAATGTTAGTGGCATATTGGCCGACACACTTTTTCAGATTTGCCTGTGCGACAAGGCCTAACTCAAGATGGCTGACAAGACCTTTTCACGTGACCCTTTGACGCGCGGATAATATAAATTCCTCGTTATTGGTTATAATTAACTCGTTGGATTAATGTACGTTCTGGGTATTTTTTAGGTGTTTTCAACGCCGCTTTGTTGATTTAGTTTGAGACTACGTTTACACTAGAGCGAAAAATTTTCCGGATTCACTTCGTACCGACTATTTCGGATTCGTTAGGTGTTTACGCTAAAAGAGTATTCGGATTCGGCCGTTTACACTACACTCGGATTTCCTTATGTTCGCCATTTTGGTTCCACCACAAACTCATATGACCGCGGGCAGAAAACTATCCGGATTCATCGAAATAACCGTTCACCCTACGTATTGTTTCGGATTCAAAAGTATTCGGATACAAAGTTTCTGTTTTAATTCTGGGTGCATTTTCTTGTGAATGTAGACGAATACGGTACTAAAGCTTCTGCTCTAGTGTAAACGGGGTCTGAAACGGTGAGGCAGACCGTAATTGGCGGCTTTTGCATTGTGAAGCTTTCACTGTTCGACGTTTGTAAATTGATCGCGCCATAAAGTCTTGTTCTTAAATTCATCTTATTAAAGCTTTCTGTTACGACTCCGTTAACGCGTTTAATTAAATATCTGTCGGTAACGCTTTTTTATCTTTTGATTTTTCAAAACGGACCGGAATCCCGTTGGCGCGAGAATAGTCAATTAAGGTATGGTTTAGAAAACTCGACAAACTTAATTCAAAGTGTCCGTAATGAGCTGTCATTTTATGTCGAAACGGTCCACACCGCGCACAAACCTTTTGTTTTTCTTTATTAATATTTAAATGACATTGTTGAGTGATTGAACCCAAACGCTGCTATTGGATGATTGCTTAATTATCCTCACCGTGCACCATGTAAGAAAATCATGAAGTTGAATAACTGAGCCCAAGATTTTTGGTTTACCAAGGAACTTTGCTTGTCGTTGATAACCTCCATACACCAACGTTTTTTGGGGGGAAAATTAGCTTTTTCTGCTTGTTAGTATAGTGGCATACAAACGACGCGTATCTTTACGGATTGTTTAAGATTACAATTAACGATGTCTTATAATTTAAGGTATTTTCCAGTGTTGATTCAAGGGGAAACGTCCGTTGGGAAAACGAGTTTAATTAACTGGTTGGCCAAGGCCAGTGGTAACCACTGTGTGCGCATCAATAACCACGAGCACACCGACATTCAAGAATATCTAGGCTGTTATACTTCAGATGAACGGGGAAAACTTGTCTTCAAAGAAGGTATCTTGACATTTGTTGTATTCTTTAAAGGGATTCCAGACTGTTTGAACAAACAAGTATTTATTTTTATTTATATATTTATGTATTTATTTTATGTCTGTCTGTCTGTCTGTCTGTCTGTCTGTCTGTCTGTCTGTCTGTCCGTCCGTCCGTCCGTCCGTCCGTCCGTCCGTCCGTCCGTCCGTCCGTCCGTCCGTCCGTCCGTCCGTCCGTCCGTCCGTCCGTCCGTCCGTCCGTCCGTCCGTCCGTCCGTCCGTCCGTCCGTCCGTCCGTCCGTCCGTCCGTCCGTCCGTCCGTCCGTCCGTCCGTCCGTCCGTCCGTCCGTCCGTCCGTATGTATGTATGTATGTATGTATGTATGTATGTATGTATGTATGTATGTATGTATGTATGTATGTATGTATGTATGTATGTATGTACGTATGTATGTACGTATGTACGTACGTACGTACACGTACGTACGTACGTACGTACGTACGTACGTACGTATGTATGTATGTATGTATGTATGTATGTATGTATGTATGTATGTATGTATGTATGTATGTATGTATGTATGTATGCATGTATGTATGTATGTATGCATGTATGCATGCATGTATGTATGCATGTATGTATGCATGTATGCATGCATGTATGCATTTATTTATTTATTTATTTATTTATTTATTTTGGTGAAAAAGTATTCACAATATAGTGAATGTATATTGTACAATTAACCCTTCGCTCAGAGTAGAGTACGAGAGTAAAGCAAAAGTAATTGGTGAACAAAGAAGAAAATAAATATATTTTAAGTGTTAAAGGTTAAGGTAACGTGCAAAATATAGTTGCGGCAAGGTGGTCACAGCAACGATCGCCAATCACTGTTGTTCCGAAATATGTTGAAACAAAAGGAAGACTATTAAAGTGCCCCTAACCCCAATTCTTTTTAAAATCTTAAAAAAATTGCAATATGTTTCTGAGTAGTTCTTCGAAAAATTTTTTGGATTTGGTTGAATTCCCTATCCCTAGCATCAAGTTGAAGTTAGAGCTCTGTTGTTCACGACCGCGCAAGCAAAAAAACTGGGGAGAGCACAATTTGTGACGTAGATTCCGCAACGCCCGAGAAACATGATTAGCAAGTAACCCGTCTTCAACGTCGTGTTGTTTATAATCCATTTCAACATGCATTCACAGGAGCAATAGGAGTGGGAGCTTTTTACATACAGTTTAAACCTTAAGTATAAAGATGAAATCGCGTGAATATGTTTCTTTTTATTATAAATAGCCAATAGGACGAGCAATTTTAAAGCGCGATGCAATTATGTTTAATAGATTAATTTGGAGCGACTCTTTGTTTACGACGTTTTTGAACCCGTATGGGCGTGTTTTCTATCACTTTTGGTTTTATTAACCTAAAGATCTTGCAACATTTCACAATATCATGTACGCTGTTCTGATATGAAAAACTCGGAAATAGATTTCATATATACGAGATCGAAGGGACGAGGACAAATAGCCGAATGAAAAGCTGGCTACCACTAACGATTATATTTCCAGTAACTATTACGATGAAGCTCTTTCCTTTCATATTCAGATGACCCGATTGCTGACGAAGAATGGACTTCTTAGTATGAACATATATCCCATAGATCGAAGAGCGAAAGCATCGATTAGATCGACGCGTGAAGCTCAGTCTGTGGATGACATGTCTTCTGAGACTTCGGACTTTAGTGTCAGTTAGTGGGTCGGCACTGTTTGGTTTGTTGCCTTTTCCAGTAGACTTAGTTGTTCTTGCTTCTTCTTGAGGATGTCTTGAAGACCAGCGAATTCTTTATCATTCAAAAGTGAGAACGGATAACCCTTTTGGCGAAGGTATCGGTCGATCATTTGCATAGAAATACTCTAATCGGAGAAGGTTCATACTCGTCGCCATTTCTCTTTCTGACTCCAAGAACAAACTTTTTGGCTCTTTCTTGCAGCTCGTCTGGTGGAATTTGCTCGATTTCTCTCATCTCGCCTTCACTTGCAAGAAACTCATTGAATGTCTTTACATCATACAAGGTTTTCTTTTTCGTATTAGTATTTTCTTGCTCGTCACTGAAAGATTTAATGTCTTCTTCTGTGATTTTAACGAATCTACTGCTGCTTGCCATTTCACAACAGCTTTGAAAAACAACCCATGCATGAAAAAGGTGGGTATCGATGTCTCCACTAGTGAGGATATTGAAAATACGCCACTGCAGTCCCTGATACTGCGGTTCGTATCATTTTTACGAGTGAGTTATTTCCTAGTAAAACACTGAAGTCTATATATAAATATAAATATAAATATAAATATAAATATAAATATAAATATAAATATAAATATAAATATAAATATAAATATAAATATAAATACAAATACAAATACAAATACAAATACAAATACAAATACAAATACAAATACAAATACAAATACAAATACAAATACACAAATACAAATACAAATACAAATACAAATACAAATACAAATACAAATACAAATACAAATACAAATACAAATACAAATACAAATACAAATACAAATACAAATACAAATACAAATACAAATACAAATACAAATACAAATACAAATACAAATACAAATACAAATACAAATACAAATACAAATACAAATACAAATACAAATACAAATACAAATACAAATACAAATACAAATACAAATATATATATATATATATATATATATATATATATATATATATATATATATATTTATATATTTATATATATATATGTATGTAATGTTTACAACACGAGCGGCCATGTTGTATTGAATATACAATCACGAGCCGCAGGCGAGTGATGGTATATTCAATACAACAAGGACGCGAGTGTTGTAAACAACTTGTGAAATGAATAAATAGTAAAAATCCCTTTGGGATATTGAGATGCTAATTAGTTACAAGCGCTAGTGGTTGTATCAGAAGAGTACATCCACTAGTGGTTGTAACTAATTAGCATCATTGGTTTTAGTTTGTATGGGGTTTACAGGGGTATACATGTGACGTATTTCTGAAATTAGATTGGCTACAAGACTAATGAATTAGTAATGAATTTCACAAATATATATATATTTATATATATTTATATATATTTATATATATATATTTATATATATATATATATATATATATATATATATATATATATATATATATATGTATGTATATATATATATATATGTATGTATATGTGTATATGTATATGTATATATGTATATGTATATATATATATATATATATATATATATATATATATATATATATATATATATATATAATATAGCTTCTAATGGTATATGAGCTGTTCCGCAATTTGATTGGTTCAGCTACTCACTGTATATCAGCTCATATACAGTGAGTAATGAAAGCAATAAAAAATCAAAATGGCTGACCGTTTTGCTCAGCTTGATGAACAAGAAATAAAAACCCTTCTTGAAAATGCAATACCAGAAAATACCAAAAAAACAACAAGATATGGAATGAAAATATTTAATGGTAAGTAAAGCAAAGCCTTTTTCAAAATAAGGAGTAGTTTTGAAATTAAATTTGACATGAAAGGACTGAAAAGGAGTGCAAAGTTTTAAAAGACAAGAGAGAAAGGTAGAAATTAAATTAATTACATTGAATTTTAGATTGGTTTACCTCTTCCAATTTTTCTGGCGGTTTGTACATCACAGAGATGACAAAGGCAGAGTTAAACACTTGCTTGAAGGTGTCTTATACATCTGCTAGGCAAGTTGACGGCTCGTAGTACAAGAAAAATACGATAAAAAGTATCTGAGCAGCAGTTGACAGATTCTTGAGAAATCCTCCAAACAACAAGCCATTTTCCATCATTGGCTACCCTGCTTTTACCGAAGCAAATTCAGTGTTAGATGCGTTCGTGAAAGACCTCAGGAAAACTGGGAAAATCGCCGGTTTGGTCCACAAAAAGCCAATAACCCAGGAGCAAATTAAGTTGTTGTTTGACAGTGGCGAATTAGGTCCAGCCGACAGCACTGATCCATCACAATTGCTTTGTGATGGATCAGTGCTGAGGAAGAGAAAACGACGAGGAAGAGAAAACCAGAGGAAACTTAAGCCAAATATCCTGGTTTTAAGATCAACAGCAGACGGCAAGTTATATTTCGAGCTGAACCGGGAAGTCGCAGGTTCAATCCCGTCAACAAAAAACCACCAAGGTGGTTTAGCCGACGTCGAAGACGAGTCCGACGGGAAAATCTTTGCCCAGCCAGCTTCAAAATTCTGTCCTGTAGCCACCATTCAGAATTATTTAAAGCACCTAAATCCCCAGTGCAATGCTCTTTTCCAACGACCGAGAAGCTCTAAAAATGGCGAAGTTTGGTACTGCCTTGGCAAACATGCTTCGTCACATGAGTTCACGAGCAGGAATAACACCGCCATTAACCAACCACTGCATACGAGCTACCTCCGTGACCGCACTATCTGATGCTCATGTCGAAACCCGTTTTATTAAATCGGTCACCGGCCATAAGTCCGATCAGTCGATTGAATCATACAACAGTCGTCGTTCGATGAACGAACAAGAACGAATGTCGAGCACGCTGAGTAAATATCTTCAACCAGAAATGGCTACACCTCAATCCTCCTCATCGTTGCAATGTTTGGACAAAGCGGTTCAAAAAGATCATAACCTTCAATCGTCGGTTGAAATGAGATCTGACGGCGACAACCACACGATAACAGTCAACAGGCAAAGCACACACATGACAAGCGGCCCCACATTCAACTTCCACGGCTGCAACGTTCAAATCTACAACTGACTGGTTTTTTAACAGTATTATTTCCAACCAACGTTAATATAGCATGATCGTTATTCTTGATCATTGTAGCGATGTGCTAAATTTCACAAATCTTGTATTTTTTGTCTGTTGTTTAATATCATCCATGCGATGAGCGTTCCCTATTCGTTTTACGAAGGTACATTACATTTGATCACTACGCATGACGGAAGCGCCATGGCCAGGGCGGAGAAATGTCATTTGTTTACGTTAGGCCTATTAATTAAAAATTATTATGGAATTGTTAATAATTTTTTGCTCGTATTATGTAGTGGATGTCTATATTATAAAACAATTATACCATTCGCTCTCGTCGTATATGGCTGATAGCCGACTCGGCGAAGCGCCTCGTCGGCTATCAGCTCATATACGACTCGAGCTCATGGTATAATTGTTAATTATATATATATATATATATATATGAAGTATATTCTAAGGATTTAGGGTGAAGGAAAATTCGAGTGTA
>OZ036002.1:15835880-15895880 GCA_964035015.1 Corallium rubrum
ATATATATATATATATATATATATATATATATATATATATATATATAGCCACTAGGCGTTAATATAAAACAACCAGATCGAAAGCGTTCGATTTGCTTTCTTTTTTCTGAACAATTATTGCCCAAACAAAGCATATAACAGGAAGCGACGCACCTTCCATCTTATAGACCAAATCGTAGTTTTGTTTAGGCCCACATGCAAATTAGTTTCCTCTTCAATTTGGGCCCCTATGCAAATTACATCGTGTCTATTAAAGCATAACGGGAAGATAATTTAGGCTGGGACTGTTTTTTCATGTTTTGAGTTCATTATTTTTAGACACTACGTTTAGGATTATTGTCCAGGATAATCGATAAGCAAAGTTTATCCGTATAGAATACCTAAACATTGAGAAGTTTCTGAAATCAGAAATGTTATGTTTATTACGGCTGCTTCAGCCTCATGTTATAAATGAACTACGTTTTATCCCAACTCAGATTGAATGCGCAGTCGAAACTCCGATTTCGTCTATTGCCAGTGTTGTTGCAGCGCCCTAAATCTATATATTGAGGATTTTTAAAACTGGAAAGTTGAACTTCGTGAATAATCGCATTGTTGTTTGTTGATACAAAATCTAGGGCGTTCCGGAAACTACGTCACAAAACGTCACAAATCGCACTAAACCCATGTCCCTTGGAACCTCGGTCGTGAACCAACATGGCCGCTATTTCTTGCCGATTTTCGAACTGGTCATGGAGAGTTAAGGATTTACTCAAATTCAAAAATCTTTTCAGGGAAATAATTGAAAAACACTAATACATTTTTTAAGATTAAAAAAATATTTGGGGTTAAGTAGGGCACTTTAACAATAGGTCACGATAGTTATTATCTTTTACGATATTAGCTAATAATTATCAACTATTTTATTATTATTATTATTATTATTTTTATTATTGTTATTATTATTATAATTATTATTATTATTATTATTATTATTAATTATTAATTTTTGTATTACATGCATTAACATTTACTATTCGTTATTAGGCATTTAAATGCCGGCAATGTCGTGCAGTTTGAAAATGCTTCGAAAAATAATTAGAAATAGCTTATTTTTCGAAAACATAACGTAATAGTAAGAACATTTTCAGGTTATAAATTCATGCTCATCATAACCCAGGTACCTTTTGTTGACGTGACCCTAACACAATGGCAGAAATCAAGTTTAGATAATTTGTGAAAATTTGGTGTAGACTGGAAATTTTCAATAGATGTTAAAGGCACTGATCTAGTGGTTAAAGGTGACTTGTATTTCATAACTGAATCAATTTTATACAGCTTTATTTCTTGAAGTGTGCCGCTCAGAATTTAAATATAAGACAGTTGGTTAAATGAGCATGATACAAACTCTTTAATCTGCACATTTCAAGCATTGGTTTAAATGCGATATTTTTTATTTATCAAACCACTTTAAATGTACTCTCCTCTTATTCTTGAATTTGAATTAATTGCCTTTTAGGTATTCTTGTTGATGCAATGCGAAAAGGATATTGGGTCATATTAGATGAGTTAAACCTTGCTCCTACGGATGTTCTGGAGGCTCTCAACAGGGTTTGTTATCTTTTTTTCTCCAGAAAATCATAATGTTCATGGGGTTTTTTGGTTGAAGGGGTGCGAGTCATTACCAGTAGTACAAACTTTATTTGAAAATGGTGGCAAGTTTAGTTTTTCTTTTGGTTTGGAATTTTGTCGCAGTACGTGTTTTATCAGATCAGCTATCGCCTCATGTTTTAAATCTGATAAAACGCTACTGTTCATGTTTTAAATAGTCCTTAAATTTCTTTAAATTCTGTTAACTTGTCGACCACAAGGTTGGGGTAGGTGCCATAATAGCAAGCAAACAGCAATTCGTGCGCAAAATGAGCAACAGCAAATAAGGAGGTAACCCTGGCAACCAAGCCACTGGTCACCCCCGGCACCTGTCACTCTGAATAAACAGTGGGAATTGCAATGATACTTACCAAATTGGGAAAAGAAAAAACCCTGCCTTCCAGCAGTGGAGAGGTGGGTGGGAGAAAGCAACTCTACAAGGCGAAGGCAAGGCGCGAATGCAAGTGAAGAGCGCAAATCATGTGGCATGACATGACACCGCACCCCATCTGCGCATAACGAGCAAGATGAAGCCGCTGGCCAGCAACTAATCTCCTTGTTAACTTTGAGTAATTATAAGCACATTTAACTTGTCGACCACAAGGTTGGGGTAGGTGCCATAATAGCAAGCAAACAGCAATTTGTGTGCAAAATGAGCAACAGCAAAGAAGGAGGTAACCCTGGCAACCAAGCCACGGGTCAACCCCCAATAGACAGGCAACTCCAGGCTCAAGACAGTGCTTGGAGTTGTTGGACCCGTGATGTTGCTAAGGGGACAAACTCACCAATGAATAAGACTCCAAGCATAATATTCAGCGCAAACAACCAGGCATTTAAATAGAAAACAAGACTTACCATTGTCACGTCAATTGCTGGGATGCCCTTGTAATAGTTTCCCGAGGAGTTTGAATAATAGTGCTTAAGCATCACTTCTCCAACGGACCAAAACCTGGATGAGATGATCCGGTATGCCTGCTCGAGCAGCCATCGTGCGGCACCAATGCGAAAACTATAGCTAGAGTAATTCCCATCCAGACCTGCAGTTTTTGTGATCAACCTCAACCGGCTGGTAACTATTTCCCGGGTTAAGGGTTGACTGTTGTCAACAAAAATAAAGGCCCCGTAGAATTTCCGCGATGATCAGGAGCTTGTACTTGGTAAGGGCCACCCACCGGTTGGGAAAAAGTACACAGAATAAATGAGAAGATGGTGAAAGCTTCAAGCCAGGTAATAATGTCAGAGATTTGACGTTTGGACTTTCTAGGGGTGGGGGTAAATACCAAACGACCCTCAAACATCAGACTTGGCTCTGGTTCTTGTCCTGTATTGATGTTTTCTGGTAAAAGATCTTCGAGGTTGACATATTTCCCACAAACTATTTGTGAAACCACTTTGAGGAACCGGAGAATAACCAGGGCCAATAACAAAAGGTTGCTGTAGCAGAGGTATGTTGGCGGGAACAGATGGATTTTGACCAGAGTTCCAATAAGGAAGAGAAGCCGTGTTAGTGGTATAGTTATTTAAGGCAGCTGATATACCCACCGGATTGTTTACAGAAACAGAAGGAGCAAAAGATGGGTTTATACGTGTAGACATGAAGGACGGAACATTTATAATAGGTTCTGACCTACCTTGAGCGACGCTTGTCAGTGAAGCAGCTTGGGATGGCGGTTGAGACAGAGGAAGTGCCACATTACCTGCGTTTATAGGAGTCCAAGGTAGAGCCGATCCTTGTTGAACAACAGAGTTCGCCTGATGCGAGAGCGAGCTCTGAGACGAGGGTGCAGCCAGTTGTGATGTTGCGATTGTTGAGCTCAATGAACTGGTAGCATTTGTCACGGTTGGGAGAGCAATTCCCGCCGAACTCAGCGCCGAATTGACCATCGACACAATAGGCACTTGCATAGCTTGAACAAGCGAAGCCACAAATTCTGGAGAAGGACTATTATAATTAATCGGAGCTGAGCCCGGAGCTGAGCCTGAAGCTGATGAAACTGCTGTGATCAAACTGGAGGCGGCTGAAGAGGTTGGTAATGGTGGAGTAGGCAGACTTTCCCAACTGTTACGCGTCGTTCGAGGGCGAGACATTATTGTGATATTTTCCAAACGAATTCGAAGAAAACCACGTGCTGTACAGTTCCAGGAAGCGGAGAACACTGGAAAGGTGTTGACCAAAACGACCAAATCCGAACGAAGCAATCGAGCAAAGCAAGAAGAAAGCAACTCTACAAGGCGAAGGCAAGGCGCGAATGCAAGTGAAGGAGCGCAAATCATGTGACATGACATGACACCGCACCCCATCTGCGCATAACGAGCAAGATGAAGCCGCTGGCCAGCAACTAATCTCCTTGTTAACTTTGATTAATTATAATCATTTTAATATAAGAGTGAGCGATAAAAGATTTACACGACGTTTCGATGTCATCATAACATCATTATCAAGTGAATAAAAGCTAAGTAAAACATGTCCCTTATATATGCTCTAGGCTAGACAGTACGTATTTGTCCTTGTCAGGCTTTGGATGACTTGCTTGGGAGGTTCTCGGTTCTTCGAAAGTGCAAAAACAAGTTTGATTGTCTGGTTTTTGAAATGCTTTTCATTAAAGAACTAAAGCCTAGCTTAAATGGACAGTCGGATTCTATTAAATCTAAATTGATTTAATTAGTCTTATGTTGTACATCATGCGTTATTACATCACAGCTTCATTCTTTATTCATAACGCGTTTAATTGATGCATTGTAGAACTTTTATTGTATATAGTCACGGTTGACTAGTTTTTGTTCAGGACAAATACGTACTGTCTAGCCTAGAGCATATATAAGGGACATGTTTTACTTAGCTTTTATTCATTTGATAATGATGTTATGATGACATCGAAACGTCGTGTAAGTCTTTTATCGCTCACTTTTATATTAAAATGTTTGAAAAGAAGTCTAATTATAATCACATTTAAATGTTTTTAATTTTTAAATTTTCTTAAATTTTTGTGTCCACTGCGCATGCGCGAGTAGATACTATGCTGTCACCCGTGTAAGTTAAGTTAAGTTAAGTTAAGTTAAGTTAAGTTAAGTTAAGTTAAGTTAAGTTAAGTTAAGTTAAGTTAAGTTAAGTTAAGTTAAGTTAAGTTAAGTTAAGTTAAGTTAAGTTAAGTTAAGTTAAGTTAAGTTAAGTTAAGTTAAGTTAAGTTAAGTTAAGTTAAGTTAAGTTAAGTTAAGTTAAGTTAAGTTAAGTTAAATGCCTTTGGAGCCAATCAAAACATAGAGTAAAACGATTAACTCACGACAAACCACCGATGCCAAAATAACTACAGTACACCAAGTATTTCATACGTCATTGTTGACAGCATGGAGCGAGACATTCAAGGAGCGGGATATTCAAGAATAGGACGTTTTTACAAGTTTAGTAAGTATTTTAAGTATGAATCATAGTCAAGTCTTACTTGTGATGTAATAGACGTTGTTGGAATGATGATAAAAGTTTTTGAAAGCAAATTAATGGTCGTAGCATGGACGATCGAGCTTCGTAAACTGACAAAACTGCGTTGCCAAACAGAAATGGATGAGCTTCTAAGAAAACAAATTTAGCTTTATGGTCAAGCAACAATGTGCAAAACCTATGGTAGTCCACGAGCGGTATTAAATAGCAGTCAAATGTCAGTGACAGGCTATGTTGAGAGCGTTAACTGGCATTATTAAGTCTATAATGCAGTATTAATGTAGGCTGCAGTTGTCAATGTCATGTAAAATCTGTGTCATGAATGTGCAAACATTTATTCTACATTTTACTGCACGTATATATGCATATGTCTTGAAGTAAATTAATGTATGGTTGCTCTTATAATTTTAATGACATTACTGGACATCTTTTTCATTCACTATTAAATATTAATATAGGTAATCGCACGGGGCTGAGGGAAATTGAGGTGTTTTCACAATTTTACAAAATTTCTCAAGCCACTAAGCGACGAGCGTTATTTGTAAGATTTTGAAAACACGAGTGAAATTAAACCTTAAATTTAAGAGAACTCATGCGATATGTCTTAATAATATAGTGGGCAAAATTATTCAAGAGCTATGTTATGTCCAGAAAATGTCAAAGTACATGTACCTTATGGTCAGTGCTTGGCAACATTCCAATTTTCCTCACTCTATCGCTCTGCCTGTTGCTTTCTTTTTGCAAACATGTATTAAATTTTTTAAGATATTCTTAGATTCTCGTTAGATTTCCTTAGATTTTCTTAAATCTCCTTAGATTTTCTTGGATTTCCTTGGATTCCCTTTGGATTTCTTAGAATTCCTAATAATTTTTTTAGATTTCTTTAAATTTCCTTGAATAGCCTTAGATTTACTTAAATTTCCTTATATTTTCTTCAATTTCCTTAGATTTCTTCAATTTCCTTGAATTTTGTTAGATTTCGTTAGATTTTCTTAAATTTTCTTAAATTTCGTGAGATTTTCTTAAATTTCCGTAGATTTCCTTAAATTTTCTTAGATTTCCTTAGATTTCCTTAAATTTCGTGCCGAACATATATACACCTAAACTATTTCCGAGATTACGTCTCCCTCGCTTTTTCTACACGCGTGTAAAATGGACTCCACGCGTGTCGAGACTAGCACCCTCACCGGGCTCCGGGCATTCGGCCCTACGCCCGGGCTCGGGGATCGATATAGTGGCGTACAAACCATTAAAAGGGTCATCTTACATTCCACTACCTCCAGAATTAAATAACTCTCTAAAAGGACTAATCAACCTAAAGAATGACGATAAAGAGTGTTTCCGTTGGTGCCACGTAAGGCACTTGAACCCCCATGACAGTGACCCACGACGTATATTAAGAAAATAGACAGGGCTTTCACCAACAAGCTAAACTACTCCAGCGTAGAGTTCCCAGTCGGACAGAAGAGCTATAGTAAAGTAGGGAAGCAGAACGACATAAATGTTAACGTGTTCGGATACGAGGAGAAACAGCCATTCCCAGTTTATATCTCCAAAGAAAAAAACGCTGGTACATTAAACCTCCTACTGATAACAGAGGGTGAGAAACAACATTACGTCTATATAAAAGACTTCAACAGATTTATGTTTTCTCACATAAAGAACTCAAACGGAAAGCACTGTTGCACGCACTGGCACTGCCTCCAGTGTTTCAGCTCAGAGAGGGTATTAAAGGAACATTTAGATAACTGTATACAAGTCGATGTCTCCCAGGCTATAAAAATGCCTACAAAGGACAACAACATACTTGAATACAAAAACTTCCATAAGCAGTTACCAGTCCCATTCGTAGCTATAACTGATTTCGAAGCTACAACTGAAAAGATAAGCGGCTGCCAACAAAACAGTAAAAAGTCACACACTGGAGCATACCAGAAGCCTATAGTGACTGGATATGGGTATAAGGTTATATACTGTTATGATTAGAGGTATAGTAAACAAGTTGAGTGCGGTAATCGATTCATGAAAGCTATGCTGGAAGAGGTTAAATACTGCCAGAAGGTAAGGAGGGAGCACTTCAATAACGATATGGTTATGACAACCTCAGTTAAGGTGGACTTCAGGACAGCCAAAAAGTGTCACATCTGCGATAAGCAGAACTTATTAAATATTCAAGTAGATGCACCGGCTAGATGTCACGAAATTAATTCAAGCAATCAAAGACCTGCATCTACAAAGTTACCGGCATTTACCTCATAAATGCACGATCACTGTTGCCTAAAATAGATGAGTTAACCATTCTATTAAATACACACCCACTAGAGTTTGTTGCTATCACGGAGTCATGGCTTAACGTCGACGTCATTGACCAATTAATATCCATAAATGGGTACAATATCCTCCGAAAGGATAGATCATATGGCCGAGCTGGTGGTGTCTGTGCCTTTGTCTCTGCCGATATACCATTTAAAAGAAGAGAAGATCTTGAAAACACAGTTTTTGAGTGCATGTGGGTTTGGCTACGGCCATATCGTCTTCCAAGACAATTATCGGGCCTAATTTGTTGTGTTCTATACAACCCACCTGATACTCCTCTACAAGAACAAAGGGGTCTTGTAGCGTATATTATAGATAAGTTAGATTTAGTTACGTCTACCCATCCGGATTGTGGCGTTGTCATTCTCGGCGACTTTAATAATTTAGATTTTTGCGATTTATTAAACCACCACAATCTTCATCAGATAATGCACGTTCCAACACGTTGTAATAATGTATTAGATTTGATTGTTACTAATTTAGGTGACTTTTATTGTGATCCGGTCGTAACCGCACCATTAAGATCATCTGATCATAATATCGTTAAGTGGACTTCGGGTATCAATGGCTATGTTAGATCGGACAGTAAAAGTACAACCAAGAAACGTGTACGTCGTTTCCCGCAGTCAGCGCGCGAGGCTTTTGGCAGATAGTGTGGTACACATGAGTGGTTTACGGATGTTGAAAAAACTGAATCTGCCTCAGATTTAGCATCTTCTTTTACCCAGGAGTTAATCTCAGCCATTGACCGAATCTTTCCAATTAAAGTGATTAAGATCCATAGCACCGATAAGCTCTGGATGACACCAGCTTTGAAACAACTAATAGTCGAGAGACAGAGAGCGTTCCATAGCGGAGACCAAGAGCTTTGGCGTCATTACAGACAGAAAGTACGAAACGAGATATTAGTGAGAAAACGCACGTACGATACTAATAAAGTACACCACCTCAAATCTAGCAATCCAAGAAAATGGTGGGACTGTGTTAAACAGATGTCGGGTAAGAAGAGATCATCACCTAATGCCATCAACATTGTTAAAGATGGTGTGACGTTGTCCGGTAAAGATCTTGCCCAATTGCTGAATGATTATTTCACAAGTGTTAATGCTGATCTCCCTTGCCTAGACCTTCGTTCATTGCCAGCGTACCTTCCAACACCTTACCCTGTACCAATAATTACACCTGAGGAGAATTGTGCTAAAATGCTTAACGTTAGCGTTTTCAAATCACATGGTCCAGATGGCATTCCTAACCGCGTTATCAAAGAGTTTGCTTACGAATTAGCTGATCCTGTTTGTACCATTTTTAACACGCCGCTGTCTTCTGGTGTGGTCCCTTTAATCTGGAAGGATGCTAATATTACGCCAATTCCCAAGGCCCAATCTGTGTCCAGTGAGGATGAACTTCGTCCAATCTCTTTACGGCTTGTCTATCTAAAATCTTAGAAGACTTTATTGTTAAGTGGATGATGGAAGATGTTAAACATAAAATCGACCCGCAACAATTTGGTAGCTTAAAGGGAACATCAACTACTTTTTGCCTTATCGGCATGGTCAACAACTGGCTGAAATCATTGGACACTCAGTCCCATTATCTCAGAGTCTGCTTTGTCGATTTTAGTAAAGCTTTTGACCGCATCAATCACAACATTCTAATTACAAAATTGTTGTTGCTAGGGGTTAGGGAGTCACTTATTCCATGGATTTGCGACTTTCTTTCCAACCGCCGCCAGTCGGTAAAGATTGATGGTTTTCAATCTAATTGGGCCTTTGTTAATGGTGGTGTACCTCAAGGAACAAAACTAGGACCTATCTTGTTCCTAATAATGATTAACGATCTGGAATTGAGATCTCCTGACACAACCCATTGGAAATATGTAGATGACGTTACAATTTCAGAGTTTTTGACGATAAATGAGCCCTCAACTCTCCAATCCGACGTTGATGCAATCCAACTTTGGGCAACGCGTAACGATATGAAGTTAAACGGTAAGAAGTGTAAGGAAATGACAATCAGCTTTCTTCGTAATCAACCGGATATACCTCGACTTTGTATAGATGGACAACCACTTGATCTGGTTTCCTCGTTCAAAGTTTTGGGTGTAACTTTAAATAACAAACTCAACTGGAAAGACAATATAGAAGTAATGGTGAAGAAAGCTTCCAAACGCTTATACATCATGCGTGTCCTACGTCGTAGTGGTGTTTCTTCGTCCGACCTCCTGGTGATATACTTTTCTTTAGTGAGGTCAATCCTTGAATACGCTTGCCCAGTCTGGCATACTAATTTACCAAAATATTTGTCCGATAAAATTGAACTTGTTCAAAAAAGAGCTCTGCGCATAATTCATCCTGGAATCCATTACGAAGATGCCCTAAATGTTGCACAATGCCTTCGTTTAGAAGATAGACGACAAGACCTATGCAATACAACTTTTAAGAAGATCCAAGAACCCAGTTCCCATCTTCACCACCTCCTACCCGCGACCCACGAGGACATGCATGGGCACAATTTACGTAATAACTTTAACTATTCTCTCCCGAAATGTCGGACAGATCGTTTTAGAAATAGTTTTATACCGGCAATGTGTTCTAGTTTTATTAGTTATTAGTTAAAGTGTAAATATACTGAAATTTTTAATCATTGGTTGTAAACATTGTTAATATTGTTAATATTTTATTATACTATTTTTAATCTGTAAACACATTGTAATTCACCATTTTGGTGCGAAAATGTGATAATAAACCATTATATTATTATTATTATTATTATTATTATTATTATTATTATTATTATTATTATTATTATTATTATTATTATTATTATTATTATTATAAAAAGTATGAGAAGGCCGATATCAGAGTCATAGACCACTGTCACGTCACAGGTAAGTACCGAGGATCAGCCCCCCAGCTTTGTACTATAGAAGCTTCAGATTGACAAACAAGATCCCTGTTATATTCCACAACTTAAGGGGATACGACAGCCACTTCATCATGCTGTAAATTGGTAACTTCAAACACGACATATACGTAATACCTAATAATATGGAAAAGTATATGGCCTTCGTGCTTGGTAAGCAATTAGTATTTTTAGATAGCTTCCAGTTCATGTCATCCAGTCTTGATAGTTTAGTCACAAACCTGCCTGGGACGCATTCAAATACACCACAGAGGAGTTCAAAGGTGAGGAATTGGAGTTGATGACGAAGAAAGAAGTCTACCCTTATGACTACATGGACATAGCTTCAGTATGTTCTCTGAGTCTGAGCTACCACTAAAAGAGGACTTCTACTCAATCCTCAACGACGAACATATAACCGAGGAACAGTATAGACACGCCGAAAAAGTGCGGAAGACCTTTAACCGTAAAACGCCTGGAGAATATCATGACATATTTACAGATGTGCTCCTCCTGGCAGATGCATTCGAGAACTTTAGACTGACCTGCTTACAATACTATAAATTGGACCCGTGTCACTATATTACATCTCCTGGTATCTCGTTGGATGCTGTGTTAAAGATGACTAGCATTAAACTAAAGCTACTAACCGATATTGATATGTTTCAGTTTATTGAAAAAGGAGTGCGGGCAGTATCTCTTATATCGCCCACAGGTGCGGAAAAGCAAACAACAGATACATGAAAAACTACGATGAGAAGGCGCCCTCAAGTATTTAATGTATATTTCCTTAGATTTCCTTGGATTTCCTTAAATTTCCTAAAATGCCTTTAAATTCCCTTAAATTTCCTTAAGAGATTTTAAGAAATTTCCTTAGATTTCCTTAGATTTCGTTGGATTTTCTTAAATTTCCTTAAATTTCCTTAGATTTCCTTGTGTTCTCGTTGCCAGAGTCCATGCTTCTGTGTCTGTGGCTTATGGGTGCCACAAAAAAGTGACACCCATAGTGTAAAGCTACCTAACGAGCCAACCGCTCAGCGGCTACTCGTCAGCGCACCGCAATATATAAGAATTGAGAGTCGGATGCCGGCCAGAATGAGTTAAATTTCCCACATTCTTTAGATTTTTTTACATTTCCGTAAATTTCCTTGAAAAGCATCAAAAGGTTTCCTATATTTTAGGCTCACTGTTGCCATGGTATAACAGTCATTCAAACGTATAAATAACAACAAAAATGTATTTGCGAAGATATTGGTATAATTTTACTGGCGCATTTTATGAACATACATTTTAAGGAAAACAATTTAGGCTTCTGTAAGTACACTAGTTCAGTATAGTTAACCATTGTGTACAAACTGTAGGATGTCAATTTAATACATTTTGTCCTTATTTTAGCTTTTAGACGACAACCGTGAGTTGTTTATTCCCGAAATTCAAGAAAAAGTGAAAGCTCATCCAAAATTCATGCTTTTTGCCACACAGAATCCTCCCGGCCAATATGGAGGAAGAAAGGTGAATCTCGTCTTACAATAGCTAAGCTTGTTTAACTTTGATCTACCCGCGTAAAAATCTCACAGCTTGTTAACAGGATGTGTTCGCAACAAGCTTGCAGCGAGCCTGTTAACAATTAAGTTGTTCACAAGTTGTGATCAAGCCGATGCAAGCTTGTTGGTGAAACCTTGACATTGTAGCAATTTTGTTAAGTGCAAAGCGGTAACAAGCTTTTAGAACAATTTGTCACAAGTTCGTTGAGGTCATCAACCTTGTTCCAGTTGTCAACAACCTGTTACAGGCTTGTTATCATTCTGGGAACAAACAGTGCGTATACACATCGGTGACGCCGTGTTGAAACAGCCTTATTAACGTGCGTACTTGTATATGAAATAACCCTGGTGTCTCTATGTGTGTGTAATGGTTCCATCACGTGATCGGTGGCCCCGTTGGGGTGGTGAAACAATGCAAAATGTTTGAATAAGAATAGAGCTAAATTCTCTTAGGATAAAGATGCTACACCAATATGGCAGCCATTTAATTGTTTTGGTACACAAACATGGCCGCCGTGACGTCAGATGAAAACAATATATATAGGTAATGATATTTGGTGCTACTCCAAGTGACGAACCATACCGCGTAAGTAGAGAAAAACGCTACTTGACCGCGGCTGGCACTCGAACCCGCGACCTTTGCGTTACTGAAGCTACCGACTGAGCTACATCATGGTCAAGTTGGGAGCGGGTCGTAGAATGATGGTACTTATATTTGGTATTTCGAAACTGAAATCTAGCTTCTTCAATATCGAGAGACTTAACGCTTATCTTATATTGCTGAAACAATTGTTGTGGGACAGCGAACTTAGGTGCTATACTCCGAGTAACCGTACCTAGTGAGTAGAGAGAAAACTCTACTCAACCGCGGCTTGGAATCGCATCCGCGACCTTCGGTTTACTAGGCCAACGCTCTACTCAGTAGCTCAGGTTATATAGTATATAATGATAAAATATGATAAAATTTATAAAATATAGAATATATTATTATCTCCGCCAGGAGGTTATGTTTTTACCCCTTTCTGTCTGTTATACTGTTCGTTCGTTCGTTCGTTCGTTCGTTCGTTCGTTCGTTCGTTCGTTCGTTCGTTCGTTCGTTCGTTCGTTCGTTCGTTCGTTCGTTCGTTCGTTCGTTCGTTCGTTCGTTCGTTCGTTCGTTCGTTCGTTCGTTCGTTCGTTCGTTCGTTCGTTCGTTCGTTCGTTCGTTCGTTCGTTCGTTCGTTCGTTCGTTCGTTCGTGCGTGCGTGCGTGCGTGCGTGCGTGCGTGCGTGCGTGCGTGCGTGCGTGCGTGCGTTCGTTCGTGCGTTCGTGCGTTCGTGCGTTCGTGCGTTCGTGCGTTCGTGCGTTCGTGCGTTCGTTCGTGCGTTCGTGCGTTCGTGCGTTCGTGCGTTCGTGCGTTCGTGCGTTCGTGCGTTCGTGCGTTCGTGCGTTCGTGCGTTCGTGCGTTCGTGCGTTCGTGCGTTCGTGCGTTCGTGCGTTCGTGCGTTCGTGCGTTCGTGCGTTCGTGCGTTCGTGCGTTCGTGCGTTCGTGCGTTCGTGCGTTCGTGCGTTCGTGCGTTCGTGCGTTCGTGCGTTCGTGCGTTCGTGCGTTCGTGCGTTCGTGCGTTCGTGCGTTCGTGCGTTCGTGCGTTCGTGCGTGCGTGCGTGCGTGCGTGCGTGCGTGCGTTCGTGCGTGCGTTCGTGCGTTCGTGCGTTCGTGCGTTCGTGCGTTCGTTCGTGCGTTCGTTCGTGCGTTCGTGCGTTCGTGCGTTCGTTCGTGCGTTCGTGCGTTCGTGCGTTCGTGCGTTCGTGCGTTCGTGCGTTCGCGCGTTCGCGCGTTCGCGCGTTCGTTCGTGCGTTCGTGCGTTCGTGCGTTCGTGCGTTCGTGCGTTCGTGCGTTCGTGCGTTTGTTTGCTTGTTTGTCTGTCTGTCGCCAGGATATCTCAAAAACTATTGCACCATTTTCATAAAAGTTTGCAGAAGGGTTGGCCATAGACCAACGACCAATCCATTAAATTTTGGTTGAATTTAGTCAAAATTTGGATGAGAAATTAATAAAAAATTAATCGCAAGATTCTCCGCGTAGAAGAAATGCTTGATTGTGGTCATTATCCTTATTTTGTGCAAATATTTTGCATAATTTTGGTGCACGTGTTGGTCTCGTGAGCTAGTCTGATTAGCGGGATGGCTCGTTTTCTTTTTAAATAAAAGACTGCAAAAATTACAGAATAAAGCCGGTCGCGTAATTACTGGTAACAGTTATTATTCATCGGCAAAAGATACTTTAACAAAAATCGGCTGGAACACATTACAGTGTAGGAGGGAGGAGCAGCTCTTGACCCTAGTAAATAAATGTGCAAGTGCATGGAAACTCAAAACTATGTCATTTATTTAGTTTAACAGATCGGGATGCTATCATTTAAGTAGCAACAATAGTAAATTGTATCTCCCTAAACCAAACACAAATGCTTTGAAAAGAACTTTTGGTTATCGAGGTGCCATGATGGGGAATACCTTGCCACAAAATTAAATTTAAATTGGTACATGTACCATATACGTTGAAAGTTAAAGCTCTTTGTGCTATAGCCATTTTAGATTATTAGACATTTTTAGTATCACACGGCCCCATGAAAAACAACCCTAATAGACGGATTGATGTGACTACCGTGTATAAAGATTTGTAAATAAATAAATGATTTTAATTTTAAATAACAAAGTATTGAGAAACGTTTAATTTTTTCTCTGTACAGGTTTTGTCCAGGGCTTTTAGAAACAGGTTTGTGGAGCTTCACTTTCAAGAACTGCCGAGTAAAGAACTGGAGACAATCTTGCACAAACGATGCAATCTACCAAAATCATATTCCAAGAAACTTGTCAACGTTATGTTAGATCTTCAGGTACCACAGTTTACACCTATTAAAAATTTGCGTCCAAGCGCTAATTGCAAACATTCTCTTTAGTTGTTTCACGTTTGTAATAATACACATGACAAATTACTGCATCCAGATTGGTCGAGAGGAGTGCAATTTTAATGTAATACAGTGCAGAAAAATAAAATACAGCGTAAATTTTAATGCGTATTAAGCTTTTTGATTGGCTAATAAACAACCGGAAACTACCAGAAAGCCAATGAAATGCTTATGTGGATTTTGACGGATGGTTTTTTTCCAAGAAGACTAGAGGAGGTTAGATACTATTAGTAAAACGTTTGACGTATTTAGTGAACGAAGCGAAGCAGTATTAAACCATTGAAGCTTCAAGAAGTGGAGCAACGAGTGGTATCCTCGTAGTTGAAAGATCATTTATCTAACATTATCATGCATATTATTATTAAGCAATAGCATGATTTCTCGTGCAATTTTGAAAAAAAAATGCACTCCTGGGTTTTTTAAAGACCTCAGATAGCACTCGTCGTTCGGACTCGTGCTATTTTGATTGTCTTTGAAAAACGCACTCATGCATGTTTTTTTCCAAATTGTCCTCGATACTGTGCCATTATCCATACAAACATAACATTTGGATGGGGCTGTGATTACCTTTAATAGTATGCATGAAAAATTTCTCAATTTTCATTGGTAGAGAGCAGTGCAGTTTTAAGGAAATACAGTGCAGAAAAAAGGAATTACAGTGCAAATTTTTTAAGCGAATAAGCCAATCACAACAATGAAAACTGAAAATAGCCAGTCAGGTTCTATTGCGGATTTTGACGGGTGGTATTTTCCAACTTCGTATCCAGCCTCTTCCTGCACAATATAAATAAAGATGGCGGCCAAGATTTGGAGTAGTGGAGGACGATTTGCTCAAATTTCAAGCTAATTCTTTAATATTGTCAAGTACCTGCAAGAAAATATAGAATATTCTTAGTGCTTTGAATAAACTTTTTCAAGTAGTAGTGAAAGAAGCGACGCGTTTTTATTTAAACAAATATACATGGAATGCATGGGTTGGTCGATCTCGGACAATTTTTCCATCTACAATCATTGACAAAATGAGTTGGAACATGTGCACCAAAGTAAGACATTTCACAATGTTTTTATATCCCCCCATCCCCCCTATTCAATGTTGGCTTCCTATCAACGGAAATGTGATGAGAACCTATAGAGAACAAATCACGAATGTTTTGTGGTGATACAACATTGTTTAGGGGGGGGGGGGGGGGGGGGGGTCGAGTAATGTAGGCGGAGTGATGCAAAACATGTTAATGTTGCTTTTGTTACAACAATTTTGTCAATGATTGTCTGAAAATGATGGTATCTTTGTATTAACGTTTAACCTTTAAAATTTAACTAAATGTATGCGCTAATGTTAAGAAACTGCTTTACAAATAAAGTGCTAGCATTCCTCTTTAAAATTATCAAAATTGATTATATTGGATAAATTAAATGACGTCACAATGAGTTCTTTCAAAAATGGTGTTCAAAGGACGACTTACGGCCTTGCAATGCGCACACGCACTTGTGTTGGCTCAGCAAGGGGGATACTCTCTTGCAAAGATTGCCTACAAGACGAAAATGTCGAGAACAAGTGTTTGGCGACTTCTACATGCAGAAGAAATTGAAAGGGAAAAAAAGGAAAGAATTAAGCAGCCGGTGGGGAAAGTTGGCAGACCTCAGGTTATGACAGCGCGTGATAAATGGAAACTTAAAAGAGCTATTGCGAAAATCCGCCAATTTCAAAAAAACGCGTAGAAAGGGGATCCTTACTGCAAAAGATCTAAAGCAACGACGTACATTTGCAAGGGCAATGTGTGCAAAAAATGCCGATTATTGGACGAAAGACGTGGCATTTTATTTGGACAGAGTATCCTTCATCTACAAAGGAAACCCGATGAGTGATGCGGTGAAACCAAAGAACAGAGTTTGGCGAAAAAGAAGCGAGGGTCTCGTTGTAACAACGAAAGGAAGTAAAGATCTCGCCGGAGGCAACGATTGCATCTCATTGTCGCCATATCATATGGGAAAGGAGTAATTTTAGCCGAGCCATACGAAAAGATGAAGGGAAAATTTTTCGCGCAATTTATAACACGACATTTTCCAAATTTGTTCGAAATAGCTGGAAAAGGTGAAACAGACGAGAAAATATTTGTGATGGACAACGACCCTTCACAAACGCCTTCAAAAGCAAGAACATGTTTGGCAGACCTCGGCATTAGCGTGCAAGCCATTCCACCAAGATCGCCAGACCTTAACCCGATTGAGAATATATTCCATGTCGTTAGAAAGCGCATTGAAGCCCAAGTGAGAAAGAATAACATCACACATCAGACATGGGATGAGTTCTGCAGTGCAGTTAAATACAATATTTGGTCAACGTCTAAAGAGTACATCGATAAGATATTATCAACACATGTTGTGCAAAACAGCAATTCAATGTTATACATGGTCATAATAATTTGTATTTAATGTAAACTACAATTTAAGAATTAGTGATAACAAATAACCCGAATTTCAAAGACTGTATGTGAGTTTGAAGGAATAAACTAATTGTTTTGAAGTTGCCATGCAACTCAGCCGTGTTTAATAACGATGGTGTCGTATATCAGATCCAGTTACCCGTCACTTTATATCAGTGTTTTTGATGGTAACAAATACATTTTATTAAAAATTTACGGTTAAACAAGCTTTGTTAAATCGAATTATATCATATTAATTCACTTTACCATGGCAAAATCATAATTTTTCATACACTTTACCACACTTTACCACACTTTACCACAAACAGTGTATAATAATAGGATACTTAATTTAATTTATAAACACCGCTGTGGTAAAGTGTGGTAAAGTGTGGTAAAGTGTATGAAAAATAATCGTATACCTATGGTAAAGTGTACTCATATGAAACGCTACATCATAAGGATTAACATGATGGTTTTGCATTAACACAAAATAGAAAATATAGGAAGTTATAGCACAGTATCTAATATAAGTCGTGCGAAACATGAACCACAGGGGTGCACTTCCTACGAAGACAAAGTGGGTGTCACAATGGCAGTGTATATGAGAAAAGGTGTTATAGTGTACGCCATGACACTTTGGAGATAATTTTTAAGGGAATACTGCGACCTCATTCTGACCATGAATAATAAAAGTAAGGAGGGCATGGCGTAAGCCATTTCTCGCAATTTGCATTATGTAAAATACAAGGTAATAGACAAAAATATAGTTACCAAGTGCCGTTACGTAAACGCGTGTTCGCAACTTGCCAAGTTATGATTTCTGAATTATGACAAAAATCAATTGAAATGCATAATTTGTATAATATATTATAAAATATACTTTATTAAAACAATTAGGTGCTTCATTTTCACGTATTCTAAGTAATATTTGATGAAATTATTTAGTTAAAATTTGTTTTTCTCTTGAAAATAATCGTAAAATTTTGCATTAAAAACTCAGACAATCATTGACAAAATGAGTTGGAACATGTGCACCAAAGTAAGACATTTCACAATGTTTTTATATCCCCCCATCCCCCCTATTCAATGTTGGCTTCCTATCAACGGAAATGTGATGAGAACCTATAGAGAACAAATCACGAATGTTTTGTGGTGATACAACATTGTTTAGGGGGAGGGGGGGGGGGGGGTCGAGTAATGTAGGCGGAGTGATGCAAAACATGTTAATGTTGCTTTTGTTACAACAATTTTGTCAATGATTGTAGGCTAACAGAGTCAACTTGCCTCATTTAATCGGCCTTTATAAATAATGAAATTATTAGGAGGAAAGATGTGCTTTATAGCTCGGATAAATCGAGTGTAAATGTTCTTCGAGCTATTTTACTTTGAGTTTCCAAGCGGGACGCGAACTTACAACCTTCTGCTTAGAGTGTATCGTCGGCTCTCAGAGGGTTGTGGGAGTCGCGCTTGTGCACTCAGGATTTTTTCTGAGCAATTTATTTCGCAAGACATTAGACATTAACATTTAGAGTAATTTATTTTGAGGTTCGTCGTCGTGGTTCCAGTGTGTTTGCTGGTAAACAAGGTTTTATCACGTTGAGAGATTTATACCGTTGGGCTGAAAGATACAGCAAGTCTCCGAGCCATGAAGGAGAATTCTTTGATTGGGATCAGCAGCTTGCTGAAGATGGTGAGGCGCATCTTTCTGTACTTGCTACTTAATGTACTTTCGATAGTCTTTTTTATTTGCTTCTTTTTTGTTTGAAAGTTTAGATTTGGATAGGCCGGCGTCAAGCTGGCTTTCGACTGGGTGATTTTTTTTCGCCCGAATCGATTTTCTATTGTTAGAATTGAATAGATTTCTCATTAGTTCCAGTCCAGAGCTTGTAATGCAAAACAAAAATTCGTTTCGTTTGTTTGTTTGTCGGTTGCTAGGGTATCTTACAAAGTACTGGACAAGTTTTCATAAAAGTTTGTGTTGACATTGATCATAGGCCAAAACCAGCCCATTAAATTTTTGTAATATTTGGTTGATATTTGGATGAGAATTTCATAAAAATCTGAGCAAAAGATTCTTTGTGTGAAAGAAATACTTGATTGCCTTCATTATCCTTACTTTATGAGACACTGTAAAGATGAAAACTGTTGTGAAAAATGTCTGTCAATGGTCATTTTGTCATAGAACAATGACTGTGTGTTGTAGAACAATGGCTGCCTATTGTTCTAAGGCAAATGACACAATAAACCAGTCCAAGCCTGGTACATATATATATATATATATATATATATATATATATATATATATATATATATATATTATTATATACCTACAAATGACCGCTGGCGTTAATGGCTTCAATTTCAGTTAGTTCACTTGGATATAGCCCTTCTCACAGGCTGTATTTACAGGCTATATGACAACTGTGCTTTACTATATTTGTTTTTTCTTTCCATTAAGGATACTTTCTTCTCGCTGGCCGATGTCGTAACGGTCAGGAATCGATGGTGGTTCAAGAAGTTATCGAGAAACACCTGAGAAGGCAAATCAAGATGGACAATCTCTTTGGCCATCCTTCAAAAAACTTGCTGTCCAGTTCTTCAAAGCGAATCCTCAGTCATGTTTTAAGTAATTGCCCAGATGGATATCACCATGTCGTGTTCACGTACAACATGAGACGATTGGCTGTCTTGGTTGGACGTGCATTAGAGTTTAACGAACCTGTACTGCTGGTTGGAGAGACCGGGTAATGGAGAATTATTTATTTCTGAGCCTTAGCTTCTTAGAGCATGGATGTCCTTTTACAATGCCAGCCGGCATTATAATAATAGAACAACAAGACTCCAGGTCAGGCGTTCACTAGGGCTACTGCAAAATTTCAGTGAGCACGATGTGATGTTTGCGTTTGTGCTTCTATTTACAGAATTTGAGCGATTCAATGTCATTGAACAAGTGTTGTCATATAGCATTGTATTCAAGTATATATTCGTGTTTAGTTTTGTAAGTTTGGCGTTCATAAACAACTTGGCATCCATATATAACTTTGCATACTTGACATTCATTGTAAGTTCATTGAGATCACTGACCAACCACTGATCACTGTCGAAATCGCTCGACATCTTTTAGTGCAAGTCTACCGTGTTTCTACTATAACTATGTAACTCTCTACATGATTTGTGTCTGTTGTTTTTCACAGATGTGGCAAGACAACAATCTGCCAACTCTACTCAGCACTTCGAGATCAGAAATTGTATTCTGTTAATTGTCATCTGCACACTGAAACATCGGATTTCTTGGGAGGTTTGAGGCCTGTACGAAAACAAAATGATGAAAATGAGGTAATGTGGTTTTACTATGCCGTGTTTTTTTTCGTTTCTTCTGATTAAGCTTCTTTGGATCTTCGTTAATTTGCAGATTTGAAGGAAGGAAGGAAATTTAAAAGAAAGGAACGAACTAACTAACTAACTAACTAACTAACTAACTAACTAACTAACTAACTAACTAACTAACTAACTAACTAACTAACTAACTAACTAACTAACTAACTAACTAACTAACTAACTAACTAACTAACTAACTAACTAACTAACTAACGAATTTATTAACCACTTTTGAAAAGGTTTTTTAATGTCAATTATAAAATGTTAAATTGAACAACGTACAATATTAATAACTTACTAGAAATACATGAACGCAACAAACCCTCGCCCGCTTTATATGCATTTTTAACTCCCCTTCTCCCCCCCCCCCCCCCCTTCCCCTAATTTCTGTTTTTTGTTGTATTAATGAACACAGATCAGAAAACATCCAGAAAATTAGTTAGCGAGGTTCGCCTGTAGTCGTGTATTATTTCTATGGTATTGACACACCGAAAGGACATGCAATGTCAATATTAAAAAAAAACAAAAACGAGATGAACCAAATGACAAATTTTCATTCAAAAATATATATAAACAGTGGCCAAGAAAAGACACAAATCGCACAATGTCAACCAGGGATGTCAACGTCCTAGCGTTGAAAGACAATTCTAGACAATTCTAGACAATAGATTATTTATATTAATTTTCATTTTCAAGATTTCTTCTGTTTTAACTCAGCTAAACTGTTAAATACGAATCTCCTACCGTTAAACTTTCTTCTGCTTTTGTGACCTCAAACACTGCCAATTCAGTCTACTCTTTTCGGATTGTTTTTCTCGTTCGCGGTTTCTTACTTTTTTCGTTGTTGACACATAAATATGACAAGACATCATTCAGTTCTCTTCATTATCTAAAAAGCCGTTTGTTTCAAAATTTCTTCATCGTTCCCTGTCGAGTTATGTAGAATACACCAGAGCAAAATTCTTTACCGGCTTTGAACAGTTTCAGGACACATCCTTCTTCTTTCAGTTACATTTCGGTCGACATATTCGTTTTCGGTCTTTATCGTATTAATTTTTAGGCTTTTTCCAGTGGTTTTAAGTCGTATTTATTGTTGTCTTTTTCTCGCTGCCACATCTCTTCTTAGCCTTCTTTCTTTGGTCTTTTTCCATAGTAATACTAATGTACATTTTAGTTGAAACCATTTTTTCTGGCAAAGATTTGATCTTTCAAAAACTATTTCGTAATCCAACGAACTTATAAATTATAATTTGCTGACGTAAATTTAAATAATTTGAATAATTTAACAGGTTAGTTACCAGTACCCTGCTATTCGAACTGCGCAAGTTGTGGATTTGATAACATATATATAGATATATAAACAGGTTTCAGAATTGCTTTCAGCTTTTCATCTCGCGTGTAAAGTGGACTCCACGCACGTCGAGATTAGCACCCTCACCGGGCTCCGGGCCTTCGGCCCTCCGCCCGGCTAGGGGACAATATTAATCTAATTTAAGGAAACGACAAAAATTACAAAACTTGCGTGAAAAACATATCTAAGAAGGAGGTAGGGGGGCACTTATTCCAGGGATGTACTTATTTGAGAGAACGCTGTATACACGATGTAAAAAATAAGAAAGTTATTTCAAGCTGATGAAAGTGAAAGAAATGACTAAAATATATATATGTTATTTACCGGCTGGGAGGTCCGTATAGAAAAATATTTGCCCGAGGTCTTAAAAAAGCCCGAGGCCGCAGGCCGAGGGACATTTTTTAGACCGAGGGCAAATGTTTTTCTATACGGACCGACCAAAACGGTAAATAACGTATTTATTTTTTTGTTACATAATTAGATAAATTAAATTAATTATAATTGAATTAAGTTGCGTAATCGAGATGACGTTCACGTGATATTCAAAAGTCCAAAGTTTATCGTTCGACAGTAAACAACTGCCGACATGCAGTCTGACAGGGAAGCTTGGAACCTCTTTTGTGATTAAAAAACAGTCAAAACTTGAAGATCTAGTTACGAAGGGAAATCAGAATGGAGTCCAAGTGTTTTTAAATTTTAGTTGATAAAGATTCTTCGTCGTTCTTCTTCGTCGCTTGCTCGTTTTTGGCTGTTCGCTTGGAAAATCGCTTTCAATAGTGGTTGACTGCATGCAAATTTAAAGTGCCTCGTTCGAGTTTGAGGACGAAAATGCTTGTAATAAGCCATTTGTAACTTTTTTCAAAGACATGACACGATGAGGTTGGCATGTGGAAAATATTTGACTAAAGGGTAAAGACTTGTAGCGGTTTTGTTGAGTATATAGTTGGACGACAGAAGAATGACAGTAATAGTATCAAAATGTTTCAGCTTTTCTGTCTTCTCATGGTATGTTTTTTTTATATATACTTCTATATAGTTTCATTTACTGATTCAAAATACTGTGTTCACAAGTTTATGTATGTTTTGCCTACTGTTTTAAACTGTTTTCATACGTCGTTGAGCAATAATACTTTAAAACTTTATAAATGTCGCTCGCTGAAATTTTGCTTTATCACAGTTTTCTCGCGTTCTTTTCATTGTTTTCACACGAAGTTGTCAAAGCCACTTGGATAATAAAACTCATTTGCATCCCCGTAGCTCTCTGTTGAATATATTCTTTCTGTGGCTAGCGAAATGACAGAGTGTAAAACTTTTTTTTTTGTTTTTGTTTTGAAATCCGCAGCGGTCCGTATCGGGGTCCGTATCGTGTGATACGGACCGCTCGCTAAGCCAATCAGAGCGCGCGAATCAGATGGATACCGGACCGCAAAAAAATAATTGGATTTATTTGAGTTTTGTTCCTTGGCTACAGGACCGTGTCTTTAAATTGTTCGAATGGTGCGATGGTCCTTTGGTTTTGGCAATGAGAGAAGGAGACATGTTCTTAGCGGATGAGATATCTCTTGCTGACGACTCAGTCTTGGAGCGTCTCAACAGCGTGTTGGAACCGGAGCGAACCCTTGTTTTGGCTGAAAGGGGAAGTGCGGGAGATTCAAAGACACAACAAGATATAGACCAGATTGTGGCCAAGCAAGGCTTTCAAGTTTTGGCAACGATGAACCCTGGTGGAGACTACGGGAAAAAGGAGGTAATGTTTGGATTTGTATATGTGCATGGTTGCTTTTGGATACAGTAAAACCCCCCATATAAGAACCGAGCGATTAAGAATCTGTGTAGGCTAAAAATATGACGTTTAAACTCCCATTATATAAGAATGCACGTTACTTTATTGGCCGTTGTTATAATATACCAATAATAACGGCCAATAAACCAACGTGTATCGGGCCCTAGAAACGGTAACCACCGAAAAGCCTCGCTTCCATTTTGCAACATGTTTATCAAGCATTACGTCTACACGGAGAATCTTGCGGTCAGATTTTTATTAATTTCTCATCCAAATTTTGACTACATTCAACCAAAATTTAATAGATTGGTCGCGGTGGTCTATGGCCAACCATTCTACGAACTTTCAGACAGACAGACAGACAGACAGACAGACAGACAGACAGACAGACAGACAGACAGACAGACAGACAGACAGACAGACAGACAGACAGACAGACAGACAGACAGACAGACAGACAGACAGACAGACAGACAGACAGACAGACAGACAGACAGACAGACAGACAGACAGACATTATTATTACGATCATCTTTAGCTTCATTTTTATAGATTGGAGTGACACGAGCAGCTTTCCAATCTGACGGAAAAATACCTGTAATAATTGAGCAATAGACGGGCGGGCGGGCGGGCGGGCGGGCGGGCGGGCGGGCGGGCGGGCGGGCGGGCGGGCGGGCGGGCAGGCAGGCAGGCAGGCAGGCAGGCAGGCAGACAGGCAGATAGGCCAACCTGGCGGAGGTAATTAGCAACCAGTGTTGAGTACAGGTGCTGTAGTTCCAGTATTGATTGAAAAGTGTTTTCCTCTAAAGGAACCTATTTAAGAAATAGCTTTAACTCCAGTAGACACCAAATAGATAACAACCTAGCTTTTTAGCCTAACATAGAAAAGCCTAGGTTCTTATATGCGGGTTTTTACTATCTAGCAAAGTGAAAAGGTGGTATACTTTAAACTGCCAAAATATGTAGCAATGAGATACTGACGTTTTTAGTGGAGCGCTTTAAAAGCTTTTCACTTTGACTTCCTTAATCCTCACAAATAATATTTCAGCTGAGAAACGTTCCCAAATCTGGATCTCAACGATGTTTGTCGGAACATGTGTGACTTTGGGTATAAGAAAACAAAATAGTTTTCAAATTCTATAATCTTTGGCGAAAGTAAAATACATAAAGTTTCTATGTATTAATTTCTGTTGTTTTGTCAGTTTTTTGCTTCGTGTTTCGTTGTTGAAAATTATCAGATTAAATTAATTCAAAGGGAGCTTGTGGGTGTCTTTTTTCAACAACGCGAAACAATCATTATTTGATAATAGCAAAGATAAATAACCTCCGATAACTCATATGCACGCGTGAATTAAGATGTTTTATTTGCATATTAAACAACATGAAATATCTTAACAACGAAGCAAGAAAAAGAAAAACTGCAAAAGATGTTACTTTGCCTTTTTAAGTGTTCTTTAGAATAAGACTTCATTTTTTCTTCGTATGCACATTAAGTCAGATAAGAGATGCATTTTTATTTTTAGCTTTCTCCCGCTTTACGGAACAGATTCACGGAAATTTGGTGCCCAGCAAATGACAACCCAGCTGATGTTATTGAAATCATTGAACACAACTTAAATCCTGGGATTGTTTTTACACCGCAGGTTGATGGTATGTTGTTTACCTCTTAATTTACTCAATTTTACAGTTTCAAAAATCCAATTTTGGTATATCTAATTAATCTATACATGAATTCACATAAATTTTCATTGATTTACATGGATTCACATGAATTCATTAATATTTATCACTCTTAGCGATAAATGTTATTATGTTCAAGGAACTTCTGGTGTTGGAAAAACTATCATCCAGTTCATCGACTGGCTGAAGAAATGTAACTTTGGTAAACGGTAGGAGCAGCTACAATAATTGAGTGAATGAATGAATGAATGAGTGAGTGAGTGAGTGAGTGAGTGAGTGAGTGAGTGAGTGAGTGAGTGAGTGAGTGAGTGAGTGAGTGAGTGAGTGAGTGAGTGAGTGAGTGAGTGAGTGAGTGAGTGAGTGAGTGAGTGAGTGAGTGAGTGAGTGAGTGAGTGAGTGAGTGAGTGCGTGCGTGCGTGCGTGCGTGCGTGCGTGCGTGCGTGCGTGCGTGCGTGCGTGCGTGCGTGCGTGAGTGAGTGAGTGGATGAATTAATGCTATTCTGTTCTGGTTCTGGCCCTGGCCCTGGCCCTGGCCTGGCCTATCCTGCCCTTTTCTGTTCTGTTCTGTTCTGTTCTGTTCTGTTCTGTTCTGTTCCGTTCCGTTCCGTTCCGTTCCACTCCACTCCACTCCACTCCACTCCACTCCACTCCACTCCACTCCACTCCACCCATTATATTGCTACTCTACTCCACTCCATATTCTACTCCAATCGACTCTATTCTACCCAAATCGACTCCACTCAACTTCAATCGACTCCCCTTGAATCCACTTCACTCCATTCCATATTCTATTCCTACCGACTCTATTCTACCCCAATCGACTCTACTCCACTTCAATCGACTCTACTCCACTTCAATCGACTCCACTCCACTCTACCCGATTCCACTCTACTCTATTCTACTCCAATCGACTCCACGCCGCTTCAATCGACTCCACTTCATTCCACTCGAATCGAATCCACTGCACTCTACTCTACTCTACTCTACTCTACTCTACTCTACTCTACTCTACTCTACTCTACTCTACTCTACTCTACTCTACTCTACTCTACTCTACTCTACTCTACTCTACTCTACTCTACTCTACTCTACTCTACTCTACTCTACTCTACTCCACTCCACGCCAATCGATTCCACTCCGCTTTTCTTGACAACACTCCAATCCACTCTATTCTACTCCAATCGAATCCACTCCACTTCAATCGACGCCACTTCACTCCACTCCACTCCACTCCAATCGATTTCACTTCACTTCACTTCACTTCACTTCACTTCACTTCACTTCACTTCACTTCACTTCACTTCACTTCACTTCACTTCACTTCACTTCACTTCACTTCACTTCACTTCACTTCACTTCACTTCACTTCACTTCACTTCACTTCACTTCACTTCCACTGCACTCTACTCTACTCTACTCTACTCCACTCCACTCCACTCCACTCCAATCGATTCCACTCCGCTTTTCTTGACATCACTCCAATCCACTCTATTCTACTCCAATCGAATCCACTCCACATCAATCGACGCCACTCCACTTCAATCGACCCCACTTCACTCCACTCTACTCCAATCGACTTCACTTCACTTCACTTCACTTCACTTCACTTCACTTCACTTCACTTCACTTCACTTCACTTCACTTCACTTCACTTCACTTCACTTCACTTCACTTCACTTCACTTCACTTCACTCCACTTCACTCCACTCCACTCCACTCCACTCCACTCCACTCCACTCCACTCCACTCCACTCCACTCCACTCCACTCCAATTGACCTCACTTCACTCCAATTGACTCCACTCGAATGGAATCGACTCCACTCTACCCCACACCACTCCACTCCCCGCCACTCCACTCGACCCAACATAGCCTTTATCATTGATGAAACTGTGAAACATTGCTGTGAGGAAAAGGACAAAGTTTATGTATGCTACGTGGACATAACGAATAAATAATGAATGAATAAATGATGTGCTATACGAACTGTATCAAAACATGGGTATTAATGGAAAGCGTCTGAAAATCCTTCAACATTGGTACACTGGAATGAATGAAATGGTGCGTATCGATGACTGCATCTTATTCTAGATGTTGCAAACTCCTGCAAGATTCTCGTCGGGGTGGGGTTTATCTCCGTGGTTGTTTACAGTCTTCGTCAATGAGTTGATTTCATTTTTACAAGGAACAGCCCAAACTAGGGTGGTATTATATGGAATGTATTATGGCTCACCCAGCATGTATGCAGATGATATCACAAGAAATCAAAGTTGCCTACATTGCATGCTGTTCTGACCCTTAAGCTTGAATACGGAAACCAATACTTTCGCGCTTGAAATCTTGTCTTGTTCAGATGAACGATGACGAGTTGCTTGATGTCCTTGGACGAACTATAACATTAAGTTCTGAATTTTTGGACGACTTTTTGGTACACTCTGCTTACTATACTATATACATCGCACATACAATCTAGTTTAGTTTAGTTTAGTTTAGTTTAGTTTAGTATAGCTAATTTTAAATTCTTTTGGAAATTTTACAATTTATCTCTTCCGCATGGGAGGCAAATAAAGAATTTCACTCTACTCCACTCGACCCCACTCCACTCCACTCTGCTGTACAGTAGTACTTTTCCGTTCTGCTGGCTCTACTTTCTCTTCCTTACTTCTGTTAGCCCCATTAATAAATTGCAACCATCTTTTATGATAATAAATGTATAGTATTTCTTTTTTCCAGATGCACGGTTACAGTTCGTGACTTTCTCTCATGGGTCCAGTTTATCAATATATGTTCGTCTCCTCGACTTCAAGGGTGCAGTCCACTTCACCCAGCACTGGCTTATGTCCATGGTGCTTTTCTGGTTTTCCTCGATGCCTTAGGATTGGGAATGTGTTCTCCTTTTGTTAAGACGGGAAGAATAAGCGATTCTCGTCAGGCCTGCTCCAATTTCTTATATCATCAAGTGAAAGATATTTCTGGAGTTCAACACTTACTTGATGACTTTCAAACTGGAATACAATCAATGGATACTGGTGATAGCGACCTGTTTACCATAAGTGGTTTTTCTATTCGCAGAGGTTGGTTTGTCACTTTATGAGTTGTACATATACATGTAGCGCACGTTGTACGTCAACACTTAGGTCTTAGTTTATGTCGTGCACTTTTAACATGAGCCTCTGGCTCGGATGATTGGGCGACCACATCCTGTGTTTACGACGTTAAATAAATCATTACTCATTACTCATTACTCATTACGTTTGCAAGCTTGGTGTAATGTAGAAAGAATAGAATAGAATAGAGTAGAGTAGAGTAGAGTAGAGTAGAGTAGAGTAGAGTAGAGTAGAGTAGAGTAGAGTAGAGTAGAGTAGAGTAGAGTAGAGTAGAGTAGAGTAGAGTAGAGTAGAGTAGAGTAGAGTAGAGTAGAGTAGAGTAGAGTAGAGTAGAGTAGAGTAGAGTAGAGTAGAGTAGAGTAGAGTAGAATAGAATAATTTATTTAATCACGTTTCGCCTATGAGCTATTAAAGCTCGTTCAAAATACGATCGTGAGCATTACATTACATTACATTACATTACATTACATTACATTACATTACATTACATTACATTACATTACATTACATTACATTACATTACATATAATAAATATTAAAAAGAAATCAAAAATATATATAGTATTGCTAAAATACAATATTGTTGAGCTTGCAACCTTCTGATGAGTTGTAGGTATATATGCAATGCAGGTATAGTGCATTGTCAACCTTGTAGGATTTGAAAGAGAGATTGCAAAGGTGAGAATTTCGGAATATTTTCTGAAAAAAAGACTCAAAATAATCATCACACCAACTTTGCACATGTTCCACATGTACACTATGAAGTGAAAAAACTTGTTGGCATTTTTTTAAATTTTAATGAACAAATATGCATTGTAGGAGCACCCGCTGAAAGTTTCAAGCGAAACTAGTGTATAGTCTTCGGGCTATTAATTTTCAAAGTTTCTCGTGGATACTTCGTTTAGGAAAATTTGGGCTATCGTCAGCAGTGTCTTATGATACGCAAATGGACAAAAGAACAATGGATTTCATTTTGTAAATCTTATTTTTGCCTGTGTGAGTAAATGACGTCACGACGCCCTAATTTACATGTTTCAGAAACTTAAATATCTCGAGAACGAGACAAGATTTTGAGAAACTGAAAACCCCGGTATTCGTCATTTGAAAGTTATAGTTTATTGGTGTCAATACTAGATTCACGATTTTTTCTTCGTAGTGCCACTTTAAAATGAACAATAGTCAGTAAAATGGTTTGTGGACGTATTGACACTTTAACTGTACATTTCCTATGCAAACACTACCGCTTATATATGAGGCACATACAGCATCTGTAGTTCAATGATAGAGCTATAGACGTTCATTAGAAGTTTGCTGGCAGGGGTGTAAGCGTTCTATAAGTGGGTAGGCCAAACTAAAATACGTGTGAGGAACGCTCTCTCTTGAAACCGTTGGACAAGCATCTGTATTTTTGCCAAGTAAAAAAAATGACCGCACAAAAAGTGTAGCGGCCAAAAACGCTACAGCCGCTGCAGTTTCTACGCCCCTGCAGGTTCGATCTCTGTCTGAGGCTCAGAAACATTTCTGAGTATTTGAGCTCTAAAGTCTCACACGTGCACGTAGTCCTTTTGACGTCATTTACCTCGTACATTTCACATGCAAACGCTATCGCTTGGGTTGCACATATATGACTAGGGAGGGAATGTTGCAGCTTCGATTCTTGTCTGCGGCTCAGAAATCTTTTCTGAGTAAAAGAGCTTGACCAACGTCTATCAAACGTCTGTTACACCACACCAAGCTCGCAAACGTACCACATACACTACATGTATACATACAACCTATTATATCATATCTCAACTGCATCTCATGTACAAATAGGAGCACACATACAACTTTGAATTTGCAACCTTAGCTCTCCATTCAAACCTCAGTAGCTCTATGGTTGAGTATGTAACCGGACATTAGAATGTTGCAGGTTCAACCTCTGTTTAGGGCTCAGAATTTTGTTTCTGAGTGTACTTGAGCTTGATGAACGTCTATCACATCACAGCATCTCAACTACATCTCATAAGCAAACGCTACCGCTTAGCAACACACTTATGACTATGAATTTGGAACCTTAGTTTTCCATCCGAGCCTTGGTAACTCAATGTTTGGAACGTCTAATGTGTCATTAGACCTTAGCTTGTCCTGTCGCTTAGATGCATGTTTTGAGTACGTGAGCTTTTACCAAACATCTGTTCATTCACCTTTTTTTTCTACGTTTCAGGACCGATACCTTTATCAGTGAATCCGCACCAATATGCGTTGAATGCGCCAACCACGGCTGAGAACGCTGCACGAGTATTGCGAGCGTTGCAATTACATCGTCCAATCCTACTTGAGGGCTCGCCTGGTGTCGGGAAGACCAGCTTGGTGTTGGCTCTTGCCAAAGCATCTGGCCACAATCTTGTCAGGATAAACCTGTCGGAACAAACTGTATGATATTCAATTGTACTAAAACATTAAGCCTTTTGCTTTTTGGTTTTCTAAAACTTAAAACGCTTTTTCGTAGGATATTAGCGATCTCTTTGGAGCAGATCTTCCCGTTGAAGGCGGAAATGGTTGTCGTTTTTCTTGGTGCGATGGTCCTCTTCTGCAAGCTCTGAAATCAAGTTCTTGGATTGTGCTCGACGAGGTATAGTTTCATTGATATTTATTTTGCGATTATACTGACTTTGCGTGGCAAAAGAATGTCCAATCTCGTACTTAGGGCCTTCTCAAAATGGCAGGGCGGAGGAGAAGACCCTGCCCAATATTGGTGATAATGTTAATGGTGATGATGGTGGTGATGATGGTGATGCAGATAGCAACAGTGGTGTGGTCGTAATGGTGACGACGGTAATGCTGATTGTGATGCACATAGCACTGTGGCGATGGTAATGGTGATGATGGTAGTGATGTTGTCGATTATGGTGACGGTAATCGTAATGGGAACATATTCGTTGTGATGACTGTTTTACGCACTTTCTTTATTTAGCAAGTCTAAACTGATGATATTTATTTATGTTTTCCTTTTCAGCTCAACTTAGCGTCTCAATCAGTTTTAGAGGGCTTGAACGCTTGCTTTGACCACAGAGGAGAGGTTTGTCGACTTATGCCCATGACTATGACAAAATATGCAGAATTTTATAACTAATATTAGTATAAATTTACAAGTTTATAATGCAAATCCTCAAATTTCATTGGCTATTGCAGGAGTTTATAATTAGTGATATAAACCCCTGGGATAAGCCAATGACAAGCCTTCTTTTAATTAAATCCACCAATCACAAAATGCGTAGTATGTCACGAGCAATGATCAGTAGAGCCAGCGGTCGTTCTGTTAAGCAACAATGGCGCCGAAATTATATAAATGAGTGGGCAAATGACAGAAGAAACTGAACATTTACGCTTAAGAAATAAGTTCTACAGAAAAAGACCCGGCTACAGAATGGTTAGAATGGAAGTTGTTAATGGTAAGATCGTTAAATTGTTTATCTATGTTCGTTTTCAAACGAAATATCTGGAAACAAAACACATTTCAAAATTACGTTTGCTATTGATAAGATTTCGTGATGTAAACTACATTTTAAAATGAATGTTTCTTGCAACGTTTTGTCATTTTACATATCAAATGAGTGAAAATATATTGTTTCTATATTGTACATGAAAACCCATGCTAAATTGTGCAAGAAAACTTTACTTTTTGATCAGTTACTGTATGGGACAAGGAAATGTCCGAAATGACAATGTTGAACGTTTGTTTATTGGCTGTTAAAAAATGTATTAAAAGAACCTCAAAGAATACGTTATGGTCGAGAATTTATTCAACTTTTGTTTGTAAATTTATACTAAAACAATTAGACAACTCGCCCTCGTTTTCGAAAACTCAAGCTCGTTGTCTAATTGTTAAATTAGATACTCCTGGATACTTCGGGATTTGGACTTGTGGTTGTACCCGTTTGATCATCTGATACTGCAGGATTTGATCTTAATTTTGATTACTTTGATGAACACATTACAAACTCAACAGAACAAATCAGCCAAGATAATAACAAACCAACTTGCTCGCTCTTCTGCCACTCAAGCTTTGGAAACCCTAAACTGAAAACGCCTAAATGATCGACGTCACGAGCATCGCTGTATCTTTATTTTTAAATGTCCGAACAATTTTTTTTATTCAAGATTTGAACTACTACCAAATAGCAATTTTCACCAATACCATACTAGAAAGAAGGCCAAATTCCGCTTACCTAAAGCTGAGACTAACTGGAGAAAACATAAATTAATTTATCACGCTCTGAACGACTTTAATAATTTAACTCTTGACTTTCATGACATTAAGTCACTGTCATTGTTCAAACTTAAACGTTGCAAATTCTCCTCTTAACTGCTACTATATGTAATCATATCTATTTTTTATTATCTTATATTTACTTATTTCATTTATGTTACACAGGGCCCATTGAAAAACACTTCGGTGGCATGGGCTCCCTGTTAAAATATTATTATTATGATTATGATTACGATTACGATTATGAGTATGAGTATGAGTATGAGTATGAGTATGAGTATGAGTATGAGTATGAGTATGAGTATGAGTATGAGTATGAGTATGAGTATGAGTATGAGTATGAGTATGAGTATGAGTATGAGTAGTAGTAGTAGTATTAGTATTATTATTATTATTATTATTATTATTATTATTATTATAATTATTATTATTATCATTATTATTATTATTATTACTAACGTATGGCCGAGCTGCTGGAAACTAAGAGAATCACTGAATACAGCACTACTTTGGCATGTATGCGATGTTCTCTTTCGTTTGCACTAATTAGATCAGCCGTGGCATGCATAAGAGGCACTAGAGTATCCTCGTCAAGACATGCATTGGAAACGAACATAGACCTTAGCTGTGGGGAAAGTAGACTATCTTTTATTTGACTCTAGTTTTTATTTTTTATTATTTGTCTCTATATAGTTTTAGCCTTTTAATCATTACTAATTGTATAAACGATGAATTCGAACAGACTTAATTTTATCCGAATATATACTGTAAATATAATATTTTATGTTAAGCGTTAATAAAGATTATTATTATTATTATATAATTATTATTATTATTATTATTATTATTATTATTATTATTATTATTATTATTATTATTATTATTATTATTATTATTGGGCTGAAAACCCTGCACTTTTATCACCTGAGCTTTCGCCCACATTTTTTAGTTGTGGAGCAATATTAGTCAAAATTGCTGCCGAAATCGTTGTAATAAAGTCTCGATCGGCCATTATGGCCAGTAGATAACCCCCCCCCCCCCCCCATATACCGTAACAAAGGGATGCCGCCTCATTAAATATTCAGCGTGACCCACGCATGACTCACGCATGACTCACGCCTGTGACATGTTTGGACAAGACTGGAATATAGTTAGTGCGCATGAAGTTATATAAATTGAATAATATGGAGACTTTGAATATTATATTAACCTAAATGATCAAACGGTCTTATACACGTTTTGTGGCAGTAAGTGTTAACAAGTTTGGAGAGTTATCGTTTACTTTGGCCTAGTTTGTAGAGGAACTTCTATGTTGCAGCCTAGCCTTAGCCAGTATTTTACAGCAAGACAAGCTCTTATGGCCTTCTAAACAAGGTCTACTACAGTTTACTTTCTATATATGTTGATGGTTGTCGGGTTTTGCCACACGAGCGACATAAAGGCTGGAACACCTGAAGCGTGTCAAATATTTCCGAGACTGAGGTATTTTTCTTATTTTTCTAATCTTCTTTGCTTTCTTCCTGTTGACAACTAGAATACCTTGTCGGGCACACGGCCTAATCGACCGAAATCGATGCTTACTATGGTAGTCCGATATTTTCTAACAGACAGTGGTGCAGATATTGGTGAAATGATTTCTTCCGCGACAAGGTTCGAGGGATTATCATGAGTTTGTTCTTCACGTGTTGTTCATTGAGCTTTGTCTATTGATCAGCGCTAATGGGCGAGGTTTTGCCAGTTGTTTGTGAAATGATTTCCTCGTCCACGTTCCACGGGGATGAACACAACTATGTTATCCCCGTGAGGTTTATCGATCACCATGTAGTCAAGGTTTGCCAGTCGAGATTTCGCCAGTTGTTTGTGAGATGACTTCCTTGACCAGATGGTTCGAGGGATGATCACAAATGCTTTTTTACGCAAGGTTCATCGATTACCGGCAAGGTTTTGTCAGGGCGAGATTTCGCCAGTTGTTTGTGAAATGACTAATTCCTTGACCAGATGGTTCGAGGGATGATCACAAATGTTATTTCCGTGAGGTTTATCGATTACCGGCAAGCTTTTGCCAGGGCGATCGCGATATTTTGCCAGTTGTTTGTGAAATGACTTCCTTGACCAGATGGTTCGAGGATGATCAGTGATCACAAATGTTTTTCACGCAAAGTTCATCGCTTACCGGCAATTAGGTTTTGCCAGGGCGAGATTTCGCCTGTTGTTTGTGAGACGACTTCCTTGACCAGATGGTTCGATGGATAATCACAAATGTTTTTCACGCGAGGTTCATCAATTACCAGCAAGGTTTTGCCAGGGCGAGATTTCTCCAGTTTGTGAAATGACTTCCTCGACCAGATGGTTCGAGGGAGGATCACAAATGTTATTCCCGTGAGGTTTATCGATTACCGGCAAGATTATGCCAGGGCGAGATTTTGCCAGTTGTTTGCTGTGAATTGACTTCCTCGACCAGATGGTTCGAGGGATGATCACAAATGTTATTCACCTGGCTGAGGTTTATCGATTACCGGCAAGGTTTTGCCAGGGCGAGATTTTTGCCAGTTGTTTGTGAAATGACTTCCTTGACCAGATGGGTTGAGGGATGATCCCAAATGCATGTTATTCCCGCGAGGTTCATCGATTACCAGTCAAGGTTTTCCAGGGTGAGATTTTGCCAGTGTTTGTGGAATGACTCCCTCTGCCTGGTGGCTCAAGCCAACGTGAGGTTTATGCCTTTATGGATTACCGGGCAAGGCTTTGCCAGGGAGAGGAGTCTCCAGTTGCTGGTTTGTGATACCACTTCCTCTTCTAATATGACCGGATGGGTGCTGGTGAGGGTTGTCGATTACTGCATGGGCAAGAATTCACCAGGTTGTGCTTTCACAGAGTTGTATTCTGAAATATGGGCGAAATTTTCCAAGTTGTTTACAATGAGATGCAGCCCTAACGGGCCTGTGCGACATCGGTTCTATGTTGATTATCTTATAATACGTTACTCTGTTGAGTTTGACAATGGGGACTTTAAGATCTACGACGTCAACCTCAACGACGACGGCGGTTAAAATGCAAGACAAGTTCTACAATTTAAAGAAGTCACGGTTAACTGGCTATTATATTTGGTATTTCAAGCTAGTTTAATGACTTCCCAAACGCCCCAGTATTGCTAAAATGATCTTAAAGTCCCTACTAGATGACGGCGCAACGTTAATTGCTGTGTCCTTTATTACGTCGTATAGGTTTAACGGTAGGTGGAGTTCCCGTCATGGCGTCTTGGTAGTTCTGAAAACGGGGTACCTCAATCAGCCCTCCCAGTTTACTGGGTCAGGACTGTCGCTTCTCCACTGACGGTGGGTTCCTCCTCTTCCCCCTTGTTTTATTATAGATTTTTTTGTTGTCTTAATTTATATGATGTATTTTCTTATGCCAACTTGTACATTGTTGCTGGAATGGGCGTATCATACTTCATTTGCTCCTAAACTGAAGTTACTAACTGCTCAAGCAGGTCAAACGTCCATCACATGGCTAAACTTTGTGGAGGGCCCCACTGTCGGTGGCGAGGTGATGTCCTTGGCCTGGTACATGATATTAACGCGTCACTGCGGACATTCCCACCGGTTTGTATTCAATTTTACTATATCCTCATTCATCAAAGCGTTTGGGTAATCACCCCACAATCGGTTCATATATTTGTTTAGATTAAGAAAATGTTTCCGCCGAAGTTCGAGGCCGTCTTCAACTTTTCTGGGTTTTCCTACGGACGAAAACATTGCCGCATAACGTCTCAATCACCGCTGCTAGCTATACTTCAACTGAATGAACTATTCCACAGTTTCTCAGCCTTTTGGATTTCTTTCTATAAGAAAGTATTAACGATTGGCGCGTAGGGTTTAAGCCTAGGGGAGTTTTCGCCACGCAGAACTAGGGACTAAGCGCCATATGCTAGGGACTAAACACCATACGTAATGTATCATTTCCTCCATGCCAAAGTATGTTTAGCAATAGCAAACGGCACAGTCCGTGTCCAACTTTACAGAAAACCAATAGTCTCTTTTTATAGGTGGGTTTAGTTTTGGAATTAGGTATCCGTTGTCGATCCCGTAAAGTAAGTATTATATTATAAGACGAAATCAATGATAGAGTTTAATATATTATTAGTTGCTGTGAGTTCGTGCAAGGCTTCAACATGCAGTTGACCATTAATGGTCTCTTGTGTTAAGGGATGAGAATTGGGGTGTGAGAATTGGGGTGTAAGGTTTGGGGTGTAAGGATTGGGGTATATGAGCCCAATAATGGTCCCCTGGTAGTGTACAGAAAGCATGGACAGCTACAGAAAGGGTGGGGAGGTGAATTTTCTCCCCATACCTTAATAGCGATGCGATATTGTTGCAGTGTGAAATAGAATACTATTCACACTGCATAAATTAGAGCAGCGCATATAAAGGTCAACAAACTATGAATAAATTGTCAGTGTGGTCAAGTACAGCGGTGTAGGATACATAGCGTGCGATGCAGCCCAGTATTATATTGGAAGGGTTATCGTGATTCCTGATATTGATGCCGATTTATCGTGAAAATGACTTCCCACCCACCCACCCAATTCTGAACATTGCACTGCTGCCCTTGTCGTATCGCCGAATTTTCTCCCCATACCTTAATAGCGATGCGATATTGTTGCAGTGTGAAATAGAATACTAACTGTGATATTTGCATATTTATCCTGAGTGCACGTGCAGGATCGGAGACAAAAGAGAAACTCATTAGGGGCAATTAAGAGGATTAAGCGCTTAGGCAAGTCAAAGCGAGAAAGTCATTAGCGTGTATTTTGCATAAGACAGAATTCACAACAATCAGTTTAAAATATTTAGTTAGGCTTTGGTTTAAACTTTCACACATCAAAACAAATTACGGTTACATATAAAAAGTTTTAGTAAGGTCTGCTTCTTAGATTATATTTAGGCGTTTTTATTTTAAAAGTGGCATGATACTCTTTCTTGTCCTCTGACGATAATTGGGACACATCTTCTTTTGTCATGGGTAAATATTTTGATCTAGTCATCATTAGATGATGTTGATAGTCTTCTCTTTCATCCGGAGTCATCTTTGCCAAGTCTTTCTCTGTCGGATCGCCCAAACTTTCGCAGTTATGAAAGAAATTATGTTTAAGCGTCGGTTGTTCAACGGTAGGAGGCGGTGTTACAAAATAGGTTTTAGGTGTAGCAGGGAAACCCCACGGAAGATCGTCAGTTTCTTGCTTTATCTCGGGTGTCAAATTTGGTGTATTTTTCCAAGGCTGAGTTTGAAGACTAGTCAGAGGTTGAGACTGATTTTGCAGTTGGTTTTGAAACGTCAGAAAATGTCCTAGCTGATTGGAGTAAAGTATGCTCTTTTCTTCAGGTGTTAACTGTGGCGCTTGTACAATTTCTTGCATTTTTTGTTCTGTATTGTACATGGCATTAACGATCGGAGGTAATTGATAGGATTGCTTTTGTATGAAACTACCCAGCTGTTGCTGCAGGCTGGAGCTATTTTCTCCAGGTAGAACATTGGTCTTGAGGCGGTGATCGTCGTCCGTAGTCGGCTTTAGATCAAGCATTAAATAACCATGAGGGCGACTTGTGGCTTCCTCATAACTCTTCATAAATTCATGGACATGACCTGGGTTCACCTGCCGTGCCAAGACAGAAATTTGTTGCTTATCCCTCGGAGACTTGAATAGTACGATTAGTGTGCGTTGAGGCTGATGTTTCTTGTTCTTTGCCTTGGTGGAAAATGTTCTGAACAATATAGATGATAGATAAATTCCGGTGATGACTACCTTTAGTAAATAGCTAGCAATACGTTTATCTCCCCCAGATTGAGCCATAAGATCATCGAGGACAATCGGGTTACGTTGAGAGATTTCAAGAAAATTAACAGAGTCAATGTCGGAAGGTATACCCTCGTAGAATTCGATGCCTGGTATTTTCTTGATCATTTCTAAATACATGGGCTGCCATTGTCCATAACACCAAATGATACGTTCGGGAGGAGGATTAATCGTAGTTTTGGCGTTTTCCAGAAGCGTTTTTACCCATACAGTTTTACCACTCTGGGTACATTCGGCTACTATGCACGTAAAAGGATGCTGCATAACTGTTGATCCATTGACCACGGGTGTTGCTTTCCTCGAGTAACTTTCTCCGTGGACATCTTCCAAATGGCGCCGTAAATTAAATGGTTTAGAATAGTTCTTTCCGCAAATATCACAGGCGTAGGGCATGTTGCTTCGGAGGCTATCAGTGGCAAAATGATTTCTCCCAAACAAATGCTATGTATACATGTATATATTTCTACCCTTGAATTCGAGTCCAGGCTTTTAGCTCCGAGCCCCTCGGTCCAAGCTCCGAGCCCTCGGCTCCCAGCTCCGAGCCCCCAGGGTTCTAGCTCCGAGCTCTTGGCTCCTAGCTCCGAGCCCCCGGCTCCTGGCTCCGAGCCCTTGGCTCCTGGCTCCGAGCCCCTGGCTCCTGGAGGCTATCAGTGGCAAAATGATTTCTCCCAAACAAATGCTATGTATACATGTATATATTTCTACCCTTGAATTCGAGTCCAGGCTTTTAGCTCCGAGCCCCTCGGTCCAAGCTCCGAGCCCTCGGCTCCCAGCTCCGAGCCCCCAGGGTTCTAGCTCCGAGCTCTTGGCTCCTAGCTCCGAGCCCCCGGCTCCTGGCTCCGAGCCCCTGGCTCCTGGCTCCGAGCCCCTGGCTCCTGGCTCCGAGCCCTTGGCTCCTAGCTCCGAGCCCCCAGCTCTTGGCTCCGAGCCCTTGGCTCCTGACTCCGATCCCCCAGGGTTCTAGCTCCGAGCTCTTGGCTCCTGGCTCCGAGTCCTCGGCTCCTGGCTCCGAGCCCTCGGCTCCTGGCTCCGAGCCTCGGCTCCTGGCTCCGAGCCTTCGGCTCCTGGCTCCGAGCCCCCAGGGTTCTAGCTCCGAGCTCTTGGCTCCTGGCTCCGAGCCCCCGGCTCCTTGCTCCGAGCCCCTGGCTGCTGGCTCCGAGCCCTCCGCTCCTGGCTCCGAGCCCTCGGCTCCTGGCTCCGAGCCCTCGGCTCCTGGCTCCGAGCCCTCGGCTCCTGGCTCCGAGCCCCTGGCTCCTGGCTCCTGGCTCCTAGCTCCGAGCTTTTGGCTCCTGCTCCGAACCCTTTGCTCCTAACTCCGAGCCCTTTCCTCCTCCTGTTTCTCTTCCTTCTCCTCTTCCTCTTTTTTCTTGCTACTCCTTATCTTCCTCTTATCTTCCCTTTATCTTCCTTATCTTCCTCTTATCTTCCTCTTATCTTCCCTTTATCTTCCTTATCTTCCTCTTATCGGCCTTATTTCCCCAAGTTTCAGTCCCAGACCCCTCAAGGATATCTGTCACAAATTCAAAATGTATAGATATGCTCTGGCGGAATTCAATCATTTGCAACCTTACTTTCATTGAGTGATGTTTACCAACGAACAGAGAGCATTTCTTCAGTTTTTGTGTCTTTCAAAACCCGTACAACAGCGAGCTGTTTTGGAGTCTGCGAGCTGAGCAGGTTCGATGTATATGCGAGTGTGCGCATAATTTATGGCAAATGCACTACCAACTACCTCGTCAGGTGATTGAAACACTTAGCCCTTACCAGGACGATCTACACATTTTGGTTGATCCCCGACGAAGTTTTAGACGAAAAAAGAAAACACTGGTTCAAAACGGTGAAGGATTTCTAAGCCTGTTACTTGGTCCTGTTTTAGAAGGACTAGCAGAAATGGTATGAAAGAACTAAACGTTTCTACGATAGTCAGTTTAAGCGTGAACATGGAAGAAACAAGTCTCGCTAATTATCGGGTCCAACAAATAATATCACATTTACACTACGAAATCGATGAAGAGAAAGTGTCTTCTCTGCTAAACAGTTTGCTGATATCTCATAGTCTTCTCACGTGGAATTCAAGAGGGGAAATAGTATATGACGGAAAAACTATATCAAGAACAAATATCACTGATTTGATAGAATATTGTCTAACAGAATACGATGCCAAGATTCCCGAGTCCCTTGGTTTAGATATTTTTGTTAAAGGACTAGCAAATTTGAAAATTGATAAAAGTCTCATTGAAAATGTTCAAGTTTTGACCATGCTGGCACGTCACAAACATCAAGAGCCGGAATCCGAAAGCGAAGACGAAGAAACTAACTCCGAAACTGAACAAGAAGGGTCGGACGTGGAGCAATGGAGTGGAGAGGACTCGAAGAGAAAGGAAGAACTTACTGGAGAATGCGAACACTGTCAAAGTATTGCACGTGCTGTATATTTGCTTCAGTGTCCTAAATGTTCATGGAAAGATTTCTATCTGGATAAGAATCATCATTGTAAATTATGTAACTTAGGATCTCCCTTATCTTTTTTTACATTCAATTGGTTTCTGTACTGCGTGTCCCAAGGCCTATATTACCGATGGAGTTAATGAAAATAATTTTGAACCGAAATAAAAATAGATAATCCTCAAATTCAGCCTCGGAAAAATACACCAAATTTGACACCGGGGATAAAGAAAGAAACTGCCCTTACTGTCATACATCCTGTAAGCAATCAGGGAAATGCAAGGCATATTTATGTTGGACATCTAGATGAAATTCATTATGTTTCAACTACTCGTATGAACCAGTCTGTTAGTAATCGTAAAACATCTGATAGACCTGCTTCTAAAAAATGTGCTTCTTTGAAAACTAGAAAAGATTACATGAGAGAATATATGAAAAAAAGGAGAATGAATAATGAATTTAGAAGTGAGGAAAATGAACGAAAAAAGATGTATAATAAGACATTCAAACTTTTAAATCCTGAGAAAGTTAAGGAATCATTGCAAAAAGCGAATGTGTCGTACAGAAAATCAAATCCTGAGAAAGTTAAGGAATCATTGCAAAAAGCCAATGTAGCATACAGGCAATCAAATCCCGAAAAAGTTAAAGAATCTCAAAAAAAGAAGTTTATAAAAACAAAATTAACAGGAAATGTAGGTGAAATGGAAGGACGAAGACAAAAAATATTTAAAAATTGTTTTGATATAGATAAAGGTACTTGTGAGCTTGAAAAGCCCAGACCTAAATTGAATATGTCAGACGCTATTGAATTATTTCATAAGAGTATTACTATTGGACCAGAATATGTTTGCACATGTTGTGACCAATTATGGTACAAATCCTCTGTGACAAAATGCAATCTGGCTTTGTATAAATCATGTTCAAGAGAAATCCTTAAGTTATGTGTTACTGGTGTTAAGAGTGTAGATGATACTGAATGGATTTGTTCTACATGCCATTCTAACTTAAAAATTGATAAGCTGCCTAGTTGTGCAAAAGCAAATAAAATGAATTTTCCAATTAAGCCTAATGCATTAAAAAATTTAACTCCACTTGAGGAAAGATTAGTATCACCAAGAATACCCTTTATGCAAGTAAGAGAATTACCGAGTGGAGGACAGTTGAGTATTCATGGCAATGTAGTTAATGTACCAGCTGATGTTAATTCAACAGTAAGTGTTCTGCCCAGACCAATAAATGAATCGCAAACTATCCCAATAAAACTTAAAAGACGTCTTAGTTACAAACATCATTATCAATTTCAGAATATAAGGCCAGCTAGAGTTTTAGAAGCAGCTCAATATTTAGTAAGCATGAGTGATCTGTTTAAAAATGAGGGAGTACAAGTATCAGATAGTTGGTTAACAAACTTAAATAACAATAACCCAGAGTGGTCAGAATTTATTACCGGTAACAAAACAAGTCCAGATAAGTCAGATTCTTTCCATAAAACTCAAGAAAAACAAAATCTAGGAGCACAACACTGTGCAACTGATGATTCAATTGACAATCATGATACTGATGATGAATGGTGTGAAGATCAAAATGAACAGCCATCAGGTGTCATGGATACTTTATTACAAGAACCTGACATGACCGAACATGCTGATAAGATAATTAGTTTTGCACCAGGTGAAGGAAATAGACCACTTGGTATATTTATTGACAAAGACTCGGAATTTTTATCTTTCCCTTCTATATATTGTGGTAAACGTCGATCTGATAATAGTGAAAGACTTGTACCAGTTCACTATAGTACAATTTGTAAATGGGAGTTGCGAAGTAAAGATCGACGAGTTGCACAGAGTGTGCCAAATATTTTCTATAAATTAAAAAAGCTACAAATAAAGCAAATTCAAGGAAGTGCAACATTATCATTGCGTAAGTGTAAAATGAAAGGCAAAACATACACAGCAGGAGATTTAAAATCAGAAAATTCTGTAAATAAGCTAATTAATTTAGATGAGGGATTCAGAGTACTTAGAAATTTGCGAGGCTCACCTCCTTACTTTGAGAGATGTAAAAAAGACTTATTTGCAATGATCCGACAACTTGGTAAACCCACTTGGTTTTGTTCGTTCTCCGCTGCAGAAACTAGATGGATACATTTGTTAAAAATTCTTGGTCGTCTTGTGGATAATAAAGAGTATACTGATAATGAAATCAGAGAAATGAGTTGGCAGAAGAAATCAGATTTAATACAAAAAGATCCAGTGACATGTGCACGAAATTTTGAACATATGGTCCAATTGTTTCTTCACAATTTTATCAAAAGCTCACTTAATCCAATTGGAGAAGTTGTTGATTTTTTTATCGAGTTGAATTCCAACAACGTGGATCACCACATATACATGGCTTATTTTGGATAAAAGATGCTCCGGAGTATGGCAAAGATTCTCTTGATGACATTGCTAAATTTGTAGATAACTATACCTCATGTAAGGCTAACTCTGATGACTTGGATGATCTAGTAAATTTACAGAGACATAGGCACTCTAAAACTTGCAAAAAAAAGGGTCGTAAAATATGTAGGTTTAATTTTCCTTTGCCTCCAATGCCAAGAACAATGATTTTACAACCTCTGCCTATAACTGATTTAGATGAACAAATTGCAGTTGCATTAAACAAAGATTTAGAGAGAATCCATAGTTTGTTAGATTCCCTAAAACCTGATGAGCCACTAAGTTTTGCTGAATTTCTTGAAAAGTTAGAATTATCTGAAAATCAGTATTTGAAGGCTATTAGACTTTCTCTTAAACATGATACTCTACTGCTAAAACGATCCCCTTCTGAGATTAGAATAAATTGTTACAATCCAAATTTGTTAAAAGCTTGGCAGGCAAATATGGACATTCAGTATATATTTGACCCCTATGCTTGTGCTGTCTATATTCTTTCGTACATCACAAAAGGTCAACGAGGAATGAGCAAGTTACTGAGGAAAGCTTGTGATGAGGCAAAAGAAGGCAATAAAAATATTGTGAACAGAATCAGACATATTGGCAATAAATTTCTCAATGCTGTTGAGATAAGTGCACAGGAAGCTGTATATTTAGTTTTACAAATGCCTTTAAGAAGATCATCTCGTGAATTTCAATTTCTTAATACTTCTCACCCAGATGAAAGAACATTTTTACTGAAAGATATGGAAAAGATTAAAGATCTCCCAGACAATTCTCCTGACATAGAATCAGATAACCTGATTAAAAGGTATCAAAGAAGACCTAAACAGTTAGAAAATGTGTGTTTGGCAGACTTTGCTGCATGGTATAATTGCAAGCGAGACAATAATTCTAAGAAAACACAAAAATGTAAGCCAAATTCATCATCTGATGACTATCTTTTGGAAAATGATTTTAATGAGAATGTTGATGATGATCTCTCTGACAATAATGAAACAATATGTGAAGATGATCAATATGAATTAAAAGGAGGAATGATACTTGTTAAGAGACGAAGACCAAAAATCATCCGATCAGTAAGATTTAATAAGAACAAAGACCCTGAAAATCATTATAGGGAACAAATAATGCTTTATACTTCATGGAGAAATGAAAACAAAGATCTCTTGCAAAATGTAGAAACATACCAAGAAAGATTTGAACTTCTTAAAGATCTTATAGAAAAAAAACGAAAACAATATGAGAATCACACTGAAGTTCTTGATCAGGCCATTGAGAATGTTGAAAATGAAGAGCTTGCTAATGTCGCTCCTAATGCACAACACAGAGATGAACAAGATGATCAAATAGTCTCAAAAGCTAGTGAATTATTTGGATGTTTTGATCCTGGTAAAGATAAGCAACATATTGAATATGACTTGATGGATGATATTGGTATTTATCCTAGAACAAATGATAATGAAGAACTTCTTATGAAACGATTGAAGGATGAAGACTTTAGAAAACTTGTCCAATCACTAAATATTGAGCAAAAAGAGTTCTTTTACCATGTACTCCATTCTATTAAAACTAGTCATCAACCATTAAGACTTTTTTTAAGTGGTGGTGCTGGTGTTGGCAAAAGTACAGTAACAAATGCTCTGTATGAAGCTCTTATTAGATATTTAAACACTCAGTCTGGGAGCAATCCAGATGATATCAGTGTTATGAAAGTAGCACCTACAGGAAAAGCTGCATTTAATATAAGAGGAAACACACTTCATTCTGCTTTTAAAATTCCTGCTAACAGAGGATTTAATTACTGCACGCTTGATAGAGACAGATTAAATACTATAAGATCTCAACTAGGTAAACTTCAAGTCATATTCATTGATGAGGTTTCAATGGTTGGTAGTGGAATGTTTAATTTTCTTAACTTGAGATTACAACAAATAATGGGTACAAAAGAACCATTTGGTGGACTTAGCATTATAACTGTTGGTGACTTGTTTCAATTAAAACCAGTCTTTGGTCACTGGATATTTGAGAACTCAAAAGAAGGATATAATTCATTAGCAACAAACATTTGGCAACAATATTTTGAGATGTTTGAGTTATCACAGATTATGAGACAAAAAGATAAAGAATTTGCGGAAATTTTAAATCGCATCAGGGAAGGAAACCACACTCAATATGACATTGAAATTATGAAAGAGAGAATTTTGAAATTAAGCCCTGCACATCCTGATTATCCTATGACTGTCACTCACTTGTTTAGTACTAACATGGCTGTAGACCAACATAATCAAGAAATTATTAATAAATCTCTAAATGAAAAAGCTAAGGTAAAAGCAATAGATATCATACTTGGAGATTTATCCGATGAATTAAAAGAAAGAATGAAGAAACAAATTCCAAATGATCCCACAAAAACCATGGGTTTGTTTACAGTCTGTGCTATACTTCAAGGGGCAAAATATGATCTTACAACAAATGTATCTGTTGTTGATGGAATGACTAATGGAGCAGAATGTATAATTAAAAAAATTGATTATAGAGTTCCAGGCTCATTAAGACCAAGTATTATTTGGGTTTCATTCCAAGAAAATAATATTGGAAACGAATATCGTAGACAATACTCCCATCTTTATAATAACACTGTTCAGAAAAATTGGGTTCCAATCTTGGAAATCACACGACAGTTTAGAAAACATCAAATACAAGTTCTTCGTAGACAATTTCCTTTAAGACCAGCTGCAGCTAAAACTATTCATCGTTGTCAAGGTGATACTATCAATGAAGCAGTTGTTGATCTCCCATCTAGTAAACGAGAACACATGCATTATGTTGCTCTAAGTAGACTGAGAAGCATATCTGGATTACATATCCTTAATTTGAATGAAAATAAAGTAGCTGTTAGTAAGAAAGTTCAAGAGGAAATGTTAAGATTAAGAACAAGTGCATCACTAAATAGTCACATTCCTTTTCTCTACAAATTAGATACCAATGAGATAAGCACTTTTAAAATATTATTCCACAATGTAAGATCCTTACACCTGCATATTGCTGATGTTGCAAGTGATTACAATGTACAAGCAGCTAGTGTAAATATTTTTGTAGAAACCGCTTTGTGCAGCAATGACAACAATGAATTATATAATCTTCCTGGTTCTCAGCTTTTCAGAAATGATTTTCTGCCACAAAGTACTACAAGAACACCATGTGGAACTGCTGTTTATTTAAAAAATAATCTACAATGTGTGTCTGAACCCTTGAGGTGCAAGCATAATGATGTTGAAATAACAGTTATAAAAGTTGATCAGCCAGTTTACAATTTACACATTGTTGGAATTTATCGCTCAAAATCGAAAGTAAAGATTTCTAAATTAATTGATGCATTAAAATTTCTCCATGAGAATATTTTAAAACATTGTGATACCCCTGTTATTATGCTTGGTGATTTTAATATAAATTTAATGGAAAATTCCTCTGAGAAAAAAGCTCTTTCTAAATATCTTAGTGAACAAGAACATTATGCACAGCTTGTTAATGAAGTAACAACTGACTATAAAACTCAAATTGATCATATTTACACAAATATTCCTCATAGAATTTGCTGTAGTGGTGCTCTTGAATCTTACTTTAGTGATCATAAACCTATCTTTGCATCTGTGGTGTGATTCATTTACTTAAAATATGATAAATTAACAAAAAAATGTACATAGCCATAAGAGAGCAATTAAATACCATAAAGTGAACAGTACATGTATACTAAACAGTATTTAAAAATTCCTAAAATTTATTTGTCAATCTTTTTCTCCAAATACAAACAAGTCACCTCAACCACTTCCCCAGCCAAGTGGCAGGGGTAAAGAAACAACTATTGCATAGGGGACTGGAGGCTGAATTATAGCTGCCTCCTCTTTCCACTGGCAGGAACAAGGTGTGTTATAGGTAAGTCTTCTTTTAGTTATTTACCCCCTTTAACGTTTACCATTCCCATTCACTTAGTGTCACATAATCTGATTAAAAATAATTTACTGATTAACTGACTAATTTTATCAATTTACATTCCAGCTAAAAAGTTGAAAAATGGTTCACGATTGGTAATCAACCTACTGTAATTAAAAAGAGTGAAAATCAAGTGTACATCCTAAAGCAAGTTTTATTCAGTTGGATGTCAACTAAAGTCATGTTACTGTACTTGTCAAATGGCGATGACTCTGCCTATGGACGAATGTCTCTCATGTTACCATGCGACAAACTAATACGCCTCAAAGCAGTTATAAAAGACCCTTTATTTACAAGTAATATTTGGCATTTCGCTTGATTAAACTGGATGTTCTATGGATGTTCGTCGCAACTAAAGTCATGTCGAAACCAGTATACTGTACTTGTCAAATGGTGATGGCTCTGCCTATGGATGAATGTCTCTCATATTACAATAAATGCTCTGTGCAAACAGTCTGCATATAGATGCCCATTGCAGATCATAAACCTTCAAAGGATAAAAAACAGTGTACCATTCATGTACTGTACAGCAATGACAAAAATGACCAATCAACCTGAAAGATTGTGGATTGTGCCCATATAAACTTTAAGATTAAATCCTACGATTCATTCCATTTAAAAACTACCGACTATATACAGATGAAGGATTAGTCAACACTAATCATGTAAAATGGCTAAAAAATTGAACTGTGACACATTTTATTCCTTTCTGACTACTCAGGAAAGCAAAATAACATTCCACATGTTCCAACAGAACGAGGAAAATTTTAGCTCTACGAATTAATGCTGGATTAACTGTTTATCAATAATGTAAAATAGAACTAATACAGCAGTTAAATTGAAACATGTAACTATCAGAAAGATTTTTTCATGTTGTTTCCTCAAGACTTTTCATTGAATTGTACAATGTATTACATGTACATGTATCGTCAAATTTAAAGCAAAATAAATCATTTGAAATGTAAAAAGCTCAAGTGTTTTTTACTTTTTTTATGTTGAAATACAGTAGTGTTAATTGCTCTACGAAACTTTGCACTATCCTTGGGTTCTAGTTTCGCTTTCCCTTTCGCTATCCGCCCGCACTCCTTATGTCCAGCTGACGATTTCGACGCATCTCCGACGATCCCTGACATAGCCGATCTCCGAAAGAACCTCTGCGGAGGAGAGAGTATTTTTCTATACATGTGTTATGGTGTAGTTGCCTGGGGTCAAGCAGCTCAGACTCATTTAAACTAAATTCTTCAAAAACGTGTCCTTCGCCTTATGCATTTTGCAAAAAATAGAGAGCATGCTATTCCTGCAATCAATCAATCAATCAATCAATCAATCAATCAATCAATCAATCAATCAATCAATCAATCAATCAATCAATCAAAAACAATCTTTATTCATACATCACATATATGTGTTTTTCAGAAGGGTCCTGCGAAAGCTAAATTATCAATAATAAATAAGTAGAAAACTACGGATAAATAAAATAAAATATCTCCAAACTAATCAAATAAAATTAAACAAAATATAAAGTTTCTAGAACAAATATGACTTCAATTGTCAAATTAAACAGATAAGTCAGGCTAAATAAATGTTCCATAATTTATTTCTACGAAAAACATCCCAATAAATATGCTCTACTTTGAATCCATTTCCAACTTGATGTACGATGTTTGCAGTAAATCTGCACCTTCCAATATTTTAGACCTATTTACTAAAACAAATGAAATACATTTTCATGCTACTACTAGGGCCTCTGTTGCCGGTAGCTTTTATATAAAATATTCGAGATTAAACAACAAAGTCAATCATTTGCAAGAATTGGGGCAAAAGTATTGAACAGTATTCCAGTGGGATTACGTAATTTGAAGAAAAAATTACATGAGCTTCCTAATGAAAATCTTAGAAGATGGGGATGTCTATACTGATATGGCTACTTTAATTAACAAAATTAATAAATATCACATCTGCATGATGAGCTAATCGTGGAGTTAATCTCTGATCTCAATATATTCTTATGTTATACTAATATTATTGTACGTAAGTGTGAGTTCTGTTATGTATGTTAGCTACTGTAATTGTTTTATCCTCTTGTAATTTTTCATATTATCACTACCCGCCTCGATTAGGCTATGCTATTTGGGGGTCAGTGAACAGTTTTGTAAATCTTCCTTAAAGATAATAAAGTGTGCTGTAAATTGTATTGTAAATTTTGCTAAAATTAGATTTTATAAATGTCTTCTACAATAGTATGATACATTGTGTATGCCGGACTGCGTTAGTAAGGTCTTGATGCAGGTTTATTACGAGGTGATATCGGATAACCCTTAAGGGGGCAGTAAGACGCCAAAATTGTCTATCCCAATTTTTATTTAGAAGTGTTTTTAAAATAAAGAAATATAGCCTCTTCGCTTGTTCAATTTCTCATCTTCTTCCAAAGATATTGTGGTTTAAACAAATGCAAATACGATACCTTATGAGGTCATCTCCACTAATTCCGTAAAGGAGGAATATCGACGGAAATAATAGGTAGATTGTGCTGAACCTTGGAAGCTATTCTAAATCTACGAATGGTGCATTACAATGTGCACAGTTATTGCTGGATATATTCTTCATTTGGGGACGTTTGTTTGATCTGTTTGGCGTAGATGACATCATCAGGCATCTCATTTGCATGTTACAAAAACCTGAATATCTCTGGAACATGATGATATGCATTTCCGCAAACGGAAAGTACTTTTAGATAAAATCAAATTTGAATACAAGATTTTCCTTCTTACTGCCTCTTTAAATTTGAACACTAAAGCTAGGCTTTTTTTCCTGCTTCTGCTTCCTCAGTGATGGAGCCTGTTATATACAGACTGAACTGTATACGTTTCTTTTTTGCAGATTTTTATTCCTGAGTTGGGCATGACGTTTCAAGTGCAGCACGAAAAGACCAGGTTCTTCGCATGTCAAAATCCTCTGAGTCAGGGTGGTGGAAGAAAAGGCTTGCCAAAATCTTTCTTAAACAGATTTACTCAAGTACGTAATAACGTAATAACGTTAGGTAGTCATGCAAATGGAGACGACGCTGACCTCACTGCGTGTACAGGAGGGAATTCCCTTTCCCCCTTCTCCTTCCCGCGCCCGCACTCTCTCCCACTCTTGTGGCCCCCTTCTTCCAAGCCCCTATAAAAGGGACTGTAGTTCAGTATAATCCGTGTGTGAGGGAGTGAGTGAGTGATATCGCATTTCAGCTCTACTTGCTGAAAAAGTTGGCACACGTGTTATACACATGATATAAATAATTTTCGAATAGCTTACAATAAAATGTGGTCTACATCATGGTTTATCTCATTTCCACTTCTTGCTGTACAAGCTGTTGTAAGTTAACACTTACAATAACTGTAAGCTCAGATAAACAGATTACGAGTAACAGGTTGTACAGCAACAGCTGAGCAAAGCTTATACTAACACCAGGCAGAAAATACTACACTAATCTAAACCATAACTCGAAAACCAAAAAAAAGTGTCATCGCTTTCAAGAGATCTTGGAGATGAAGAAAATTTAATTTTAATTTTATTTTCTTGTTTAAGAGTATATTGTATATATGCGTGTTTTTTTAGGTTTACATCGAACCTTTGTCTAAAGCCGATATAGTGTTCATCACAGAAGCTCTGTATCCAAACATTGATAAAAATACGTTGGACAAAATGATTGCGTTTAATAACAAGGTGAGATTATGAAAGTACGAGAACAAAAATTCTAGATTTAGTTTATTCAAGTATAGCAATAGAGAAAAAAATATGTAATTTTCTAAAAGAACTGAGCTTAATTTGAAACTTGAAGTAATATATCATACACGGGAAACCGTGTATTATCTGATTTGAAAACACCTAGACCTGTGTTGAAAAATGCGCTGTTAGCCGAGATGTTTTAACACAGTTTGAGGTGTTTTGAAATCAGATAATAAATTATGGGAGTTTATTACCATACTTATCAACGTTAATGAAAATAAAGCCTGCTATCACAATTGGCGAAAAACTGTAGGTAGCCATCAAATAATGCAGAGGAGCGATTTGAGCATTAAAAGTAGAGTGCTGCGTAGGCAGTGGTTAGGGTAGATCAAAGTGTAAACTTGGTAAACTGCCGAGAATAGTTTTGATACGTCAGTATTTCGTATTTCAAAACTACTATCGGCATGCAGTCTACCACCTTCTCAATTTATTTGAGCATTATTCCGTCAATTGTATTCTGACAGAATACTATTTAATTTCTAGATTTATCAGCAATGTGTCATCGAAGGACTATACGGCAAACAAGGAGGCTTATGGGAATTTAACCTACGAGATATTTTTAGATGGTGTGATCTCATGATGAAATATCAGGTATCTAAGACCTCCTTATATTTTCAATTGAGAACCACACTGAAATTTACGCAGCAAAAAAATATTTTGTGTAAATGGGCCTTTATGTCTTCCACCGTCTCTCTCTGACTAATATCAACACTGCATTGACTGAGCTCTGTTTACTGGGCAACCCACAAGGAAAATGAAATACACCAGTTGGGATAAATTGGCTATGGTTCCCTTGGACCACAGCTGCATTTATTAAGAAGTCATAATTAAATTATATAATTATTTTCCATAATTCCAACTGATGATTGAGCCCAGTGAAGGTGAGGGCAATAAAACGCCAGATAGGCAAAGAATAATACAGAATCTAATACACAACAAAGCAGAAAGTTGGTCAGCTAAAGGGGAGGTGGGTGGGCAAATTGAGATCGTTCGTCTATACCTGTCTTTGCGAAAAGCAGCGGTTACTGAGACTGCACTCTTGAATGTGATACCTATATAACAGCTTAAGCCCTATAGGAGGTGGCTGTAATTAGATCTTTACCATTCGTAAAGACAGACCACCTCTTTGCTTTAGGTCATGTTAGTTCTCATTAATAAGGTTTTCGTTATTTACATTCTGAATTACAATATAAACCGGACAGATGGAAGACATAAAAATCCTATTCGCTTGCAAATATTTCCTTTATATCGAAGTCATAGAAACGATAAAACTCATCCTGTACCACTCACCTACATAGTAGGGACTTTAAGATGCTAGGACGACGACGCAGTTAAAAGCAAGACAAGTTTTATACAATTTAAAGAAGTCACGGTTAACTGATTATCATATTTGATATTTGAAGCTAGTTTAATGACTTATAAAACGCCCCAGTATTACTAAAAGGATTCTAGTGTTTGTATTGAAGTCAATCTCAAGCAACACTTCTCATCTCTTGGCCGTTGACGTCGTCCTGAAGACGTGAAAATGCTCTAAGTGGTGGTGTTTAAAGAACGAGGATGGTGCAGAGATTATTCTTGGGACTAAAAATGATTCTTTTTCTTTATTTTGCAAAAATAATTATTTTGTTTAAATGTCGTTGAGGTTGACGTCGTAGATCTTAAGGTCCCTTGTATATTGAACTGGACTGCGGGTGCCCCTCCGGATTTAGCCAATTAAGCAATTACAGGCCATCTTTTGGCCAGCCGTATCTTATGACGTTGAAAAGGGCATGGGACCATTTTTTTACGGAAAGAAAATGAGCTGAGGAAAAGGCTTGTCGGTAAGCAAAAAGAGCTACTAAATTTGAATATATTTGCAGGTTTCATCTTAAAGGATAATTCTGAATGCTTTCATGTTGTATTTGTATGCTTCTTGATCTTATAGTGTTCGGGAGAATGTTTTAAATGTCTGTTTTGTGCTTGCTTTATTCGTTAAAAAAAAGGGAAAAGAAAAAAGATTGGAACATTCCATGGAACCTGATCATACGAAAATTTACATGTATTTCAACGTCTCTGAAGATTTTATTTAAGAAAAGAAATAAGCTTCTGTATAAACGTTTCTCTCTAAGCTTTCTTTTTTGCTTTAAAAAAGCTATCGGCGTGAGTCACCAACACTTCAGTCTACTTTAAAATGCTTATAAACCCAAATATGATATTACGGATATGGATTATAATTATGTAACGTGAATCGTTGAATGCCAAAATATTTTTTGATTTGAATTTTCATTTGTTGTTATATTGAAGTTTGTATTTCCGAAATGGTATTGAAGATGACGTCTATGTAGGCATAATTTACATATAGAATGTCGTGTTGCGGAGAAATATTCACCTATTCACATGTTAATGGCTTACTTATATACTTATATCCTATATTCTATCAATTTTTTCACTCATCTTTAAGTGATTCATTACACGAAAAGGAAGAAAGAAACAGAAATATGCCTACATTGACGTCATCCTCATTACCATTTTTGAAATAAAAATGATACTAAATACAAGTTCAATTCAAAAAAAAAATTTGGTATTCAACTATTCACGTTACATAGAATCCATATTAGTAATATTTTATGTTCTAAGGATTTTGGGTGAAGGAAAATTCGAGTGTAGAATATATACATTTTAAGACCAAACCGGGACCAGTTGCGAAAAACTACACAGGCCTTCCGGCAGGAATTGAACCCACGACCTTGCGATTCTAGTGTAATGTTCTGACCACTGGGCCACGGAGGACATTGTCGAGAGCTTGATCGCGAGTTCTGTATATAATAAGGTGGTGATGCCAGGAGAGAATTGGGTATATTATAAGTAATATTGGGCATTTCACTCGATTACATAGCATGTTCTAAGGATTTTGGGGGAAGAAAAATTCGAGTGTAGAATATATACATTTTAAGACCAAACCGGGACCAGTTGCGAAAAATGCAACTACACAGGCCTTCCGGCAGGAATTGAACCAGAATATACAGAACTCGCGATCAAACTCTCGGCAACGCCCTCCGTGACTCAGTGGTCAGAGCATTGCACTAGAATCGCAAGGTCGTGGGTTCAATTCCTGCCGGAAGGCCTGTGTAGTTGCATTTTTCGCAACTGGTCCCGGTTTGGTCTCAAAATGTATATATTCTACACTCGAATTTTCCTTCACCCTAAATCCTTAGAACATGCTATGTAATCGAGTGAAATGCCAAATATTACGAATTAGTAATATTTTATTTGGGTTTATAAGCACTTTAAGCCGTCGGAAAACCAAACAAGATGGCGTTATTCAATTGGGGACACTTCACGCAATACAAAACTATCGCGGATCCGCCGTCTAGTTTTATGTAGGTCACTGGTCTGTACGAAAACCTTATTCAAATAAGTCAGCAATATTACATTTACACGTATGTCACACAGTATTTCCTATACAGGCCTCAATCTTGGTTAACAAGTAATCAGCCGTGAAACAATACTTGATGTAAAAAACTGTGTTGTGTTTGTATAGGGTGTTCGTCATTGGAATCCAGTTTCATTTGTCCATCTTATTTATATCGATCGTATGCGAACAGAGCTTGACAGGAAACAGGTATACATACGAAATAACAGTACATGATTCTACGATCATTGTCAAATATTGTTGGACACTTGCTTTAACCCTTTCCCATAAGTGGATCTTTTCTGCATGTGACGAGTATAATCGTTTGGCGTTAGCCGGAGTAAAAAGACTTGGGAGTCGGACGCCCCCGAGAAAGAATTATAAACATCCTAAAACGTTCGTGTCTTCCCTTTCCCCCAGCCTGGTCCCGTCGTTCTAAAGCACGCGCGTATTTGATGAGACTGGTACCTAGGTCTGACGTCACCGCTCAAGGTGCTCTAGAATGCCTAGCAGATTTCAGTATTTTCAAGATGGCAGTATTTACACTCGACAAGGTTAAAACACAAATTGTTTATGCATGACATACCTTCAATAGGAAAGAAATAGTAAACCATATGTAAGTTTTAAACATGCACGTTTCAATAACTAAGAAATTCTAAAATAAGGGCTTTGATTAAACCGGCCGATATGTCCGTAAACTCGTTCTTCGATATCCAGCAGTTCAGCTAAAAGTTCAATGAGTTCGTCACCTTCAATATTTTCTGTACTTCGTAAAAAGATTCTTTGTAATAACTTACCAATGTTAATCATTCAATTTTAAATACCCACGACTTTACATGCAAAATTCAACAATTAAAATCACAACATTCTGTAAACACGAATTATCGAGTAAGCACAGCGTCGTTAATACTCAAATACAGGTCAAGTGATGTAATATCAAATAATAAGCTTGATTTAATCACAGATCGAGGTCAAGCAAGTTCTTAGTTATTAGGTTGGAACAAGTAATAAAACAAATCAAAATTACTCACCTGGTTTTGCAGCCGTTGAAAATATTTTCTCTTACGAGCAGGATGGGGCCTGGTGACCAGGACCCATTCTTTGAATGTCAGGGACCATTTTAGTGAAATCTGCTCGGCTCCCGCGCAGCGCCCGGGCACAGAACGCCCATGCTAGCAAATATTATAACAGCGAAGAGAGAGAGAGCCAGGGACTAGGTTGCCTTTCCCCATTTCAATATCGAAAATGAGCGATTTTTTACTTTTGGGAAAAATTTGGGGTTTCGTACTGAACACACTTTGTACACGGTTTATAAATCAACATTCAAAATGCAATAACGAGAGCAGTGATAAGGAAGGGTGATGGCATGAAACAGGGGTCCCCAAACATTCTCCGCTGTCGCAGGCGCAATGATCCTGAGATCACACCCAAAATTATTAATATCGATTCTGCCCTGGTTGATACTTTAAGTAGCCATTATAACGTATTTAAATAATATCGAGGTTATAATGTATCAAGATCCCACAATGTTTTTAAAGTGTTTATGAAACGAAAAAATCGTTCCTCGAAAAGTGCACCTTTTTTGTAGTTTAAGGTACGCTGATTATCGTGCGCTATTTTAATTTTGCACTACGATTTTAGAAAATGCTTTTTTGGGAGTTTGAAAGTGCTTATTTTGGACTTGTTTTTGTCCGGGGCCTGGAACCGAAGGAAAACGGCTTGTGACGTCACTGGTTGTACACATGTCTTGATCTTAGCTGTTTTATTATAGTTTTATCTGTATGTTTTAACTTAAGTTGACCGTGATTCGTGCTGTCTTACCATGCGCAAGACTTATCATTCGATTGGTAACTCAAACCAGGAGAGCGAGAATATTTTACAGAGTGAATTTGATGAAAATCAAGGAAGTTTAAGCGTTATAAAAGCTGCCATCAAGCTCATATGAACTATTTATTGTCAGTTGCCATCAGCGTGCCGTTTGAAGATATGTGTTAGACCTTTTTATGGGGAGTTGAAAAGTTGTTCAAATTGTATTCTTTTGCCTTGTTGTATTTCACATTTCTTATAAAAATACCCTGCTAATAAAACGAATCACTGCTGCATGTTTACTTGAGTTCAGGACAACTGGTTCATCTTGTTAGGAATAACGTATCATACATAATTTGTGCTCATCGCATATTTCAGACACATAGGTATATTTGAAACGTGAACTCACTGTGGTTGAACAATGATACAAATGATCTATTCAAACAAACGTTAAAAGAATTCCGGTAGTTTACATCAGATTATACAGCATCGCTAGCGTGATTTGCCGATGTGAAATATCGTATTACGCTACTCGATGTAAACATATAAAGATCATCAACTGTATTTTATATAAAGTGAGCCAAAATAACAAATAATATCAAACTGCCGAAGAAACCGTAAAAGTATCTCTGTTTGTTTGATACTTGTTCCATGTGTTGTTTTATAATAATGCAATGAGGTCGAGTATCAAACATGAAAAATCCATATACATACAACCTGTCCACCTTCGCGGGTTGAGATTTCCTTTCTTTGCCAACTGTAGCCTAACGCAATCTAAACCGGGGTTTCATTACTCCCTTCTTGGCTTCGCTTCTTCAAGAAAATCCTTGTTGTAAATTTCCCTGGCTCTTTCAATTTAGAGTCAAGCCGTTGTTTACAAACAGTAAATAATACAGAAACGCGTGGAGCAAAGTACCAAACAGTTTCAGTTTGACGGCTTTCATTAGGAAACGTGCGGTTCCACAAAGCCATTCAATTTTTGTCCATTTTGGCAAACAAACTCATCACTAGGAAAACAGTTTAAGGACAATCCTTGAATCTTAAAGTTGTTCTTTCAACTCATCTCGTTTGGGCCACTAGCAATACAGTACTTTTCAAAAGATTCCATTTTTACCAGTGAGTTCTGAGTCTGGGCTACGTGGGTCTACATATATTTCATTTCAAAATAAGCGTGTGTACAACCAATGACGTCACAAAACCAATTTGGCCGCGCGGCGCGGCGGACAAAAATTAGTGCAAATGGTCAACTTTGAAGGCTTGTAGATCTACTTTCTAAAATCGTGATGTAAAAATAAAATAGCGCATGATGATCAGCGTAATCTGAACTACAAAACGGGAATGTTAGTTGAGAAACGATTTTTTCGTTTCATAAACACTTTAACGTAATATGATTAATAATATATTAATCGTTAAGAAACTCGGATATCTTATTTTTGGGCTCAAACAATGCACAATTGTGTTGTCCGCGAATGTTTGTTACTTTCCGGACACCCGCAATTATGGCGCAATAATTTCTCTATCAGTTCTCTCAAGACAGGCGTTGTGATTAGAAAAAAAGAACTAGTATCTCGGGGCGGGGGGCGCTTATTTAAAAATAAGCCTATAATTAAAGTGCCTATAACTCCTAGATTTTATTTAGTTTTCTGGTTTTCCTTTAACAATTACCGTATTTCTTCGATTTAAGTGCCTATGTCCCATATAGATTTTTTTGTAGTTTGTTTTTGTGTATAGGAGCCAAAAATAGCGGATAAGTTTTTTACAGTTCTAAAATTTGTCCATTTGTTTCGAAGATATGGACATTTAAATATTGCTATTAGTAAGAAAAAACTCGCAAATGAAGGAGATATAGGTCGAGCAACGTGATGACGTAGCTTTTGGAGATCTTTATTACCTCCTGGCGTTCCCTCCGCCAGGAGGTTATGTTTTTACCCCTGTCTGTCTGTCTGTCTGTCTGTCTGTCTGTCTGTCTGTCTGTCTGTCTGTCTGTCTGTCTGTCTGTCTGTCTGTCTGTCTGTCTGTCTGTCTGTCTGTCTGTCTGTCTGTCTGTCTGTCTGTCTGTCTGTCTGTCTGTCTGTCTGTCTGTCTGTCTGTCTGTCTGTCTGTCTGTCTGTCTGTCTGTCTGTCTGTCTGTCTGTCTGTCTGTCTGTCTGTCTGTCTGTCTGTCTGTCTGACGCCAGAGTATCTCACAAAATACTGCACAGATTTCTATTGAGGTTTATGGAGAGATTGACCATAGACCAAGCACCAACTCTTTAATTTTGGTTGAAATTTAGATGAGAAATTGATAAAAATCAGATCTCAAGATTCTTCGTTTAGAAGAAGTGCTTGATTGCGCCATCATCTCTATTTTATGCAAACTTTTTTGTATAATTTTGGTACGAGTGCAATCAAGCATTTTGTTCATTCATTCACGTGTAGGTCTCGTGAGCTGGCTTGGTTAGCGGAATAGTATATAATAGTTATATAGTTAGTATATAATGTATGCATCTAACTGAACCTGTGTTCAAATCATCTGAGCACAGTTCTATCCAGAATGGGCTAAAAGGTGTAGGACTCCACCCCCTACATTCCAGCTCCCTCTAAACGTTGTGATCATTATGTGACAACGTGACGTGACTTGACATGACGTAAAGTAAAGTAAAATAAAGTGACGTGAAATAAAGTGAAGCAAAAGGAAGTCGAGTTAATCGTCTCTAATAATAAGCCGCTGGCCGAGGTATATGACGCTTTTGAGTTCCCTTTTTTTCCAAAATGCAATGTGATGAAGTGAAATTTCTCTCAAGTCCAATTCGTCCGAACAACTAAAAAACAACGCATCTATCTGGCATTTCTTTTTTGCTTCGATGATAGTATATACAACAGAATAAACTCTGAAAATATTATACACTGAGAGAACTTTCCCTTTTTTAAGATCCTTCCCTTGAACTAAATTGTCTGGAAACGCGGTGAACATCAAAATAGCTAACACTGAGCTGCAATTTAAGTTGAGGATGGCTTGAAAGTGCACAAATCTCTTGTTTTAAGTTAATTTATAACGATTTCTCACAGTACTTGACGAGAGAAATATCTGAAACGAATAGACCAAAAACTGTAAGAGAACTAGTCAGCTATTTTTGCGCCCTACTACACAAAAAAACTAAACACATTCTATATAGGTTATAGACACTTAAATCGAGGGAATACGGTAATTGTTAAATAGATCTATTTAAGCTTGAGTTCTCCGCGCGTTTCATATCAGCGAACAACTCACTGGCAGTCAGAAAACGATTGAAAAATACAATTTTGTTGATTATGTTGCAGGTTTGGAATTTATGTTTATCAATATTTGGAAAAAATGCAACAAATGAAACTTCCCCACTTGTTCACGTAACACCATCCCATGTCCAGGTAAGGCAAAATAACGACAACAATTTGTTTCGTGTTTTAAAAATAATTAAGCCTTGTTAATAGTAATTATAGATACAATAAGAGCGACCGACGTGTGTTGGATTTGCGAGGCAATTTTAAATTTTATTTATTTATTTTTTATCATGTTTTAAAATTTTTTATTT
>OZ036002.1:15900880-15910880 GCA_964035015.1 Corallium rubrum
TTTGGTGGTTTGGTGGTTTGGTGGTTTGGTGGTTTGGTGGTTTGGTGGTTTGGTGGTTTGGTGGTTTGGTGGTTTGGTGGTTTGGTGGTTTGGTGGTTTGGTGGTTTGGTGGTTTGGTGGTTTGGTGGTTTGGTGGTTTGGTGGTTTGGTGGTTTGGTGGTTTGGTGGTTTGGTGGTTTGGTGGTTTGGTGGTTTGGTGGTTTGGTGGTTTGGTGGTTTGGTGGTTTGGTGGTTTGGTGGTTTGGTGGTTTGGTGGTTTGGTGGTTTGGTGGTTTGGTGGTTTGGTGGTTTGGTGGTTTGGTGGTTTGGTGGTTTGGTGGTTTGGTGGTTTGGTGGTTTGGTTTGGTGGTTTGGTGGTTTGGTGGTTTGGTGGTTTGGTGGTTTGGTGGTTTGGTGGTTTGGTGGTTTGGTGGTTTGGTGGTTTGGTGGTTTGGTGGTTTGGTGGTTTGGTGGTTTGGTGGTTTGGTGGTTTGGTGGTTTGGTGGTTTGGTGGTTTGGTGGTTTGGTGGTTTGGTGGTTTGGTGGTTTGGTGGTTTGGTGGTTTGGTGGTTTGGTGGTTTGGTGGTTTGGTGGTTTGGTGGTTTGGTGGTTTGGTGGTTTGGTGGTTTGGTGGTTTGGTGGTTTGGTGGTTTGGTGGTTTGGTGGTTTGGTGGTTTGGTGGTTTGGTGGTTTGGTGGTTTGGTGGTTTGGTGGTTTGGTGGTTTGGTGGTTTGGTGGTTTGGTGGTTTGGTGGTTTGGTGGTTTGGTGGTTTGGTGGTTTGGTGGTTTGGTGGTTTGGTGGTTTGGTGGTTTGGTGGTTTGGTGGTTTGGTGGTTTGGTGGTTTGGTGGTTTGGTGGTTTGGTGGTTTGGTGGTTTGGTGGTTTGGTGGTTTGGTGGTTTGGTGGTTTGGTGGTTTGGTGGTTTGGTGGTTTGGTGGTTTGGTGGTTTGGTGGTTTGGTGGTTTGGTGGTTTGGTGGTTTGGTGGTTTGGTGGTTTGGTGGTTTGGTGGTTTGGTGGTTTGGTGGTTTGGTGGTTTGGTGGTTTGGTGGTTTGGTGGTTTGGTGGTTTGGTGGTTTGGTGGTTTGGTGGTTTGGTGGTTTGGTGGTTTGGTGGTTTGGTGGTTTGGTGGTTTGGTGGTTTGGTGGTTTGGTGGTTTGGTGGTTTGGTGGTTTGGTGGTTTGGTGGTTTGGTGGTTTGGTGGTTTGGTGGTTTGGTGGTTTGGTGGTTTGGTGGTTTGGTGGTTTGGTGGTTTGGTGGTTTGGTGGTTTGGTGGTTTGGTGGTTTGGTGGTTTGGTGGTTTGGTGGTTTGGTGGTTTGGTGGTTTGGTGGTTTGGTGGTTTGGTGGTTTGGTGGTTTGGTGGTTTGGTGGTTTGGTGGTTTGGTGGTTTGGTGGTTTGGTGGTTTGGTGGTTTGGTGGTTTGGTGGTTTGGTGGTTTGGTGGTTTGGTGGTTTGGTGGTTTGGTGGTTTGGTGGTTTGGTGGTTTGGTGGTTTGGTGGTTTGGTGGTTTGGTGGTTTGGTGGTTTGGTGGTTTGGTGGTTTGGTGGTTTGGTGGTTTGGTGGTTTGGTGGTTTTGGTGGTTTGGTGGTTTGGTGGTTTGGTGGTTTGGTGGTTTGGTGGTTTGGTGGTTTGGTGGTTTGGTGGTTTGGTGGTTTGGTGGTTTGGTGGTTTGGTGGTTTGGTGGTTTGGTGGTTTGGTGGTTTGGTGGTTTGGTGGTTTGGTGGTTTGGTGGTTTGGTGGTTTGGTGGTTTGGTGGTTTGGTGGTTTGGTGGTTTGGTGGTTTGGTGGTTTGGTGGTTTGGTGGTTTGGTGGTTTGGTGGTTTGGTGGTTTGGTGGTTTGGTGGTTTGGTGGTTTGGTGGTTTGGTGGTTTGGTGGTTTGGTGGTTTGGTGGTTTGGTGGTTTGGTGGTTTGGTGGTTTGGTGGTTTGGTGGTTTGGTGGTTTGGTGGTTTGGTGGTTTGGTGGTTTGGTGGTTTGGTGGTTTGGTGGTTTGGTGGTTTGGTGGTTTGGTGGTTTGGTGGTTTGGTGGTTTGGTGGTTTGGTGGTTTGGTGGTTTGGTGGTTTGGTGGTTTGGTGGTTTGGTGGTTTGGTGGTTTGGTGGTTTGGTGGTTTGGTGGTTTGGTGGTTTGGTGGTTTGGTGGTTTGGTGGTTTGGTGGTTTGGTGGTTTGGTGGTTTGGTGGTTTGGTGGTTTGGTGGTTTGGTGGTTTGGTGGTTTGGTGGTTTGGTGGTTTGGTGGTTTGGTGGTTTGGTGGTTTGGTGGTTTGGTGGTTTGGTGGTTTGGTGGTTTGGTGGTTTGGTGGTTTGGTGGTTTGGTGGTTTGGTGGTTGGTGGTTTGGTGGTTTGGTGGTTTGGTGGTTTGGTGGTTTGGTGGTTTGGTGGTTTGGTGGTTTGGTGGTTTGGTGGTTTGGTGGTTTGGTGGTTTGGTGGTTTGGTGGTTTGGTGGTTTGGTGGTTTGGTGGTTTGGTGGTTTGGTGGTTTGGTGGTTTGGTGGTTTGGTGGTTTGGTGGTTTGGTGGTTTGGTGGTTTGGTGGTTTGGTGGTTTGGTGGTTTGGTGGTTTGGTGGTTTGGTGGTTTGGTGGTTTGGTGGTTTGGTGGTTTGGTGGTTTGGTGGTTTGGTGGTTTGGTGGTTTGGTGGTTTGGTGGTTTGGTGGTTTGGTGGTTTGGTGGTTTGGTGGTTTGGTGGTTTGGTGGTTTGGTGGTTTGGTGGTTTGGTGGTTTGGTGGTTTGGTGGTTTGGTGGTTTGGTGGTTTGGTGGTTTGGTGGTTTGGTGGTTTGGTGGTTTGGTGGTTTGGTGGTTTGGTGGTTTGGTGGTTTGGTGGTTTGGTGGTTTGGTGGTTTGGTGGTTTGGTGGTTTGGTGGTTTGGTGGTTTGGTGGTTTGGTGGTTTGGTGGTTTGGTGGTTTGGTGGTTTGGTGGTTTGGTGGTTTGGTGGTTTGGTGGTTTGGTGGTTTGGTGGTTTGGTGGTTTGGTGGTTTGGTGGTTTGGTGGTTTGGTGGTTTGGTGGTTTGGTGGTTTGGTGGTTTGGTGGTTTGGTGGTTTGGTGGTTTGGTGGTTTGGTGGTTTGGTGGTTTGGTGGTTTGGTGGTTTGGTGGTTTGGTGGTTTGGTGGTTTGGTGGTTTGGTGGTTTGGTGGTTTGGTGGTTTGGTGGTTTGGTGGTTTGGTGGTTTGGTGGTTTGGTGGTTTGGTGGTTTGGTGGTTTGGTGGTTTGGTGGTTTGGTGGTTTGGTGGTTTGGTGGTTTGGTGGTTTGGTGGTTTGGTGGTTTGGTGGTTTGGTGGTTTGGTGGTTTGGTGGTTTGGTTTGGTGGTTTGGTGGTTTGGTGGTTTGGTGGTTTGGTGGTTTGGTGGTTTGGTGGTTTGGTGGTTTGGTGGTTTGGTGGTTTGGTGGTTTGGTGGTTTGGTGGTTTGGTGGTTTGGTGGTTTGGTGGTTTGGTGGTTTGGTGGTTTGGTGGTTTGGTGGTTTGGTGGTTTGGTGGTTTGGTGGTTTGGTGGTTTGGTGGTTTGGTGGTTTGGTGGTTTGGTGGTTTGGTGGTTTGGTGGTTTGGTGGTTTGGTGGTTTGGTGGTTTGGTGGTTTGGTGGTTTGGTGGTTTGGTGGTTTGGTGGTTTGGTGGTTTGGTGGTTTGGTGGTTTGGTGGTTTGGTGGTTTGGTGGTTTGGTGGTTTGGTGGTTTGGTGGTTTGGTGGTTTGGTGGTTTGGTGGTTTGGTGGTTTGGTGGTTTGGTGGTTTGGTGGTTTGGTGGTTTGGTGGTTTGGTGGTTTGGTGGTTTGGTGGTTTGGTGGTTTGGTGGTTTGGTGGTTTGGTGGTTTGGTGGTTTGGTGGTTTGGTGGTTTGGTGGTTTGGTGGTTTGGTGGTTTGGTGGTTTGGTGGTTTGGTGGTTTGGTGGTTTGGTGGTTTGGTGGTTTGGTGGTTTGGTGGTTTGGTGGTTTGGTGGTTTGGTGGTTTGGTGGTTTGGTGGTTTGGTGGTTTGGTGGTTTGGTGGTTTGGTGGTTTGGTGGTTTGGTGGTTTGGTGGTTTGGTGGTTTGGTGGTTTGGTGGTTTGGTGGTTTGGTGGTTTGGTGGTTTGGTGGTTTGGTGGTTGGTGGTTGGTGGTTGGTGGTTGGTGGTTTGGTTTTGGTGGTTTGGTGGTTTGGTGGTTTGGTGGTTGGTGGTTTGGTGGTTTGGTGGTTGGTGGTTGGTGGTTGGTGGTTTTGGTGGTTTGGTGGTTTGGTGGTTTGGTGGTGTTGGTGGTTTGGTGGTTGGTGGTTTGGTGGTTTGGTGGTTTGGTGGTTGGTGGTTTGGTGGTTTGGTGGTTGGTGGTTTGGTGGTTTGGTGGTTTGGTGGTTTGGTGGTTTGGTGGTTTGGTGGTTGGTGGTTTGGTGGTTTGGTGGTTTGGTGGTTTGGTGGTTTGGTGGTTTGGTGGTTGGTGGTTTGGTGGTTTGGTGGTTGGTGGTTTGGTGGTTTGGTGGTTTGGTGGTTTGGTGGTTTGGTGGTTTGGTGGTTTGGTGGTTTGGTGGTTTGGTGGTTTGGTGGTTTGGTGGTTGGTGGTTTGGTGGTTGGTGGTTTGGTGGTTTGGTGGTTTGGTGGTTTGGTGGTTTGGTGGTTTGGTGGTTTGGTGGTTTGGTGGTTTGGTGGTTTGGTGGTTTGGTGGTTTGGTGGTTTGGTGGTTTGGTGGTTTGGTGGTTTGGTGGTTTGGTGGTTTGGTGGTTTGGTGGTTTGGTGGTTTGGTGGTTTGGTGGTTTGGTGGTTTGGTGGTTTGGTGGTTTGGTGGTTTGGTGGTTTGGTGGTTTGGTGGTTTGGTGGTTTGGTGGTTTGGTGGTTTGGTGGTTTGGTGGTTTGGTGGTTTGGTGGTTTGGTGGTTTGGTGGTTTGGTGGTTTGGTGGTTTGGTGGTTTGGTGGTTGGTGGTTTGGTGGTTTGGTGGTTTGGTGGTTTGGTGGTTTGGTGGTTTGGTGGTTTGGTGGTTTGGTGGTTTGGTGGTTTGGTGGTTTGGTGGTTTGGTGGTTTGGTGGTTTGGTGGTTTTGGTGGTTTGGTGGTTTGGTGGTTTGGTGGTTTGGTGGTTTGGTGGTTTGGTGGTTTGGTGGTTTGGTGGTTTGGTGGTTTGGTGGTTTGGTGGTTTGGTGGTTTGGTGGTTTGGTGGTTTGGTGGTTTGGTGGTTTGGTGGTTTGGTGGTTTGGTGGTTTGGTGGTTTGGTGGTTTGGTGGTTTGGTGGTTTGGTGGTTTGGTGGTTTGGTGGTTTGGTGGTTTGGTGGTTTGGTGGTTTGGTGGTTTGGTGGTTTGGTGGTTTGGTGGTTTGGTGGTTTGGTGGTTTGGTGGTTTGGTGGTTTGGTGGTTTGGTGGTTTGGTGGTTTGGTGGTTTGGTGGTTTGGTGGTTTGGTGGTTTTGGTGGTTTGGTGGTTTGGTGGTTTGGTGGTTTGGTGGTTTGGTGGTTTGGTGGTTTGGTGGTTTGGTGGTTTGGTGGTTTGGTGGTTTGGTGGTTTGGTGGTTTGGTGGTTTGGTGGTTTGGTGGTTTGGTGGTTTGGTGGTTTGGTGGTTTGGTGGTTTGGTGGTTTGGTGGTTTGGTGGTTTGGTGGTTTGGTGGTTTGGTGGTTTGGTGGTTTGGTGGTTTGGTGGTTTGGTGGTTTGGTGGTTTGGTGGTTTGGTGGTTTGGTGGTTTGGTGGTTTGGTGGTTTGGTGGTTTGGTGGTTTGGTGGTTTGGTGGTTTGGTGGTTTGGTGGTTTGGTGGTTTGGTGGTTTGGTGGTTTGGTGGTTTGGTGGTTTGGTGGTTTGGTGGTTTGGTGGTTTGGTGGTTTGGTGGTTTGGTGGTTTGGTGGTTTGGTGGTTTGGTGGTTTGGTGGTTTGGTGGTTTGGTGGTTTGGTGGTTTGGTGGTTTGGTGGTTTTGGTGGTTTGGTGGTTTGGTGGTTTGGTGGTTTGGTGGTTTGGTGGTTTGGTGGTTTGGTGGTTTGGTGGTTTGGTGGTTTGGTGGTTTGGTGGTTTGGTGGTTTGGTGGTTTGGTGGTTTGGTGGTTTGGTGGTTTGGTGGTTTGGTGGTTTGGTGGTTTGGTGGTTTGGTGGTTTGGTGGTTTGGTGGTTTGGTGGTTTGGTGGTTTGGTGGTTTGGTGGTTTGGTGGTTTGGTGGTTTGGTGGTTTGGTGGTTTGGTGGTTTGGTGGTTTGGTGGTTTGGTGGTTTGGTGGTTTGGTGGTTTGGTGGTTTGGTGGTTTGGTGGTTTGGTGGTTTGGTGGTTTGGTGGTTTGGTGGTTTGGTGGTTTGGTGGTTTGGTGGTTTGGTGGTTTGGTGGTTGGTGGTTTGGTGGTGGTTTGGTGGTTTGGTGGTTTGGTGGTTTGGTGGTTTGGTGGTTTGGTGGTTTGGTGGTTTGGTGGTTTGGTGGTTTGGTGGTTTGGTGGTTTGGTGGTTTGGTGGTTTGGTGGTTTGGTGGTTTGGTGGTTTGGTGGTTTGGTGGTTTGGTGGTTTGGTGGTTTGGTGGTTTGGTGGTTTGGTGGTTTGGTGGTTTGGTGGTTTGGTGGTTTGGTGGTTTGGTGGTTTGGTGGTTTGGTGGTTTGGTGGTTTGGTGGTTTGGTGGTTTGGTGGTTTGGTGGTTTGGTGGTTTGGTGGTTTGGTGGTTTGGTGGTTTGGTGGTTTGGTGGTTTGGTGGTTTGGTGGTTTGGTGGTTTGGTGGTTTGGTGGTTTGGTGGTTTGGTGGTTTGGTGGTTTGGTGGTTTGGTGGTTTGGTGGTTTGGTGGTTTGGTGGTTTGGTGGTTTGGTGGTTTGGTGGTTTGGTGGTTTGGTGGTTTGGTGGTTTGGTGGTTTGGTGGTTTGGTGGTTTGGTGGTTTGGTGGTTTGGTGGTTTGGTGGTTTGGTGGTTTGGTGGTTTGGTGGTTTGGTGGTTTGGTGGTTTGGTGGTTTGGTGGTTTGGTGGTTTGGTGGTTTGGTGGTTTGGTGGTTTGGTGGTTTGGTGGTTTGGTGGTTTGGTGGTTTGGTGGTTTGGTGGTTTGGTGGTTTGGTGGTTTGGTGGTTTGGTGGTTTGGTGGTTTGGTGGTTTGGTGGTTTGGTGGTTTGGTGGTTTGGTGGTTTGGTGGTTTGGTGGTTTGGTGGTTTGGTGGTTTGGTGGTTTGGTGGTTTGGTGGTTTGGTGGTTTGGTGGTTTGGTGGTTTGGTGGTTTGGTGGTTTGGTGGTTTGGTGGTTTGGTGGTTTGGTGGTTTGGTGGTTTGGTGGTTTGGTGGTTTGGTGGTTTGGTGGTTTGGTGGTTTGGTGGTTTGGTGGTTTGGTGGTTTGGTGGTTTGGTGGTTTGGTGGTTTGGTGGTTTGGTGGTTTGGTGGTTTGGTGGTTTGGTGGTTTGGTGGTTTGGTGGTTTGGTGGTTTGGTGGTTTGGTGGTTTGGTGGTTTGGTGGTTTGGTGGTTTGGTGGTTTGGTGGTTTGGTGGTTTGGTGGTTTGGTGGTTTGGTGGTTTGGTGGTTTGGTGGTTTGGTGGTTTGGTGGTTTGGTGGTTTGGTGGTTTGGTGGTTTGGTGGTTTGGTGGTTTGGTGGTTTGGTGGTTTGGTGGTTTGGTGGTTTGGTGGTTTGGTGGTTTGGTGGTTTGGTGGTTTGGTGGTTTGGTGGTTTGGTGGTTTGGTGGTTTGGTGGTTTGGTGGTTTGGTGGTTTGGTGGTTTGGTGGTTTGGTGGTTTGGTGGTTTGGTGGTTTGGTGGTTTGGTGGTTTGGTGGTTTGGTGGTTTGGTGGTTTGGTGGTTTGGTGGTTTGGTGGTTTGGTGGTTTGGTGGTTTGGTGGTTTGGTGGTTTGGTGGTTTGGTGGTTTGGTGGTTTGGTGGTTTGGTGGTTTGGTGGTTTGGTGGTTTGGTGGTTTGGTGGTTTGGTGGTTTGGTGGTTTGGTGGTTTGGTGGTTTGGTGGTTTGGTGGTTTGGTGGTTTGGTGGTTTGGTGGTTTGGTGGTTTGGTGGTTTGGTGGTTTGGTGGTTTGGTGGTTTGGTGGTTTGGTGGTTTGGTGGTTTGGTGGTTTGGTTTGGTGGTTTGGTGGTTTGGTGGTTTGGTGGTTTGGTGGTTTGGTGGTTTGGTGGTTTGGTGGTTTGGTGGTTTGGTGGTTTGGTGGTTTTGGTGGTTTGGTGGTTTGGTGGTTTGGTGGTTTGGTGGTTTGGTGGTTTGGTGGTTTGGTGGTTTGGTGGTTTGGTGGTTTGGTGGTTTGGTGGTTTGGTGGTTTGGTGGTTTGGTGGTTTGGTGGTTTGGTGGTTTGGTGGTTTGGTGGTTTGGTGGTTTGGTGGTTTGGTGGTTTGGTGGTTTGGTGGTTTGGTGGTTTGGTGGTTTGGTGGTTTGGTGGTTTGGTGGTTTGGTGGTTTGGTGGTTTGGTGGTTTGGTGGTTTGGTGGTTTGGTGGTTTGGTGGTTTGGTGGTTTGGTGGTTTGGTGGTTTGGTGGTTTGGTGGTTTGGTGGTTTGGTGGTTTGGTGGTTTGGTGGTTTGGTGGTTTGGTGGTTTGGTGGTTTGGTGGTTTGGTGGTTTGGTGGTTTGGTGGTTTGGTGGTTTGGTGGTTTGGTGGTTTGGTGGTTTGGTGGTTTGGTGGTTTGGTGGTTTGGTGGTTTGGTGGTTTGGTGGTTTGGTGGTTTGGTGGTTTGGTGGTTTGGTGGTTTGGTGGTTTGGTGGTTTGGTGGTTTGGTGGTTTGGTGGTTTGGTGGTTTGGTGGTTTGGTGGTTTGGTGGTTTGGTGGTTTGGTGGTTTGGTGGTTTGGTGGTTTGGTGGTTTGGTGGTTTGGTGGTTTGGTGGTTTGGTGGTTTGGTGGTTTGGTGGTTTGGTGGTTTGGTGGTTTGGTGGTTTGGTGGTTTGGTGGTTTGGTGGTTTGGTGGTTTGGTGGTTTGGTGGTTTGGTGGTTTGGTGGTTTGGTGGTTTGGTGGTTTGGTGGTTTGGTGGTTTGGTGGTTTGGTGGTTTGGTGGTTTGGTGGTTTGGTGGTTTGGTGGTTTGGTGGTTTGGTGGTTTGGTGGTTTGGTGGTTTGGTGGTTTGGTGGTTTGGTGGTTTGGTGGTTTGGTGGTTTGGTGGTTTGGTGGTTTGGTGGTTTGGTGGTTTGGTGGTTTGGTGGTTTGGTGGTTTGGTGGTTTGGTGGTTTGGTGGTTTGGTGGTTTGGTGGTTTGGTGGTTTGGTGGTTTGGTGGTTTGGTGGTTTGGTGGTTTGGTGGTTTGGTGGTTTGGTGGTTTGGTGGTTTGGTGGTTTGGTGGTTTGGTGGTTTGGTGGTTTGGTGGTTTGGTGGTTTGGTGGTTTGGTGGTTTGGTGGTTGGTGGTTTGGTTTTGGTGGTTTGGTGGTTTGGTGGTTTGGTGGTTTGGTGGTTTGGTGGTTTGGTGGTTTGGTGGTGGGTTTTGGTGGTTTGGTGGTTTGGTGGTTTGGTGGTTTGGTGGTTTGGTGGTTTGGTGGTGGTGGTGGTTTGGTGGTTTGGTGGTTTGGTGGTTTGGTGGTTTGGTGGTTTGGTGGTTTGGTGGTTTGGTTTTGGTGGTTTGGTGGTTTGGTGGTTTGGTGGTTTGGTGGTTTGGTGGTTTGGTGGTTTGGTGGTTTGGTGGTTTGGTGGTGGTTTGGTGGTTTGGTGGTTGGTGGTTTGGTGGTTTGGTGGTTTGGTGGTTTGGTGGTTTGGTGGTTTGGTGGTTGGTGGTTTGGTTGGTGGTTTGGTGGGTTGGTGGGTTGGTGGTTTGGTGGGTTGGTGGGTTGGTGGTTTGGTGGTTTGGTGGGTTGGTGGTTGGTGGTTGTTGGTTGTTGGTTGTTGGTTGTTGGTGGTTGGTGGTTGGTGGTTGGTGGTTGGTTGTTGGTGGTTTGTGTTGGTGGTTTGTGTTGGTGGTTTGTGTTGGTGTTGGTGGTTTGGTGGTGGTTGGTGGTTTGTGTTGGTTTGGTGGTGGGTGTTGGTGGTTTGTGTTGGTGTTGGTGGTTTGTGTTGGTGGTTGTGTTTGTGTTGGTGGTTGTGTTTGTGTTGGTGGTTGTGTTTGTGTTGGTGGTTGTGTTTGTGTTGGTGGTTGTGTTTGTGTTGGTGGTTGTGTTTGTGTTTGTGTTGGTGTTTGTGTTGGTGGTTGTGTTTGTGTTTGTGTTGGTGTTGGTGTTTGTGTTGGTG
>OZ036002.1:15918380-15938380 GCA_964035015.1 Corallium rubrum
TATTAGTAGTTAATGGGACCTATAATAATAGGGAAAAAAATTTCAGTAAACATGTTATTACAGGTAATATTTTATCTCAACTGTAAATTGTCCAGTCAGAGAGCTTGATTTGTACCACGTGACCAGTTAATTTATCGTAGAATACCCCGCCACAGCGGGGTATTCGAGTCGAATATCTGATATATAGGAAAATACCGAAATCAGAATATTTTTTATGAATTGTGTGATTTCGTAAATGACGAAACTTCTTCGCAAATGCTTCCCCTGTCACATGGCGAGAAATGGTGGACATAGAGAGGCGGACCTAAAGCCCTATTAAACTAGTACCTATGTCGCGCGGTCGTCACAGTTCCGCGGTTCAGAAGAAAAGCGAACAACTAATTTATGCAATGTTGGATGAAATCTTCATTCGATGATCAGAAAATACTGAAGCTTTGAGATTGAAAACCGCAACAACGACAAATACAGGCTAGAAATAAAGAATATCATCGAAAAGACGGATCTTTATAGTAGCCGAATCAGATCGAAACTTGTACGAAAATAGTATACCTCTGTTTGATTTTTGATAACTTGAGCAGCAAGGTTGGTACAATTTGTATATTCCCCATATTGGCTTATGTTAGACTTGTTCGCAAAAACCGCAACGGATTTAATATCTGTGGCATATCGCTCATGATATTTACATCGCAGATGTGTTGCACTATACGATTCAGATTGAAACATTTGAAATAATTTAAAAATTGACACTGCTAAGACGATTCTTTCACTCATCCTCTATGTAAGTCATCTCGTCATCGCTCTCACGCGTGCAGGCACGCGCGGAGGAGCTCCTTGAAAGATCGTGTTTTTTTTCTCGTTTTGATTGCATCAAACTGGAATCCTAACTCACTTAAGACTTTCTAAGAGCATCGTGAACCAATTTTGGGGGTATAAAGAAGTTCTACAACTGTGAGTAAAGACTTTATTAAGTATTTCCTAAAATTGCTGGAGCAGATTTTATTATAACGTTATTTTTCGCAAGCCCGTTAACTGGCTACGCTTGCGCACGCCACGTGGTTTGACGTCGTCATCAACGGTCAACGTACGCAACGAAATCCACGCGTCAACGATCTTCCATGTGTTACTTCATCAAACTTTGAACTTTGATTGTATACGTGTTTCGTGGAGCGTAAACTGGAACTGATGTACGTGTCTCAACTCTGGAAACTGCACAAAACCTCCTGTTGGCCTTTCTACTTGTTTTCCTGTTTTTATTTCTCCCGATATTTCTGCAGCAACAAACTCCTTCAAAACTAACTACTGATGAACCTATCGATAACTATTCATGCCGAAACACTTCTCCACTACCTGTTTTTGTTACCCGTCTACATGTACGTATTAATGTCAAGTGACTTTATAACCTGGAAAAAATTTCTGAAACTAAATAATCTGGACATACTAGAAATACATAAATGCAACAACCCCTCACCTGCTTTTATAATTTATATGCTTTTTTAAATACACCCCACCCACCTCACCTTCCAATTAAAATAAGCACTCCTGATATACAGCAAAAACAAATGATAATCCCCAGGATAATTACAGAATTTATGTTAGGATGACTAAAAGAAAGTTGAACATATCAAAGGAAAACTTACAGATTTCATATTAAACTCTGGTTGTAAAAATATATTGTTTTTAGCCATTTAGGAGGTTTCCAAAGGAATTACTTTTATGTTTTGCAAAGGCAAGATTGAAAGTTAACAGCTCAAAAACTACATTTATAATAGGAGATAAAAACAACAGACAACCTTTCAGTCTGTATAATACAGGACAAAAGAAGATGGACAAAGCCTATGAGTATTTATGATAACTGATAAGTGCTTGCAATTAAGTGTATGAAAAACATCACGTCCACAGTAGCAAAGGGAAAGCACGAAAACGTGAGCTGTTTACTGCTTAATGGCCGGCAAAAAATTGAAAACAACATTATATGATAGTTGCTAGATTAAGTTTTATATACAGTAACTGACGAGTGTCTAAAAGGGTTCTATTTAAACGTCTTGCCGTTCTTGGCGTTTGCAGAATATTTAATGAATAAATGCTGATTACAATCAGCAAAATAAATAAATACAAATGTCTTACCGTCATTTTTAAAATGATATTGAGACCACTGAGTGACCTGTGACCACAAACACTACAATTCAGATCGAGATTTTGTTTACCATACGGCGTTTGGCTTCTTCAGGTTTTCTGATTTTTCTTCAAGATATATTAAACTGGCTGTTTGTATCCTGCTTTTATTCGTTGTTTTGCTTCTTTCCGTTTAAAACGAAACCATTTGAAACCGTTTTGTTTCGCAAAATATGGAAAATATATAAAGTTTGCTTCAAAGCTAGTCACCAGTGCCCGAGTATTTTTGCCGCGTGACATCCTACGACGTATATATATATATATATATATATATATATATATATATATATATATATATATATATATATATATATATATATACAAACTATTTCCAGATTTTTGTCTCCCTTGCTTTTTCTACACGCGTGTAAAGTGGACTCCACGCATGTCGAGAGTAGCACCCTCACCGGGCTCCGGGCCTTTGGTCCTACGCCCGGCTCGGGGATTATGCCTTGAAATCCTTCAATCTATACGATACCGATAAATTTCAAACGAATTTATGTAGTTGGTCTATTTCTAGTTTTTTATATTTATGTATTTTAATTCCTACGGGGGAGCGCCTCGCATGGGTCCTCGGGTCCCGTTCGCGCTCTTCCCGTTTGGATATCTTCATATACATTGTAAAGTATCCAATAAAGTTGTTTAAATAAGGCCTATTAATCTTGCAGAACTTTTCTAGTCAAAATTTTTGTAAGTGGGCATGCATTACGCGCATGCGTGACCATTATTTCTCGCCATGAAATGTATGACAGATCTCTGCGGGATTTATCGAAATCCCGCGAATTCCTTATCTTCAAAATTCAGTTACAGGAAAACGAATCCCGCTAATAGAAATGTGCAAATGTGAAAAAAATTCTAAACTTACCTGTATATCTGTTACAAACATGTGCTTGTAGTTTTCATGATTCATTTGTCGAACTGAAAACCATGCATAAATGAGATCCAGCAATTGTAACTTTTGCGGTAAAGTTCGAAAAATGTACTTAGAACTACGATATTTCAGTCGAATATCCTCCAAATTTACTCCAAAAGGTATCGTTTGAAAGCTAATTTTCTCAATTTTTAACTGTTTACAATAATTTTAGTCAGCGGCTTCTAAATAAGATTCTAAAAGTACTTCATGTTATGTGATATAGAGTACTATATATTTTCTCCTCGCCTTTGAATGTTATGGACTCTTAGGGATAAAAAGGGGATTTATGGTATTTGCCGCTGATAATACCACAGGCTCAAACGTCTTCGATTTCCGGCGATGAACATTTTTTTGCAGTTTTCATCGCTTCGTTGTTGAGATATTTTAGGTTGTTGATAGGCAAATTAAACATTTTAATAGGCGACTTTCAGGGTGTTGCGCGCGCATCATTTTTCAAAAAAGCTGGCAAGCTCCACTCAAAGTAAACATACTGTTTAAAATCAACAAAGTATAGATACAGTTTCTGGATGTTTAACACTGTTATTCTGCTGTTCTTGGCTTGCTAGCAAGTCTGTTTGCCATTGCTTACTTTGTGGAGAGCCCGCTAAACGATGCAAAACGATGCGCGCAACACCCTGAAACTCGCCTATTTCACAGGCGCATAATGACTTACCAGAAAATGTTATATATTGTTGCTATTATCAAACTAAATTAATTCGGAAAGAAGCGTGTTTGTGTGTTTCTCCCACAACACAAAACATGCATGTAGATTTTTAAGTGATTATATCCGATAATAGCAAAGATATACTAGAAATACATGAATGCAACAACCCCTCGCCCACTTTTATTAAGTGGTTTTTTGAAACACCCCCCACCCACCCACCCACCCACCCTGATTTAAAATAAGCCCTCCTGATATACAACCAATATAAAAACAAACAGATTTTAAAGCAAATGATAATCCTCGAGATAATTATAGAATTTATGGATAGACAAACTGATTTAATGAAAGTTGAACATATCAAAGCGAGATTTAAATCTGGTTTTAAAAAATATATTGTTTTTATAGGAAGATTCAAAAGGGATTATTTTTAGCAAGCACTTAAATGGCTTATGGCTTCCCTATGTGGCTATGTATACATGTTTTGTAAAGGCAGAATTAAAAGTTAACAGCTCAAAATTACATTTACAGTAGAGTCTGAGATAAAAACAATTCAGTAGAATCGGATCCCAGAAAGAAGTATTAAACAGCCCACCTTTCAGTCGAAAATTTGGAAATACAGCAAAATAAATCGCCAAAGCCCATGTAAAGTCAATGAATATAAAAATAAACATAAGCTTATAAAGGAAGTGTTTTAAGTTAGCTTTAGTTAAGCTGACTTATGGTTTGGACGAGCAACGGGAAAGCGCGAAAACGTGAAGCTGTATATTGTTTAGGTTATAAGACAACAAGAATCCTACCGTTTATAACTTTAAAATTATTTGACCACTGAGTGACCACAACCAATGCAATTCAGATCGAGTTTTGTTTACCATACGGCGTCTGGTTTCTTCAGGTTCTCTGGTTTCACTTCAAGATATATTAAACCGGCTGTTTGTATCCTTTTCTTCGTCGTTCTCTTTTATTATTTAAGTAGAACAGGCTCCATAAAGCCGAAATACTGACAAATTTATTAGTTTTCTTCGTCGCTAGTCACCAGTGTCCAACTATTCTTACCGCGTGACACCGTACCAAACATATATATATACAAATAAACTATTTCACAGATTTCGTCTCCCTCGCTTTTTCTACACGCGTGTAAAATGGACTCCACGCGTGTCGAGATTAGCACCCTCACCGGGCTCCGGGCCTTCGACCCGTCGCCCGGCTCGGGGATAACTTTCTCCGATAATTTGTTACGCACGTGTGACGTCAAGATGTTTAATTTGCATATCAAACAACCTGAAATATCGCAACAACGAAGCAAGGAAACAACAAACTACAAAATGATGTTACTTTGTCATTTTAAGTATTCTTTCAAATAAGACAGACTTCATTTTTGCTCCATAGGCACTTTTAGAATCTTTAATAGACCATTTGCACGATCACGTACAATGGCGTTGGATGACTACAACTACCAGAATATTTTGCTAGTATTCTAGGGTTTCGGCTAAAAGAGATGACTCAATAATAATAATAATAATAATAATAATAATAATAATAATAATAATAATAATAATAATAATAATAATGGAAACTTTATTAAATGTCTTTTTAGATAATATACAATTGTAAATCTCGCTTATTTAAGGTAATTTACAATAATAATAATAATAATAATAATAATAATAATAATAATAATAATAATAATAATAATAATAATAATATAATAATAATAATATAATAATAATAATAATAATAATAATACTAATAATAATATTAAAAGCTTATATAGCGCTTATAACATATAGATCTAAGCGCTTTAGATTGATTGGTCTAAAAATACATGTGATGATAAAAGTAAAAGTCTAACATTACGAAGATTACATCTCATAAGATCTAAATCACCAAATAGTAAATAAATAAATTAATTAATTAATTAATTAATAAATAACACTAATCTACATTATAGGCTATTTTAAACATGTGAGTCTTAAGCTTACTCTTGAATTCCAAGAGATCTGTGCATGCTCTAATAGAGGTAGGTAGTTTATTCCATAACCTAGGACTGCTAGCATAAAAAGCTCTACCACCGTAACTATTTACGTTAAATCTAGGTTCATTAAGTAAGTTGGAGGCTCATAATGACTGATCAGATTTGCAATATATTGCGGAGCAAGTCCATAGAGTGTTTTAAATGTCATTAAAATAATCTTATAAATAATACGTTGCTCAACTGGAAGCCAATGTAACTGCATTAAAATAGGTGTAATACGATCATACTTATGAGCTCCGGTTAACAATCGTGCTGCAGAATTAAGAACACGCTGTAACTTTCTAATCTGATCCTTAGGAAGACCATACAACAGTGCATTTGCATTATCAAGTTTGACAGTCACAAAAGCATGAATAAGCGTTTCAGTTGTATGAAACGACAAATATCTTCTAGCAAGAGTAATATTCCTTAGGTGGTAAAATGCTGACTTACATATACTATTAATATGTGTAGACATTGTAAGAAATTTATCTAGTGTAACACCAATATTCCGAGCATGGGGTGCTGGAGTAATTATGTCGGAGCCCACAGTCAACACAGGGAATACAGGTTCAGGCCGGAATTTTGAACTCAAAATGAGAAGTTCCGTCTTATCAGTATTGAGCATTAATTTATTCTCTGACATTCAATTTATAATGTCTACTAGGCAGGCTTCCACGCGCGACTTGACTTGCTCGAGGTCATTCTGGTCCTTGTAGTTAAAAGAAACGTAAATTTAAGTGTCATCAGCATATAGATGAAATTTCATGCCATGGGATCTTAAGATGTCTCCTATCGGTGACGTGTACATCAGATATAATATAGGTCCTAGTACAGAACCTTGGGGAACACCGCAAACTACGTCATAGCTGTCTGAAGTAGCCCCATCAAAAGGGCACGTCCAGTCCTTTTGCGAGTTTTCCAAAATATGTCGTCAAATTTGTCTTTTTCAAATTTGTCGTCAAGTTTCAATGAGTCTCAAGATTTTATCCCCTATACCCTAACCATTTAAAACATAAATCCTAACACTAATCAGAAATCTGGTTTACCCCCTAGCTTTTTGGAAAGACCTTTTTGACGGCATATTTTGGAAAAGCTGCGAAAAGACTCGACGGGTCCCTTTGAGTCATCCCTTTTAACCGAAAGCCTATATATAAAGCCCTAATCAAACGAGAACGCAAGTCATCGCAAGTTGGCAGTCACGCTATCTCAGCCAGCCGCTTTGAATATTTTCCCGAAAATATTATGTACCGTGACACAGTTAAAACTTGTTTAAAACACTCATGAAGCCTTTGTTTTGTTAATTTGGGTGTTCGAACGACCGCCACAGAAATTTGTGACTGCCAACTTGCGATGACTTGCGTTCTCGTTTGATTAGGGCTTAATACTGACAAAGCATTCTGGTAGTTGTCGTCATCGACCGCCATCTCACGTCATCCTGCAAATGGCCTATTAACAATCCTGGCCAAAATTCTTGTGGACAGTATGTGCAAATCCTTCCAAACCGGTAAAATAGCGACTTGTACACATAATTTTGGTCAGGATTGTCTGAAAAAAATAAATTCAAAATTATCAAAAAAAAACTACCAAAAAATTAATTTTCAATTTATGACGTTCTGATTAATAAACATATACTTACTAAGGTAGTAATATTAACGATCTTTTCAACAACAACATCGCTAATTTTAACAAAAAACAAACAAACAATCTTATCACCCGTCATCTTGGACCATTTTTTGATATGCATTTGACGTCACAAGCAAAATCTTTACTTAGTTATACCAATATGTATGCATATCTGAAGTTCGGTTTTAGTGAATGTCCTTTTCACATTATTGCACTACAACACTTTGAAAAGCACGGAAAGCACCCGCGGCTATGAGCAAAGTGTAACTCTATAATATTTACCCAGCTTGTGACGACTTCACTAATTTCCAAGTTAATTAGGCACAGTATTGAAAAAAGATGGCGGATGATATGATTGTCTTTTACCTGAGTTTGAAATGTTTTTTTATTAAAAAAAGTTGTTCTAGTTACTTGGATTACCTTAGTATGTATGTTTATTAATCAGAACGTCGGAAATTGAAAATTTTGATTTTTGTTTCCCTTACCCTTTAAGTAAAAGAGCAACGTTTGTAGGTGTGGTAGCAATTCACTTTCCTTGTCTTACTTACATTCCAAGCATACATCAGTTTTTAAAAACTGGAACCTTTGCTCTGATTGGTGGAACTGTACACGTAATAGAACACGATATACTGTGAAATTTATCAGACTATTAGGGGGAGAAGGTAGTGACGTCAAATCAGGTTAAGTAAGGCTCTGTTGATATTACGGATGTCACCGAACTGTCGAAACGCGGAAAAAATCACACGACGTTTACGCACATTACGACGCACATTACGACGTTTACAAAATTTGCGTCCCCGATCACAAACGCAAAGCGGCCGTTGGAAATTACATCAGAACCTTTGAAATATATTTTGTAAAAAAAATATGATTAATGCCTGCAAAAACGCCATCACTGGTTTCAAAACATAACTAGTGACTATCTACGCATCCTACGGGTTTGTCACTAATTTTCTTGCGGTTAAATGTTTTAGTAGATATTTATGAAAGTTTTTTAACGTAACTTAAAAAGTTACTGTTTATGACTCCAACCTTTCGACACTCCGACAAGGTGTTTTCATCATGCTGGGGTGATCGTTGTGAAAAAAGATCCAATATTAGAGAGTATAAATACGAGACCTTTCTTCACAACGGTTACCCCCTGATTAAGACACTAGATTGGAGTGTCAAAACGTTGAGTCATGATGGGTAACTTTTGAAGTTACGTTCAAAAAAGCTTTTTTAAGACAGACTAGCGTTAAACTATGTTCCATTCTTCACCTGGATGCCTTGGGAAATTATTTATTGACTTCCGCGAAAAATAGCTACACACACAAGTATTGAATCGCAACCTCAGCCGCAGATTCGACCAGATTCTTTTAATTGGGGTTCGGCCGTTTTGTACCCGCCATTCGACCTCGGTTCGACCTAACTCTGACCACTATCCGACCGCTGTTCAACCGAGACTCGATCTAAAACGCACTGTTAGGTTACTGCTGAGCAGTACTGTAAAGGTAAACATTTATGTTTAGGTGGACTTACGAAAAACATGGAATGACCTGAAGGAAATAGCGAAGCATGAAGTACTCTTTACTTCACGAACATTGCTCCTTTCTAAAAGTGTGGAAAATGTACTCGTTGATGTGAAACACCTTTTACATTTGTGGTATACGTTTTCTGAAGAAAACTCGTCCGATACTGATCGTGAGTATTAAAATATTTATGGCAGCGATTCAATCTTTTTTGAAGAGGAGGATGTCGCTCGAAGGGGCTGATGGGAAGAGAGTTGGTTGGTTGGTTGGTTGGTTGGTTGGTTGGTTGGTTGGTTGGTTGGTTGGTTGGTTGGTTGGTTGGTTGGTTGGTTGGTTGGTTGGTTGGTTGGTTGATTGATTTGTTGGTTGAATCGTTAGTTCGTTAAGTTGCTTTTGTGTTAATTTGTTAATTTGTTTGATGGCGTATTTCTCTGTTTGTTTGTTTGTTTGTTTGTTTGTTTGTTTGTTTGTTTGTTTGTTTGTTTGTTTGTTTGTTTGTTTGTTTGTTTGTTTGTTTGTTTGTTTGTTTGTTTGTTTGTTTGTTTGTTTGTTTGTTTGTTTGTTTGTTTGTTTGTTTGTTTGTTTGTTTGTTTGTTTGTTTGTTTGTTTGTTTGTTTGTTTGTTTGTTTGTTTGTTTGTTTGTTTGTTTGTTTGTTTGTTTGTTTGTTTGTTTGTTTGTTTGTTTGTTTGTTTGTTTGTTTGTTTGTTTGTTTGTTTGTTTGTTTGTTTGTTTGTTTGTTTGTTTGTTTGTTTGTTTGTTTGTTTGTTTGTTTGTTTGTTTGTTTGTTTGTTTGTTTGTTTGTTTGTTTGTTTGTTTGTTTGTTTGTTTGTTTGTTTGTTTGTTTGTTTGTTTGTTTGTTTGTTTGTTTGTTTGTTTGTTTGTTTGTTTGTTTGTTTGTTAGGGTGTTAATTTTCTTGGATACTTATTTCCTAGTTAGCCAAGTAATCGAATCTCGTCCACCTTCAATGTTGGACGCGGTAACCCAGCTGATAAATCTTACTGACGAGGCCATTCGCATTTGCCATAGGAACCATCTTCCTGTCCTAACTGTTGGTAAGTTTTTTTTGCGTCATCCTGAATATCTAATTTTGTTGCCGTTGCACTTACTTTATGCACTTACTTTGTACATGCACTCAGAGACTGTATATACCCCAGCCAGGAGAGTGAGTGAGTGAGTGAGTGAGTGAGTGAGTGAGTGAGTGAGTGAGTGAGTGAGTGAGTGAGTGAGTGAGTGAGTGAGTGAGTGAGTGAGTGAGTGAGTGAGTGAGTGAGTGAGTGAGTGAGTGAGTGAGTGAGTGAGTGAGTGAGTGAGTGAGTGAGTGAGTGAGTGAGTGAGTGAGTGAGTGAAATTCTTTATTGCCTCCATAATTGAAGATACATGAATAAATTAAAAATGTTAAAAAAAATAAATTATAGTACATCTTTTTGGAAATTTTTAAATAATAATAATAATAATAAAAATAATGAAAATAATTAACAAAACTAACTAATCATCGATAACTGTCAATATAACTGGCTATTTTAATAGTTTCAGAAATGTATTCCGCTACACCGAGATACAATTGTTTTAACAGATCACTTGGGTATTCTTGCAACGTCCCTATGTCACCAAAAAGAGTATATAAAAGACTGTCATCATCTGACATGTTGAGATTAGGTGAAATTTCTACGGGTAGGCAATCTATCAACCAATCATAAAATCTTTCTCTTATTCCAGCTGTTTCTCTACAATACAGCATAGAGTGTTTGACAGGATTTTTGTAATTCCTGCTGCAAGCATTACAAAACATCTCTTTATTTCCGTTAAATCGCACGCCTCCAGCAAGGAATGATCCACAAAGGACTTTGACAATAGTAGACACATGTTCAACCATTGCATTACTTTCCTGTGCCAGTATTAGCCACATATTGGGTGACAATTCTTTAACAGCATGCCGGTATAGTTGAAGTCCAGGTTTGCTTTGTATCTTTAACAACCATGTTGCATTCTCTAAATTTCCAATATTTTCAGTTACTGTCCTTCTCCATACAGATTTACTTGGAAAGTGTCCAGATCTTAAAAATTCCTCCATGTGACTCCACATGTCATACTTCTCTAGAACTGTTATGATGTCAGGTATAAACCCAGTGATTTTATGTGGATTCCATTTCCATCTTATCAATCGTAACATAAAAATGTTACGATAAATGCAATATTCATTTGCTGTTACTAATCCGTTAATGTTTGTTAATTTCGGCCTCAACAGACCAAAGTCCAAGCAGTCCACGTGCAGAGGATCCTGAAGTACCACCCAACAACCCCAAAGCAATTCACCAGTTTCACTCTAGAAACCACGTGTAGTATCACGTGGTCAAATATGTAAACAAAGTCGAAAGTTCGTACTACCGTACGAACAGGCACAGGCTATTAAAGCAAATCCAATATGGTTGTCACGAAAAGATGTTCTTGGGGAACGTGCAGAAATGATCAGCGCGGTATCCTCATCTAATAGAGTCAAATGAAAACAATGATCCTGTGACATTTTATCATTTCCCTGGCCCTAAGAGATCGGCGGAGAGACGAAAGAAGTGGATAATAAATTACGAAGGACAGCTACGTCTGTACTCTGTAGTTTACACTTCGTCGGCGGCAATGGACCAACTACAAGAAAACCAGATCCTATATCTGCTGTGGCAAGCAATGAAAAGGTGGGCGTATTGCATATTGACGTCGTATGTCCATTTCATAAATTCTTCAAAGAAAACGACGCAGTCCTGTGAAAAGGCTTGGGAAAATAAGCAGAGATCATGCAGAAGAAGAGTTGCAACTGGTTGCGACGATATGGATTCATCAAAGTCAGCTGTTGTCAGCGAGATCGAGATGAGATTGTCAAAATGGACCTGGTATCTTAATACCACTGTGAAGTATGCACTGATAGTATTTATAGTTTATTTATGTACTGAATTTATGCGTTCACGTTAAAGATTTTTACCACATGCAAGAAGCTGGCACGACTATTAAAACTAGCGGTACACATGTTTGCGCTTTATTTGTTTTACAGTTCTATAAACTGCTCGCAACAATTAATAAAGGCAGCCAATTTCATTTTTATATTTAGACTGATATAGAACTTATGGACCTTTCTCCCTATCCTGACAATATCCTAAAGTGCACCAAACGACTGCGGAGACATAATATGCGTAAAACACATAACCAATATAAATCAGCAAATACCTTTAACCGCAAGCAGATCCTTATATTAAAACCTTTGTCCACCATATCAACAACATCCTCTTCTAGCAAGTCAAGAAATCCACTTTGACTGACAATGGCCTTATCACTTATTGATCCAGTGAACAATTTCGAAACAAATTTGAAATGACATATGGGAGAAAGAGAGACTAGAAGCTTGAAGCCGGAGGTATTTGCTGATTTATATTGGCCATGTCTTTTACATTGACTGGATGGACGCAAGGGCTTTTCAATAAAAAAGTTGGCACAGTCTGTTATTGCTCTGAGATTGCTGATGGGTCTCAAAGTATATATATATAATTTTATTTAGCTTTGGTACATTTAATATTGATTTTTAGGCTTGACTAGAATTCCACAGATCTAATTAATGAACATATTAATAACAACATTGCTGTTGCTGGGTAATAGTTGGCATTTCTGCATCTTCTTGCAGCAGAATTATCACCAGCTGGGTATTGTTTTTAGCTAAAGAGTTGGTGTTCCTAACTCGTTTTGCCACCTTATCTGAAATGGAAGGATTACCAAGACCAAAAATTTTGAGACCCATCAGCAATCTAAGAGCAATAACAGACTGCACCGACTTTTTTATTGAAAAGCCCTTGCGTCCATCCAGTCAATGTAAAACACATATAGCCAATATAAATCAGCAAATACCTCCGGCTTCAAGCTTCTAATCTCTCTTTCTCCCATATGACATTTCAAATTTGTTTCCCAAATTGTTCACTGGTCAATAAGTGATAAGGCCATTGTCAGTCAAAGTGGATTTCTTGACTTGCTAGAAGAGGATGTTGTTAATATGGTGGGGTTAAAGTTATTTGCTGATTTATATTGGCTATGTGTTTTACGCATATTATGTCTCCGCAGTCGTTTGGTGCACTTTAGGATTTTATCAGGATAGGGAGAAAGGTCCATAAGTTCTATATCAGTCTAAATATAAAAATGAAATTGGCTGCCTTTATTAATTGTTGTGAGCAGTTTATAGAACTGTAAAACAAATAAAGCGCAAACATGTGTACCGCTAGTTTTAATAGTCGTGCCAGCTTCTTGCACGTAGTAAAAATCTTTAACGTGAACGCATAAATTCAGTACATAAACAACCTATAAATACTATCAGTGCATACTTCACAGTGGTATTAAGATACCAGGTCCATTTTGACAATCTCATCTCGATCTCGCTGACAACAGCTGACTTCGATGAATCCATATCGTCGCAGCCAGTTGCAACTCTTCTTCTGATCTCTGCTTATTTCCCCAAGCCTTTTCACAGGACTGCGTCGTTTTCTTTGAAGAATTTATGAAACGGACATACGACGTTAATATCCAATACGCCCAATACCTTTTCATTGCTTGCCACAGCAGATATAGGATCTGGTTTTCTTGTAGTTGGTCCATTGCCGCCGACGAAGTGTAAACTACAGAGTACAGACGTAGCTGTCCTTCGTAATTTATTATCCACTTCTTTCGTCTCTCCGCCGATCTCTTAGGGCCAGGGAAATGATAAAATGTCACAGGATCATTGTTTTCATTTGACTCTATTAGATGAGGATACCGCGCTGATCATTTCTGCACGTTCCCCAAGAACATCTTTTCGTGACAACCATATTGGATTTGCTTTAATAGCCTGTGCCTGTTCGTACGGTAGTACGAACTTTCGACTTTGTTTACATATTTGACCACGTGATACTACACGTGGTTTCTAGAGTGAAACTGGTGAATTCTAACAAAACAATTTTGTACTTTTTCTAATTGTTGTAATTTAGTTCTATTAAGATTGCATAATTCAGCACCATATAACATTTTTGGTAGGGCAATTCTTTTCCATAATTTTGTAGCCACCAGTGGGTTTATGCCATTTATCCTGCAGCCTATATTAACTAAACCGATCCCAGAACTCTGTCCTGCCCTAGCGGCCTCTAAGAATGGCTGCAAGCTATTAATATCTACATGCCATACTTTGCCAAGATTAGACCAGACTTCTTTCTCCTCAATTTGTTTACCACCTATGAACCACTTTCGTTCCTTCTGTGCCAAAGATTTCTTCGGCTTTTCTCCGAATGTTAACACCACTGTTTTTCCTTCATTAAAGGTTAGCCTCCATTTGCAACTGTAATGATGTAATTGTACGAGCATACAGTCAAGACCATTTTTCAATCACGACATCATAGTGAGATCATCAGCAAACATTGGTGTCCCAACATACGAGTCATAAATTGTTATCCCAGCCGATAAACTTTCCAATTCTTTAATAAGATCATCAATAAATAACAGGAATAACCACGGGGAAAGTACTCCACCTTGACGTGTTCCTTGCAATACAGCATACTGCCTCGAGCGAATTCCGTTATAAAAAACATATTCTGTCATATCTGAATACCAGCTTTTAATAAGTCTCCATGCTTTCCCTTTGATTTTTGAATTATAATACAATTTAAATAACATTCCATCAATCCACAATTTATCAAAAGGTTTAGAGACATCCACATAGCAGACATATACTTTATCATTGTCTTCACAACAGTGCTTAATTGACTCATCAATCACAAATGATGTTGTCAGGGCATCTTTCTCACTTTGGTAAGCTCCTTGCAGGCCATGAGGGTGACATCTGACCTTGCTCTGGATTCTATTGAGTATCAAACGTTCAAAAATTTTATTAAAACTGCAAAGCAGAGTGATTCCCCGATGATCATCAAACTTTGAAGCACTGGCTTTACCTCCTTTCGGAATCGATATTTTAATCCCCAATTTAAACTGTTTTGGAATATACTCTTGTTCAACAATTTTGTTGTAAAGAATTACGAGTCTTTCGGTTAAGATTCGACCGGAATACTCATGTTCGTAGGTTATACCATCATCACCAGGAGGTTTGTTTTTCGGCAGTGTTGAGAGGACTTTTTCCAACTCCGGAATGATTATAGGATCTTTTAGTATATCATTGAAGTCAGTGCCTGAGAAGTTTGAAATATCTTTGATCTTATTTTCTATATATTCCTTAAAGTCACTATCAAACATCGTGTTTTCTTCAGGAGTTAGTAGGTTCTGGTAATATTTAGCCCACAACTCTGTAATCCTTTCAGGGTCTGAGACAGTCTTTCCCTCGACAGTTAGCATATTCTCCGAACACATCTTTTTCTTTCGACGTCGTTTTACATATTTCCAAAATTTATTATTGTCAATCTCAAAGGTATCACCAAGTTCCTTAAAGTCATTCTCCTCCGCACGTGATACCATTCTGCGTTGCTCCTTACGAAAGAGACGTTTTGCGTTTTTATACTCACGAAAGCTTTCAAACTGATTGCCTCTTGGGCGTCCGTCTGAAATCCATTTCTTGTGACACTCCATACACTTAGACTTCAAATTAGCAAGTTCCTCATTCCAATAAGGTTTTATGAACTTTTTATAAACTACACGAGGTAGACATTGATCACTGGATTTGATGGATGTACAAAGAATTTGAAGGTATTTCTCAACGTCTTCAGAAGTATTTACTAAAGTTTCATCAATATCATTGATAGCATCGTACAACCTACTTTGATAATCTTGAATTTGACCAGACGTGCATTTTTTCCGAGCAATGCGTTCATACTCCTTCTCAGTAATTGAGGATGCTTCATGATTGCCCATGCCGCCGTAGACAATATGAACAGTCAATGGTAGATGATATGATGCATTACATGGATGTTCCTCGCTAACTTTTACATGTTGAATATCTTTCCGCATGCTTCTGTTGATGAACATATAGTCCACAACACTATTTCCACGACTTGACATATACGTGAACAACGGTCCAGTACAGTTCATATCTATATTGACCGCAAACATATCAAGTCTAGCAAATACCTCTCTGACCATTCTCCCTCTATAATTTTCGGACTGGTTTGAACGCAGATCAAACAGATGCGCGTTGAAATCGCCCGCAACAACTATTTTGTCTCCATTGTACTTGAGATTAATACATAATGATTCAAGACAATGTAAAGTTTCACGAAAATCAGCCAAACTATTGTTTGTGAAGGGTAAGTAAACACTACAGAAAACATAACTTGAATTTTTAATACCAATTCTGACAGCAGCGATTCTATCGCACCCAAGTATTATTCGTTGAGCTTTTAGATGTTTTTTCCACAAGATCGCCACACCTCCTTGGCCTCTTCTCCACCTTGCATGAACTTCATTTTGAGTGCTTACCTTCGCATGATATTGGAATTGATTATTCAGAGACCCTAGAAAAGGTAGTTCATCTTCATATAACCAGTGCTCAGAAAGCGCTAAAACATCAACATTCTCAAGCATTGTTCGTACATACACAAAATTGGATTTAATTCCGCTGCAATTCCAACAAGCAACTTTAAACAGAACCTACGCTTCGGGTGCAGAACTGACTTGTCTTTTTTCCCAATTTGTCTTCGAAAGCCATTGTCTCGCGTAGACATTTTTGGGCCAAAAGTCATTCTTGAGAGCTTCAGTCACGTCTCCCGCTTTCACATTTACTCGCACTGCTACCGTGCCTTTCCTTTTTCTCTTCATTACCCTCACAAACGTCGGATGAATTCCCTTACCTTTCATAAACTGTTTAATTGTATTTGGATGAATTCCTTCTTTAACTCCGCCAAGGTATATACGTTTTATCCAGCTACGCTCAACCCCGACAAATTTATTCAAATCAGTATTATCTTCTGTTGAATCTACTTCATTTGCATCTTGAGTAATATCCTTTTTGCCACTCGACAGTTAGCACGGAGCGACGTTATTTCCGCTTCTAGGGAAACAATTTTCTCACCTTTTGCAGTTAAATCCAGTCTCGTAATGTTAAGCTTCTCTCTTAATTTGTTGATTTCAGCCGTATATTGCGTACTGCTTTCTACAATTTTCGCCTCCATAGTTTCTATCGCACTGAAAAGTTCAGTAAACAGAACTTGGGTGTCTTCATTTATCACAGGCACAGGAGAATTTAGACTTCGCTTGTCAAACGTCGAACTCGGCTTTACAAATAGGTCTCTCAATTGTTGATTTTCATCGCCCGATTTCCAGTACTTTACAAGTTCGACAACATCAGCAGCTAGTTTTAATTCCAACTTCGGCCCTGATTGCCTTGCTAGACGTCTAACAAGTCTCCCTTTTGGACAGTTCTTTCTTTCCTTACAAATGCCATTCGCATTTGCCATAGGAACCATCTTCCTATCCTAACTTTTGGTAAGTTTTTTTTGCGTCATCCTGAATATCTAATTTTGTTGCCGTTGCACTTACTTTATGCACTTACTTTGTACATGCACTCAGAGACTGTATATACCCCAGCCAGGAGAATGAATGAATGAGTGAGTGAGTGAGTGAGTGAGTGAGTGAGTGAGTGAGTGAGTGAGTGAGTGAGTGAGTGAGTGAGTGAGTGAGTGAGTGAGTGAGTGAGTGAGTGAGTGAGTGAGTGAGTGAGTGAGTGAGTGAGTGAGTGAGTGAGTGAGTGAGTGAGTGAGTGAGTGAGTGAGTGAGTGAGTGAGTGAGTGAGTGAGTGAGTGAGTGAGTGAGTGAGTGAGTGAGTGAGTGAGTGAGTGAGTGAGTGAGTGAGTGAGTGAGTGAGTGAGTGAGTGAGTGAGTGAGTATAAATCTTTATTGCCTCCAATTACTGAAGAGTTATTTACAAAAAAAATTGATTAAATAATTAAAATTTAAATAGTTAGCATAGTGCATTTAAAACATGATGAAATGTAACATGCTGATTCTATTAGAAGCAGTGTCCATACATCGAGGTCTGAACAAAGAATGTCATTCTTTTCTCCACAAATACAAAACAAAAAATCTATATCTGACAAACAAGCTAGGTATGCACTTAGCGAAGCAGGTAAACTATCGTTGATCCAAGACCATAACTTCTCTCTTTGATCATAAGATCCACTACAGTACAACAAAGCATGATTTACTGGGTTTGAATAGTTTCTTTCACACAAGTCACAATAGTCAGTATATTCATTCGGATTTTCTACACGTTTTCCTCGAATTTTGTAGGATCCACACATAACTCTTATAACATCTGTTATTTGTGGTAAATATTCTGGCTTCGCTTTTGCTAGTAGCGTAGTAGAGTGAGTGAGTGAGTGAGTGAGTGAGTGAGTGAGTGAGTGAGTGAGTGAGTGAGTGAGTGAGTGAGTGAGTGAGTGAGTGAGTGAGTGAGTGAGTGAGTGAGTGAGTGAGTGAGTGAGTGAGTGAGTGAGTGAGTGAGTGAGTGAGTGAGTGAGTGAGTGAGTGAGTGAGTGAGTGAGTGAGTGAGTGAGTGAGTGAGTGAGTGAGTGAGTGAGTGAGTGAGTGAGTGAGTGAGTGAAAATCTTTATTGCCTCCAAATATGAAGAGTATACAAAACTAAGCATAAAAAAGAAAAAAAGAACAAAACAAACTAAACTATATACATGGCAATTAGTAAAATAATCTAATAAGGTCTAGTTATTTTTGAACGGATGGAAAATCGAGTTTTGTACACAGTACGAGATATATGTAGCACACTGTAGACCAAATTCTTCTGTTAAGTTATTTCTATCAATTGTACTAAAAACTGAATGATTTCCCATTAAGGTCTTAATAAAACTGTGATCATCTAAAGAATTGAAAATGTAACTAATGGAAATAGGGAGATGATCTGTAATCCACAACCACCAGTTCTCTCTAGCATGTTCAGTCTTCCTGCAAAATAGCAATGCATGATTGGATTGGATTGGTGAAATTACTTCCACAAACTGAGCAGGTTGCCGCAAGAGTTCCGACATTTCCTAATCTGACGTTCTTAACTGTAAGCGAGTCACAAAGTAATCGTATCACATCTGTTATCTGCCTTGAATGTGATGGTGAATAATACCAGGATGACAGGGAAGGAAAAATGTCAGTTCTGATTTCTTGTTTATTTTGTCGGCCCAATCGTTTTGATCTTTACCATAAACTGCGCTCTTTACAATATACTTCCATCTACACTTAGAAGGAAAAGTTCCATTTATCAGAAAATCAGCAATGTAATCAAAGAGATCAAATTCTTGTACAATTTTGATAATGTCTGGAGTGAAACCTGTCATTGTATTGTTAGTCCATTTCCATTTTATTAGCCGACGCATGAAGAGCTTTCTATAGGCCAAAAAAGAATCTGAATTAATTATTCTACCTAAGAGATATAATTTCATTTTGCAAATTTCAGCCTTTATACTGTGTAGACCTAAAAGACCCCTCGCTGCCGAACCAGATGAGCCAGGAGTTAAAGACTGAACAGCTCTGCAAAAGACATTTAACACTTTTTCTAGATCCTTAAATTGTTGGGTTCTTAGATACCGGGGGGGAGGGGTGCGTGCGTGCGTGCGTGCGTGCGTGCGTGAATGAATGAATGAATGAATGAATGAATGAATGAATGAATGAATGAATGAATGAATGAATGAATGAATGAATGAATGAATGAATGAATGAATATAATTCTTGATTGCACTCGTACCAAAATTATGCCAAACTGTTTGCATAAAATAGAATAGCATGGGCGCAATCAAGTATTTCTTCTACACGGAGAATCTTGTGGTCAGATTTTTATTAATATCCCATCTAAATTTCAACCAAATTCAACCAAAATTGAATGGATTGGTCCTTGGTCTATGATCAATCATGACACTGCGATATCCTGACAACAGACAGACGGACGGACGGACGGACGGACGGACGGACGGACGGACGGGCGGGCGGGCGGGCGGGCGGGCGGGCGGGCGGGCGGGCAGACAGACAGACAGACAGACAGACAGGCAGGCAGACAGAAACAAACAGACAAACAAACAAACAAACAAACAGAAGTGAAAACATAACCTCCTGGCGGAGGTAATAATTCATGAAGAAAATTTAATGGAAATTAATATTTAAT